>VYXB01000276.1:1049038-1099378 GCA_013397135.1 Pachyramphus minor
CCGGTGCCCCCGTCCCGGGGGCTTTGCCCCGGCACCCCCCGAGCCCCGCGGGGAGGGGGATTGTCGGCTCGGCCAAATGCACAGCCACGCCTGGGGGAGAGAGCCCCCGGCCTTTGTGGACCGTGCTGGTCCTTTGCATGTGAATGGGGGAGTTTGGTAAATCCCCGGGCCTCGGCTGGGCGAGGAGGAGGAGGAGGAGGAAGGGGGGTCGCTCCCAGCTCAGGGTTAATGAAGTGGGAAAGGAGTCTTTCAGAGAGGCCTGCAAACAACCCCCTCCCCGGGCAACAACCCCCCGTCCCAAATCCTACATGGATTGACTTAAACCCAGGGGATAAGTGCTTTAAATTAATCTCATTGAATAAGAATGAGGCCAAACAAAACTCTTTAAAATCATATTAAAAATCTATCAAAGGACAACTTGCAGTGGGTGTGCTTTTCATTTTGTGAGCGCAAAGGCAAGGAGCATACAGCAACCTTCCTCCCATTTACACAGCAGGAATGTGAATCAAAGACATTCTCTAATATTTAATTGTCCTTGTAGCCATAGCAGATTCCTCCTCTTACATTAATGAAGTACAAGGCTTCGTTACACGTTTGTAATTGCAATATTTAGATTTGCCATTTCACATCTGGAAGGAGCTGGAAACTCCCCTGCACCGAGGGGACTGAGCCAACGCTGTAACACAGTGACAGGGTCTGGCTTGTGTTAGAAGGATGGAAGGAGAGAGCAGGGCAGAGCCCTGAGGAAACCTCCTCTCTGGGAAGGGGGGATGGCTGTGCCATGTCTGGATGGGAAAGAAAAAGCAGAGGGGAAGTGAGGGCTGGAGCTGTCGCTTCCAGGGAGATCTCATGGCAGAGTCAAGCTTTGAGATAAATCAATTTAGCTAAGACACCACAGGCTCTCAGAAAGCACTGCACTTGCCACACAAACAGCATCTCGTGTGGGAGGATCTCAGCAGCCTCAAAAGTCACGGAAGGACCAACCTCATCTCCAAGGACTGAGAAAAGACCTGTTGTCCTACAGCAGAACCCACCAGCACTGGTCCTGTACCTACAGCAGCCCCTGACCAGGCTGGAAACTACTTTTTTCTAGAGGGCAGTGCCAGGCAGGCACGATCCTGACAAGGCCTCAGGGGTGGGACAGGCTGTGCTGGGTTGAAATTAGACGAAGCAGTAAAAGTGGCACAGCTGAGAAGGAGCACCAGAGCCACGAAGGAAACCTTTGGAGTATTTGCACCAGTTCTGTTCCACCAACTTCTCCCAGGGTACAAAGTCCAACAGACAGGCTGCTGGTGGTTGGGTTGTCAGGCTCTGGATCCAACACACAGACCAGATAGTGCAGTGGGTTTGCCAGGACCAAATGCAGTCCTGGCTCTCAAACCTCTTCTGGGCTTTTACCCAGCTCAACGTCCACCTTTCTCCCCTCCTGACACAGCTTTAACCAGGACCACCACCCTTGGAACAGACAGAGAACAAAAGCTGCTCTGCTGAACATGCCAACACACAAATTCATTGAAATCAGAACAGTTTCTAGCTGAGATATTTCATGGCTTCATCCAAACACCAAACAAAACTATGTCAGAATGGAAAGCCCAGAACACAGGTGCTTTTCCTGCCCTCTTCCCAGGTTTATGGAGAAAGCAAATTGTAAACAGGAGGTTCTGTTGCTTTCTACCCTGCTTAGATATGGAGCTATGCCTTGTGCCTGACCCAGCCCCTGGAAGTGGGTGTTTAACTGTGACCCTTGTTCCAAGGTGACCTCCTTGTTTTTTCCTAATCCAAAGCCCTGAAGTGTGAACTCAAGATGTTCCCATTGCAGAGAAGAGGAGGATGTGGGTTCCTTCTACAGGTAAAGGACACAGAGCCAGAGGAGAGCTGAGAAAAGGCACAGGAACATCTCCTGGAAGAGGCAGGACTCTGGGTGTGAGAGCAGGGCATGGGGCAGCAAGGAAGGCAAACACAAACTGAGCCCAGGTCTGACTCACAGGCAGCTTTACAGAAAAGCTCCACAGTACCATCATTTCCAGACCAAACACAGAAACCTCAGGCTGCAGGGCAGGAAAGCCCCTGACACCCACCACAATGCAGACAAGAAAGCAAACCTGACTCAAGCCAATGCCAGTGCAGCCCAATGAAGCTGCAGTTCCACCAAACACTGCCCAGAGCTCAGCTCACCTCCCCTCCCAGGGGAGCTCCCACCCAGCCAAGCCCCCTGCAACACCCACCACATACCTCAGAGCATGAGGGGACAAATTCAGGAGCAGTTCAGGGTAACATTCACCTGCTCCACACCAGAGGAACCCACCATCACCCCCAGCAGCTCCTCCAGCATTTGAGTGCTCAGAGGACCTGGGAGCCTTTGCACCCACAACACCCTGTTCCTGCTGCAGGTGCTGGAGATCTGCAGGTGATGCAGTGATGGAACCCTACAGCAACTCAACCACCCCTGCCCCACCACAAGGACCACACCCTGCCCTGCCTGAATTAAGAGGTGAATTGAGTACAAATTAACTCCAAACCTACCAGGTTCTTCCTGAATTGAGTGGTGCACAGGGATAAAGTCAGCTCAGAGCCAATCTAGAGCTGCCCAAGTGTAAACAAGGAATCAACTTCTGCCCACCCAGCCACAATTCAAACACATTTTGCACATCAGCCTTCAAGTTTATTACAGGCAAATTCAGCTCAACTCCAGGTGCATTTATGTATCTCTTAACACCTTTTCTTTCTTATTTAACAATCTCCCCCTCTCTCTTCCCCTAATCACACCAGTAATCCGGCACTATCTGCTAAAAATGGTGAAGCTGAAGAAGGCATTCTACCTTTTTTAAAAATCACATTATTCATCATAACTGTTTGTAACATTCCATGCCCAGTTATTAAGGCAGCAATGAGATTTCCTGATGTGTCTCACCCATGTGCTGTTGGCCTTTATTCCTACTATTATGAATTTGCCAGTAGTCCCTATTAATTCCTACGTGACAGTCAGCCAGGAGAAGGTCACATATTCTCCCCTCATGCACAAGATCATTCCCAAACTTACACTCCCTGCATCACTCTGAGTCATTTTCATCCTCAGGGGTTTCTTTTCTATTTAAGTTGACATTTGCCTTAAAACCTGATTGCTCTTCCAAACTTCTCATAACAAAATCAGGTGAGCTTTGTTGTTATTTTATTTTAATCTAATGAATGTTGGTAACTTCATCCTCTCTGCAAAATCATGGTTAATTTGATACTGGAGCCTTCTTAGCTTCTTTCTGAAGTGTTCAAAAGAGTATCACAGTGAAATCGGTGTGTTTGATAATTGACTGGGAGGAAAATAAAATTCTGGTTCTAAAAAGTTACATCCACTTCAGAAATTAAATACTTTGGGGCTGATTGCTTCTCTCCTACAATCCTTTGTATGACTCACTACAGCCCAAAGTAGGTGCCCTCAATTCTGCATTCACAAAGCAGGCATCATTTTCATCTGCTTATACTCCTTTTTCAGTAGTTTCTTCCCTCTGACATTTGAAATTGCCACTGTTTGAGCACTTTCTGCTTCTGCACTAAACATGCCTGGCTTGGGGCACAGGTGGGCTGCCCTTCTTCATCCTTCTCCTCAAGGAAGACAAGTGCAGGTAGCAGGAAGTTGTGTTTTGGCAGGATTTGCGTTGTTTTCACCTGTGCACTGCTTGGTGTTTGTGTTCCAGGAGGGAGCAGAGTGAGGAACCCAGGGAGAGGGAGGTGGGTGCTCACCTGGGGGAGTTTGGAAGTGCAGGATTTTGGGGGCACCTGCTCTCCCCAACACCTCACCAGCTCCAAGGGGAGTTTGGGTTTAATTTCACACACTGGGCAATGGTGAACAAGCACCAGTCTCAGCACATTTGGGGCCATCCTGCATCCCTTTTCTCAGTGTCCCAGTTCTCTGGGAAAAGCAAGAAGAGAAATCCATTAGCTTGGGATGTGCTCAAAACAGGCCCAGGCACGGCAGAGAACCCCAAAAGGCTGGGTTACTACTGGTAAGTGTCAGCAAGAGCCTGCAAAGCTTTAATGTTCAGAGAGGTGAGACATTCCATACACCCTCTGTGTTCTGTAATTGGGTGTGACAATGCGCTGCAGGCAAGGGGAAGTTTGGAGATTGCTGGATTCCACATTGGCTCCTTCCCACAGTGACAACGTTTGTTCCCAAACTCAGGAGTTTGGGCACGTCTGACATGAAGTTTTGACATGAAGTTTCATGCCCCTGAGCTCTGCCCCCAAGGGGCCACGTGTCATTTCTCCACAATCCCACCACCAGCCTCATCACAGGTGGCAAATTCCTGCCCAGGGACAGAGGTTGCCCCAGTGCACCGAGGACAGGAGAGAAGAGGCAGCAATGTGGCTTTGTCAGACAGGAGCAAAGTGCTCCCCTTACAGTGACAGGGAAGGGGGAGCCTTCCCTCTGCAATGTGCTCCTGGGACACCTTCCCTGCCACGACTGTTAATCTGGTTCAAAATAGCAAGTGAGGGGATTGTGGAGCGTTTCTACAGGTCCTTAAACAGAAAAGCACCTCCTGTCTGACCACAGTTGTCTCACTTTTATGTTACACAGACATCACATTTCTCTGAAAACCATATTAAACCTTTTTTAAAATTATTTTTTCTTGCTGAAAATAACCACCTTAGAAACACGGCACATCTTCAGGGGGCCACGTTTAATTGCAGCAGTACAACAGGACACGCCTGGATTCGATTCCATTTGGACCTATGGAATGAAAGGGAGGAGGCCAAGATCCCCAAGATCCCTCCCACATTTGCCTGATAAATTGAAACACTCCTCAGTTGGTTTGGCAGGTCACCCTGCCCCCCGGCTGAGGCACTCAAGCAGGTTTTGCAGCCAATGGCTGGGAGGTCCTGGCTTATGTTGGAATCTGCTGGTTGCCAGGTTTCCTCCGCTTTTTCTTCCTCCTGACCTTGGTGTCCATCCCACTGGAATATTCAGAGCGCAGGATCTCAGCAAGGCGACGTTTGCCGTGGGTCTTCTTGAGCAGGTCAGACCTGGGAAAAGCAGAGGGAAGAGCAGAGGGATTAGATTCCCTTCTCCCTGCTGGGTGGGACCGACTGGAGCGGCGCCGAAAAGTGACATTTGCGCATTAGCGAAGGAACAGCTTCCTCTTCTCCAGGCTTGATTTGAAATTCTGTCTCATGCAAAATTAGATATTGTTGTGACAGGTTTTCACAAAGGTGGCAAAATATCACGCCGTTTTTAAAAGCAAGCCTTTGTTCTGTACAAATGCTCTTGCAGGGGCGGCGGGGAGAAGGAGGGAAGGTTTGTGAGCTGAAGGCTGATGAATTAGGTGACACAGCAGTTTGAAAATTATAAGAATAATAAAAAACCTAACAGCCTCCAGACACTGAACAATGGAAACACTTCATAAACAGAGCTGAAATCCAGAGCTTGGAAACACAGGAAAGCAAACAGGGGAAAAAAAATGAAAATGGCAGGAGTGTCAACCCAACAGAGTCTTTCCTTGCAGTGTCCTGCAGCCATCACAGGCACCTCACATCCACCTCTCCAGAGACTGCCTTTTGCAAGGGTAGCTGCACTCAGCCCAGCCCCTGAACTCCAACATGGATCTCTCTGTAGCCCTAAACTGCCAGCTATAAATATAAAAACCCACTCAGCATTTTCCCACTACGACTTCTGCCACTGTCCTGATCCATAACCTTGGGCAAATCTGGTCCTGGTTGCTGGTACTGCCCTCACTTATCGAACCTGTGATCTCTTGGGTGCAGGACTTGTTGTTCCTTATCATGTTCCTGGGCACAATGGGTGTCCACAGCTCTCCTCTTTATAGTCATAGAACCACAGAACCACAGAATGGTTTGGGTTGGAAGGGACCTTAAAGATCATCCAGTTTCAATCCCCTGCCATGGGCAGGGACACCTTCCACTAGAACACTTCCAACCAGAGCCCAGTTCAACCTGGCCTTGGACACTTCCAGGGTGCACCTCTCTGAGCAGCTGGTCCTAAAAAGGACCTGTAATAGGTCTCAGGAAAGTGAACAGAAGTCAGTCTGTCCCTCTAAACACCAGGGAGTTGAAGAGCAGCTCCACATCCACACCAGCGTGCTCTGGTGACAACACAGGGACCTCAGCAGTCCTAAAGGTTGACCCCTTACAGCACTGCCTCAAAGTTCCTTCAGGTGTCCAAATCCACGCTGGGGATTGCAGGAGAAGGAAGAACTTTTGGCTGCAGCAACAGAACAACCCATTCATCAGGGCAGACACACAAAGAAGGCAAGGGGAGCAAGTTCTTCGCTGTCTGAGGTGTTTCCTTGCCCCCTTTCCACAGCTTGTTTTCCATCCCTGTGTAGGTTTCATGGCTGGTGTGGGTTTGGAAGGCTGGATCAGAATGATAAGAAGGATGGTGATAGTTACCAGTGAAAGTTTTCCCTACAACAGAAAGCCTGGAATACACAGACACTGCTACATTCCCTGTAGCCTCCATTCTGACAGGAATCAAACATTCCAGCTCTGCATTCACAGAAGGGCTGGAGACTGGATGTGCCAGAGAACTCAGGCCCATGGCCACCACACTGTGGTTTGAACCCACAGAAATAGGACATAAACACCTCAGAAGTGGCTGCAGTGCAGAGGGAGCCTGTGGGTGAACACACAGCCTGTGGGTGAACACACAGCTCTGACAGGTGTATCCTCTGCTCAGCCCCTCCACCACTGAATAAAGTTCCTGTTTGACACTTTGGTTGTGTCTCCAAGCTTTAACTACACATTTGCAGGGTTACCAAGCAACAGTTTACTTAACAACAGGAAACTCTCTGCTGCAAAAGGACAAGGAATCCACCAGTAGCTGCGGGGCTGAGCTGCAGCTCAGCAGGGGGGTTGTCCAACACTTTATTATCAATCAGGTGAAATCACTGCCCAATTAGTAAATCAATACCCCCTGCTGAGGTGATCAGCAGCACACAGAAAAGCAGGGATGCAGGGAAAAGGGAGGCTTCTCCCTCTAACCCGGGGCCACGAAAATCAATGGAATTGTGCTGTGGAACCCGTGCTGATCACTGAGACAAGAAAAGCAGCTGTCAAGGCCCTGTTTAACCACGAGATGGAAGAGCTACAGGCAGCAGCAGCTACAGCCTGCAGTGACAGCACAGAAGGAAGAGTGTGGAGCCAGGGCACCCAGGCTGGATCCTGATTCCTGCTATAAACCTGTAAATCCCTCTCTCTGCTCAGCTGGTGACAGTCTCTGGGGCTCTGCCAGAGCATTCCAGGTAACACTGGTGAGGAAATGTGCCCTGTGGTTATGAGACAAAGCCCAGGAGAACAGAGGGAGACCCTCCTACTCACTCCCTGAGCATCCCCGGGGAAAGCATTTAATCCCTTTGGCTTCCATGTCCATTCTCCCACCTCCTAACCCAGGATGGGTGTGTTTTCCCTGCTCCTGAAGGCTGGAGTGATGGTGACACTGGATACTGTGGCAAAAAGCTTCCCAGAAAGGCTGCAAATGTAAGATGCATTTGCAAGAGAGACAGAACCCATGTTCCCATCACTGGATAAACACGTGGATTGTCAGCATCTCTGTCTGTGATCTCATGTCTAGGTATCATTCTGAGCCCTAATGAGAACACATCATGCTGATAACGGGCAGGGGAATCCCCACCTTTTAAATCCCTCCCTCCAAACACACTGATCTTTAGGAGGGGAATTGCACCCAATTGGGTGGTGCAGCTACTGGGAAGTCACAGGGAAAAAAAAGATTCTCTAATGATTGACCCATCCCAAAGTGCTACAGCGCCAAGTTTTCAGCAGGGCTTAAAGGAGAAAGGAGTGTTCATATGGATGGGAGAATATGGAGTTCTATTGACTGGGGGTAAACGAGACAGAAACAATCATAACTCAGTTTAGAGCAGCCTGGGCACATCTGTAATTAAGCTGCAATCTCACAAAAGCTCATACCAAGAGCCTCAGCAGAGAGACAACAGAGGGACTGTCCCCAGATGACTTTGTTAGATCCTGGAAGTCTGGAAAAGACTAGGACAAAGATAAAGTTTTAAAGGCAAAAAAAGCTCTGTCCTCCTCCAGAAAACTGAAGGAATGAATTTATTTAGTCTTTAAACATGAGAAAGTGAATCTCGCTAAATACAGAATTATCTCAGAAAAGATTCATGGTAAATCTTTTTTCACATCATGGAAAAAAAGCCCCAAAACCCAAAAAACACAAGAGGTGAAAACAGCACAGGTGATGAGTGTGAAATCCTCCCTGTTCTCTCCAGTTGACTCCTGCTCTGCTACACGATATCATCTGACCACAGAAGTCCCACCCAACTTACAGGCATCACCTTAACACCCTCAGTTTGTGCCTTGCACACACCTTGGGTGATCAGTGGCTTTGTGAGTTCCAAAGACACCATCCACTGAATTCCACAGTCACCAGCAACAGGACAGTGGAGTAACAGAGACTGTACTGTGGCAAAGAAAAACACAAATACGCTGAACTAAGCCCTGAGGATGTTTTCCACAAAGCTGTGAGAGGCTGTGGACAGCTCCAAGGCACAGAGGAAAGAGGAAGAACAGCACACACAGACTGTTCTGTTTCTATTTAACAGGGCATTTATCTCCCAAGCATTCCTGAGCAGATCACAAGAATGATCAGGTTTCACCAGCTGATTTAGTTGGATTGCATTTGTTACAATATGCAAACCACAATCCTGGATGTGGAGACTCAAACCCTTGGGTGTGCAAGGGACCAGGTAATGACAATAAGCGAAGGGACAAGTATGACACCATTTTTCAAGTTCTTTTCAAAATCCCAACATGTGTGTCTCACTGGCACATCTGCTTCATTAGAGGACTGAATGACAAGCTGATCTCCAAGCCAAAAAATCCTTCATGCCACAGTAGTGGCACATATACATGAAGGGTTCCTTGGGTATCATCTGCTCTGCTCATCTTTTTACCTCAGTGGTGAGTGAGCCTCTTGTTAGAGGTGTCTCCCTCAACTTGGTTGGCACTGCTGCCTGTTCCTTTGTCTTGAGCTGTGTGAAATGCTGCTGCAATGCAGTGCAGCAAGTGTGGTGACCTTTAACCAATTCCCAGCATCTGCAGCAACCAAGGGCTCCCCAGTTGCTCCAGCTGAGGGAGAAGGAGTAGGAAGTTGTGACGCACGGCCCCAGAGCTCATGGTGTGTCTTTGGAGGAGACAGGAGTGGGCTGTTTCATTTATCAGAAAACATTTCAACGTGGATTGCACTATCAATCTGCCTGACAGCATCTCCAACAGCTCTTTGACACCGTGCCAGCAGCAGAGCTGGGTTACCTCTGGGCCAAGGCTGCTGCAACACCTGCTTTTTCTACTTATAGTGTTGGATGAACCATCTGCAGCCAATGCAACCCTGTTTGGGTTGGTTTCTCTGCTGTTGTTTTTGCAGAGTGGGGGCAAGAAATCCATCAGCAATCCTACACTGCTCTCGACAGGTCAACAGATGGCCCAGGTCCTCTGTTCCCAGCTGATGCAGACGCTTGAGAAGATCGAGGAAAATTATTACCCAGCCAGAATGAGCACCAAGCCTGTTCCAGAACACCCAGAGCAGGGTGGCCTTCATGCCAGGGTGTGCTGAACAGCAAAGCCCACCTCAGCCTCCTGAAGTCAACTGTATTTCAGCTACAAAAGAGACAAACCCCCAGCTTCACTACCATCCCTTGGTCTTCACCCCACGGAAGAAGAAAAGCAGCACTGGGAGGTTGGGAAACCTCCCGGGATTGTTGCTTCTGTCAGGCTCTTTCCCAGCCTAAAGGACAGAATTTATTTCAATTCAATATATTTCAATAATTTTTGGGGCACACCACCACAGCACAGGGGTTTTTCAGCACTATTTGCTTGCTCAGAGATGGAGCAAAGGCTCTGTGCTGTGGCCACGGTGGAACAGGACAGTGATAAAGGGCACTGCTGTGTGCAGTGAGCAATCAGATGGATTTTACAACTATGAAACTTTAATTCCATAACAGGACTTTTTTATAACATCATGATGTGGTAAACAGGACTCATCTGTGTCCCTGAACTGCCTTAATGAAGAGTGATGGTGATGTTTCCTTTCACAGCAGCCACGTCTCTTACTCTAATTTTTGGATCCATCTGCACTCCAGCCCATGGATAACACACCCTTAACCTGAGCTCCAGTCTGGCTTTCTAGAGCACAATGCCCAAACCAAGAGAAATTCCCAGTGGGCAGCATTCCAAACTTGCATTTTGACTAATTAAGTGATATTAAGAATGCTCTAAATGTGCAAGTAAAAACTGGCAGGCAAACTGCTTCTAATGATTAGACAATTGTTGTTCAGGGAGGCCCAGCTGCAGCCTTGAGTCACCAGCCCTGTATTAGTCTTTCCATAATTGTCAGTGCCAAGATGTTCAAAAGTGGAATCAAGGGTATGAGGTGGGAGAGAAGGTAAAAGGCTATGAGCTTTCACCCTTTGCTGCCCTGGCCATGCAAAGGAGGACACAGAGGGATATAAGGTGTATTTCCCAGGAGTTGTCTAATTCTATCTGCCCACTGAATGCTGAAGAATGAATTAACACAATGATCTTGCAGCTGAAACCTTCAGGCCATGCTGACCTCTATATTGAGAGCAATGGCACTGTAATAATGATGTACATAAATGCCCTCCAACACCTTGGAGAAGCACCCTGGACACCTTTTGTTGATCCCATTTTAGTTAAGGATTGGACTTAAACTCAGAAGCATGAGGGGATTTTCACCTTAGTTTTTATATCACTTTCTGCACATGCTGTAGCAGCCAATACATTATTGTAAGTAAACTCAATCTTTCTGAGCATTTCTGGCATCAGAGATTCCTGCAGCAAGGAGTTTCACAGATTCTACTGAACTTAAAGATTCATCTCATGGCTTGAACTCACAAAGAAGGCAAATTAAGTTGCAACTCCTCCTTGCAGTGGAACCCTCTGGGGGCAACACACCGGGCTTCCCGAGTTCAAAAGGGGAAAACAGACCATCAGTCACCACAAAATCCCATAACATCCCACTGATCCAAAATGCAAAAGACTGAGGAGGCACAGGGATGCAGGGTGGAATGGCAGTAGGTCTTTGGCATCTGCATTGTGAGGGAGTCAAAAGACATGTCTATCTGGCATGTCAGCGACTTCCTCGGCGCGCTGCTCCTCCGCCGCGAGCGAGGGACAGCTAATCCCTCAATGGAAGTGGGATCAGCTTCCTTGCATCCACCCTGCAGTAAAAGCATGAGCCCAGACACTTACTAAGCTGATGTACTGTAACTCAATATCCAGTATCTGGTTTGGGTGCTCCTCTCTCACCTGAACACAGCATTTCAACTTTCACCCACGTCGCGAGCAATTATTTTTTCCTTCTTCAGATCGGGTTTTGCAAGAACCACCACGGCAAAGGGGACAGCTGGTTTGCACAGAGAGCTTTAAAAAATACATGGAAGTTTACACGGGCATTCAGGAGAGGGCTGCTCCCACATTTCAGCACTGAAACATCACACACCTGGCTGCTCCCTCTTGCTGTCTCACCTTCCCCAAGCAGGCTCTTGAAGGAGGCGAGAAGCACAAAAGGAGACTTCAAAAGAAATGAAAAGTTTTCTTTGTCCTCTCAAGGAAACACTTAACGATTGCCTTTACCCCACTTTCACCCTGGACTGCCTGTTCTTTATTCTCTAGGCAGGTGCTGAGAGATGAGGCTTTAGCGAGCAGCCTGATCAAAAACAAGTATCGGGTGTTGGGAGACAATGTGTAATACGACAACCAGCACTCACAGTATCACGTGAGAAATATAATTAAAAAGATTGCTCTGAGACTGTGTTGTTATAATTTCAAGCCTTGCATTTTACAACTAAAACCCATTTGTCTTCTAAATGGCAGGCTGAATTTTGCTTTCTGCTCTGTCAGTGTGAAATCAAAAGCAATTCTCCAAGTTAACAGTACTGTCTTGGATTTATGCCAGTGGAGACTGAATGTGAATCTATATTCACTTTCTCTAAACTATCCCATAAATACTAATTTATCCTCTCTCTTTATTTGATTTTTTAAGCACACACAGAGAAAGCTGATTAGAAACAAGTTTCACAGGCAGGAACAATTGTTGCACATCACAACTTTGGCTGTTTCTGCAGGGTCTTAACGTTCCAGATGCTCCCGGATTTGAGATCTGGAGCTTGAGCCGTGACAAACCTGAGCAAAGTCTGCCCACTTTCCCTGAGCTGCAATTATATGATCCACGTGCAAATGAGCTTTCAAATCACTCTCAGACCATTTGTTCCAACACCTCCACATCCCCCAACCCCACACATCCTGTGCATAAACTACCTACTGTATCTTGAGCTTGTCTGTGCTATAATGGGATGAAGACTTGGGGAGGAGGAACCCCAGTCTAAAAGAGGTTTGTAACAAGGGAAAAAGTAGCTCTAACAGAGTAGCAACATCATAGGAACAGAGAGAGGCATTGTTACAGGCCAAGTAATCCTGTGACACGCTACTGTCAGTCATAGCTTGACACCCTGCTGGGCCAGCAAGACATCAAAGCCCACCCCATACCATCTTACATGCTCTTTATCAGCTAATCATGCTATTCTTCCCGAAATAAAGCTCCGTTAAATCCCCTGCTCACAGGGGCATTCCCATCCTGTTGCCCATCTGCTGAGGAGGGTCAGCTGGAGCAGGAGGCAGAGCAGTGGCCTGTCCCTGGTGGCTTCTGAAAGCAGGACAATGCAGGCTCCAACTTTTTATTTTAAAATCCCTTCCCCTTGCATTTTTTTTTTTTTCCACCAGATATGTACATGTGCAGGAGATGTGACCAGCCCAGGAACAATTATGTGGATTAGTGCTTTAACTGCACAGCTAATGTTTGCTAACAGAGTTTGTAGCAACAATTACATGGGAAGAGTCACAACTGATGCTTTATAAAGGAAAAAATATTCTCCTCCTTTGAATTATTGCAGTGATTTTACTGGCAAGCCAGAGGTTCCCATCCTGCCATTGACTAACTAGGGAAGAGAGCATGTCCTTAACATTGTAATATCAGGATTATCTGTCCTGGGGAACTGACTCAGAGTAGCCAGGATCATTTGTGCTGAGCACCTTCAGCTCCCTGTCAAGCACAGAAAAGGATTCAGGGCTCTGCTCCTCCATCAGGGAGTCACCAATTCCTTACACAGGGTAGGAGTACCCAGGAACATCCCTGTGCACACACCAGCGGGGACAGAGATCTAACTGCAGGTTTGCTGCAGACTCTTCCTGGGAGAGATCCCACATGCTTTTGCAGAAATGCTTTTGCCAGAACTACTGGCTCAGGAACACCAGCTTGGCTTACCTTTTTGGTCTTGGCTTGCTTTTCTTCTTTGAGCCTGCAGTTGGAAGAGCAGTCAGGTTCTGGGGGGCATCCCTCAGGCCAAAGCTCTTGGCCACGTGGCCCAGGTGGAGAGACTTGATGTGGAAGATGTGCTTGAGGTTTCTGGGATAGGTGGTGTAGGCACAAAGGAAAGACTGCAGTGCTGAGGGGAAGAATAAAAAAAAAGGGGATGAATTCTGTTTGCTGCTGCATTTTTATATATATACACTTAAAGATTCAGCTGTTCCAGCTGAAAGGACATCGGTCTTGTCCTTTGGGACACCTTCTGGTCAGCAGCTGGTAGGAAAGGCTGGTATGTTAAAAATCTGTGAAGGTTGCATAGTAATAGTACAATCCCAAAAGGAGAAGGTAGGTGCTGGAGAGGTGTCAGGAACTGAAACAAAGCCACATCAAATTGCACTGGGTTTGCCTGCTGCAAGGAGGCCCCTTCAGCCCAAAAAGGTGATGTTTGTAGCACATCTCCTAAGAGTCATTGACAATGAATGGCTACAGAGGAGGGGACAGAGGGAAAGAGAAGCATGGAAATGGCACAGGAAGGCTCCTCTGATATTAGAGTCCCAGTAGTCCATGCATTTTTCACCAGTTACCAGCTAGTCCCTTATAAATATCTGAGAGCCGGATGGATTTCCTGACTCATCAGCACGCTGAGAACAGAGCTCACCTTCTCAAAAGGGAAAAATAATAGAACTGTGTGCAAATTTCCCTTCACATCTTTTATATTCCTGTAATGCCCTTCCCCTCAGGGCTCATTGCTCTAAAGACAATCATCCACTAATATGAGCAGTACCTCTGCTCCTCCCTGGAACGCTCACTCCACCCAGTCTGTCCCCTCTGCTCTGGGAATAGAGGGACTTCCAGTAAGGAAACTCTACAGCTCAGAAAATGCCTCCCTTCAATCCCCTGCTTGCTAAACCTCCTGTGTCCCCCCCCAGCCCTCACTCCAACCAGCACCTGCCTCTTCCTCTCCCTCTCACTCCTGGCAGCAGCGAGCTCTAAACTCTCACCTCTCCTGCCCTTGCCTGTTGAGCCACCGGACCAGCAAGTTTGCCCACAGCTTACATCTAATCTCTTGGCAGCAGCCAGAGATTGGAGTTTATGAACAGTAATAAAAATGTCATTTTAGCAGATCAGCTCCTGGAAGGACCCAGGGAATCCATCAAAGCTCTGTTTACTGAGCAAAGCGAACTCCTTTTCCCAATCGATGAGAAGAAAAGATTGAGTTTTTTGCACCTTCTTCCCAATTTCACAAAACTCCTCTTTCAGAGGCACCCGAGCACCAAGAGACCTGTGTTTTCCCAAAAAAGAGAATGCTAAATTCCAAATACTTTGTCTCAGTGTCTCCTCTGAAGGCCATCCTCTGAGGGCTTATAAACCAGCTCAAATGCCTTCAAATACCCCTATTCTACTGCTTTTTTTTCATAAAGTTATTGGTCAAATTCACCTGTGAGAAGGTGTAACTCTTCAAAAGGAACAATAGGAACTTGCTGCTGCTCTGAATTTGGTCCCACTGGAGCCAGTACAGCTCTGTCTCACAGCACCTGGAATGGTGGATACTACAGATCCTGTTATTATGAAGGCTGAGCTCAGCTCCCACAGCTGTGCAGAGAGGAAAGGCTGCTGGTACCAACTCCCCAGATCAGTTAAATAATCCAAGTGTCAAAGGCCCCCCTCTTCCAAAGTCCTGAGAGGCATCTGCCAGACCCAGCTCTGAGTCAAGAGCATGGAAAGCCAGGGAATGCTGCAGGACACTAACCCAGAGCTGAACCAACAGGTCAAAACCCCAGCCCAGGAAACTGCATCACCTCCCAGGAGCTCAGAGCTGCTGATGTTCATCACAGCACCCATGGGACTGAAATGAAAACCTTTGCAGATGAGAAAATCATTACTATCAGGTCTTTAGACCCCTCAGTGTTGTCAGAGTCATGTTTTTTGGCTTTTATGTGCAATTAGAGTGGCCAGATACTAAAAGTTGGGGTTTTTTTTTAAGTTCAAATTCTTTTATGATTTTGTGATCAAAGAGACAGAGCTTTATAAAAACAACTTACAAAGACTGGTAGCAGTGCTGGTCAGGCCATAATTTATGTAAAGGATTCCTCATCTTAACGTCACAGGAACAAACTGCCTGAGCTGTTACAGTTTCTGCCACACCAGCATGAGTCTAAGTCATATACTGGCTTAGGGTGGGATTCAGAGTTGTGCTCATATAAGAGAATGGATTTAGATTAGTCCTTTCCACCTGTGCATGCCCATCTTTCTATAGGAAATGTAAGTGTGGAAAGTCAGAGGAAAAAAAAGAAAAAAAAAAGAAGTGCTCTACATGATGGGGGTTTAGATGGGTGGGTTTGTTGTTCTTTTAACCAGGGGACAAGAGGGTAATGAGATAAACAGGTGACATAACCTGTTCTCTGTGCTCCCAGCTGAGAGCTCCCAGCACTGGCCCCAGGGCACAGCCTCAGCCACAGGATAAAACCAGGAGGCACTTTGCCAGAGTGGGAACAGGAGGGAAGGATGCACCAAAGCCATCATGGATTCGAGCATTGTGCCCCAGCAGTGGAATCCTGCAACTCTGCTGTTCCTCTCCACACACGGGTGCTGAGGACAGAAAGGATGAGGCAAAATGCTCAACTATGGGGTGTAAAATTGGGGAACACGGAGGAGAAAAGCAGGGTTTGCTTCCTCACTCTTTCTGCAATCTCAGGGGCACAAAAGATCACAGTCTCCTGAGCTCTGTCTGTCCCCACAGCTCCAAAAGGAAGCACCCATCACCACACAACCCTTCGGGTGACAACCCTCCACTTCCAAAAAGGGGCTCCACACCTGATCAATTCATCCTTCAGGTAGCAGGGCCCAGTCAGACCCCTCCTCCCACCCATCTCACTGCTGCTGAACAGTCAATCAAGTCTGAAGGGCAGCACCTTCACTGAACCATTCGATTTGAGTGTGAAAACCACGGGACCCAGAGCCAGAAGGGGAGAGTGGGCAGGGAGCCACTCGCCTTTCGAAAGCGGGGCTGCAGTGCAAACACTGCTTATTAACACTGACTGGGTCAGAAAATGGGGAAAAGCAGGAAAAGAGAGAGAAACAAATGCATCCCTGGCACAGTTTCCAATTGATTGTCTGCCATGAAAGCAAAAGCCAGCTGCCATGTTAATTATTCATGATGCCTGGCTCAGAGGGGAGGAAGAGGGGGCTTATGGAAGCCACTCAGCAGTGGAAAATTTGCATATGTAGATAGCAGAGTTGGAAAAAGAGGTGGAGAGTGCTCCTCTACAAGATAAATGGGATGCACACCATTTCAGCATTTCCTGATGTGCTCTCTGCACTTCTTGTCTGTGGCTCAAGAAGTTATTAATGCTCAGCTCAGCAACAAGTGTGTGTGGGTGGGTGTGTGCACACAGAGAGACACTCTCTGTGTAGAGAGAAACCTTTTCTAGGTGTGACCACAGTGGTTGTCCCTGTCACAGACATCTCAGGTTAGAAGTTTGCATGGGGTATGTGAAATCCCAGGAGCAGCAAGAAGCTCATCCATGCAGAATGAAGGATTATGATCATATTAGTCCCATGCTTTAGAGACTGTGGATTTAAAAGCTATAAAAGTAATTACACCAGACAAGTACAACAGCACACCTGAATATGGGTGCAAGCTGCTTGTGTAGCAAGTCTCCAACACTTTCACTGTAGGAAAAAGGTGTCTCAAAACCCCAAGGGACTAAAATCAGCACTGCAGCAGTTGGAGGTGGGGTGAGCAATTAGCCCAGTGACTCGCAGTGGCAAGGGGAGAGCAAAGAGTGAAACAGTAGAATTTCAAATACTTTGCCCATCAACACAGCCACTCATCATTAAAAACACTGCAGAATAATTTGGGGCAAACAGGCAGTCCCAGCAGGTGCTCTAGTTATTCTGCTATGTCATCACCTGAGAAGTTACTACAACACTCAGGAAAAAATAGCACCATTGACCTCTTGAACAGTCACTCTCAGGACTCCAAATAATTTTCTTATCTTGAGAACAGTCTCCCCTTCTCCAGTTTCTCCAGACATTGCACAGCTCAAAGGCCAATTTCCCCACTTGGCTTTGGACCCCTTAGAGGGTGATTTAAGTAGTTTAGCACACGTGGTACACCTGCACCAGCCCTGTATGCAGCAGGTGTACAGAATGGTAAACAGAAATGGTGCAGACCATTAAAATCCATCTCACCAGGACCCCTCTCAACTGGCAATGATGCAGAACTGACATAACAGAACTTCTGCACAAGCTTAGAGAGAAGAATTTGACTCAGATCAAAGTGACAAATGAGGTAAAAAAGAAAACAATCAGGAAGGGAGACATGTGGGAAGAGGAACCTCAAAAAAGGGGAAAGGCTCTAGTCCCAAATACTGTGAGCAGAAGTGGTTCAGTCTCTTGCATAAAGATGCTCCCAAGGCATCCTGTCTTACAGGCTTCAAACTCATCCCTGGTGTGAACTGAAGGCATCCAACGGGTCCAGATAAAGATGTTAAAGGAGCAAGTCACCCATTCCCTTCCCAGCACAACACAATCCATTCACTCCTGCAACTGGGAAGTGAATCCCATCAAAAGCCAAGATTAAATCCCATTTGCATGTAACGTGGGAACACAAGAAATTAACATTTAATATCATCCCAAAGCCTTCTGGGCCCATCTCAACCCCCTGCAGAGCCCAGTGGCCCCAAAATGTTTCTTCCAGGCCTTTTCCCCGAAGCTCTTCCCCAGAAGAAAAGGCTGGCAGCTCATCTGAGCCCTCCTGGAACAGCTGGAAGGAAGCACACACTGACCTTTCTTTGCCCACCGGACCGTCCCCTCGCTGGAGTGAACGTGGTTTTCAAATTTGGTCTGCAGGACCGTGGCCCTCTCCCGCACTTCCTGAGGGTTCGTGCCACAGGATTTCTACCAGGGAGGTGGGAGGATTAGAGGAAAGAGAGAATTTGAGTCAGGAATAATGAAGCAGTTTACAATAGATTTAATAACAGTAAAATCACACAGTAACTACCCAGGGGCCAACAAAGGTAATCCTCTCAATATTACTAGAGGAAAAAAAAAAAAAATCCAGATAAAGATGTTAAAGTCAGAGCAGCCAGTGAGGGTTGTGTGGTGGGGAGAGCAAATCAGTTTTAATTTTGTGTTTTCTAACATCTATCACGTATCTTTTTTTTTTTTTTTTTTTTCTCCCTTTCCTTTTTTTAGTTTTCTTCCAGGTTCAACAGGTCAGATCCCACTGCTTGTTTCCATTGGAGTTATCTGGAGGAACTTCTCGCAGACTCTACACTAACAGTTTTAGGCTGATGTTGCAAATTCCCCTGTGCACTTCCCCAAAACACCTGGACTGTTCCTGGGACTTGTGGGGCAGGAGATCCATGAGATCTACATTTACCCCCAAATTTAGCTCCAAAGAAGAGACCAAAGTCAGTATGTGTGAACAAAGGCAACTAAATGAACTTCTCATGAATTCCTTCATGAATTTCTACATGGAATTTTCTCATTGTCAACATGTCACACTTGACTGGAACTGCCACCATTTGGCTCCTCTAGAAGAAGAGACCAAAGGCATGACAGAATAAACTTCCTCAGACCAAAAGGGCAATTCTGCACATGCCCAAGCTTTCCTGGGATCAGACTGTAGGATGCAGTTCAGGAAATGGAAAACAAACATTCCTGGGAGCAAGCTGTTGCTGGGAGGAGAAGAGAGGCTGCCTCTCTCCCTAAGGTACCCAGGCAGAGAAAGGAAGTGTGGACCAGAAAACAAGTGGATTTTTGACGGAAAGTTGACAGCAAAGTGCAAAGCCAGGCATCCATGGATGTGCACCTCTCCCAGAAAAGGGCCATAGTTCTCAAATACTCCTCAGACACGAACCAGCATCCAAGTCTAACAGTGCCAGATCCACGGCAGTAACTTGATACCAGTCAACCCCCTCATCTGACCAGGGCTGACTGACAACAAACATCCAGCTCCCAGGATTCTGGAGGAGGCCTGTGCCAAGGCAACAATCCAGTTGTCCCTCTCTGGCAGATCTGCATGTTAATGCTGCAAACCCCTCCTTCCCCTCACAGCTCTGCACTGCTGCCAGTCCAGGGGAGCCACATCCCTGACACCACAAACCCCAGCCTGCTGACCAAATCTGCCACTCTCATTTCTGCCACTCATTTCTGGTCTCTGGTGTCTGTCTCCTGATCCACTCAAGAAAGATTCACAACACAGCTCACAGAAACATTTAGGTTGGAAAAGACCTCTAAGATCGAGTCCAACCTGTGACTGATCATCACTCCTGTCAACCAGATCATGGCACTGAGTGCCACATCCAGTCATTTTCTGAACACCTCCAGGGATGGGGACTCCAACACCTACCTGGGCAACCCACTCCAATGCTCGACAACCCTTTCCACGAAGAAATTCTTCCTGGTGTCCAACCTGACCCTCCCCTGGCACAGTTTGAGGCTATTTCCTCTCATCCTGTCACTTGTTCCCTGGGAGCAGAGCCCAACCTACCCTGGCTCCACCCTCCTGTCAGGGAGTTGTAGAGAGTGAGAAGGTCCCCTCCCAGCCTCCTCTTCTCCAGATTGAGCTCCCCAAGCTGTTCCTCACAGGATTCACTCTCTAGACCCTTCCCCAGCTTTGCTGCCCTTCTCTGGACACATTTCACAGATGCCTTTTAGTCTGACTCAACGTGTGCCTGTTACTCAGCTGGGACAGTCTCCAGCCCAGGGCCCTGTGCAGGGGTTTGATCAAGGCCAAGTGGAGGTGCCTCCCCGAAGTGGACACTCCTTGTTGTCACTGACAAGTTTCCACTGATGTGAAACATAAAACTTTCCCGCCCCGCCTGCTCCTCCTGCCTCCATCCCTCTCCTTTTGTTAAGCCTCCTGGCAGCACAAAGTGTCACCTTCCCAGCGTTTTTTAATATGAATGTGAAATTAGTGAGGTTTGCCCTTTCCCCTGGCGGACAGAATCCTCTGTTATTAAAAAGTAAAGCACTTTAATAATGAAAACTTTTTCTCTTTTTCCTGTGTTTTAACTGTTTAAAATTAATGAGAAGGGCATAACGGTTGTCAAAGCGATATTGAAAGCCGGGTAGCCAGGACCGAATAAGCACGAAAATCCCTCCAGAGTGTTAAATAAACAGTGCTTCAGCCCCCTCTGAATCCCTGTGTTGGTTATTGTATACATTCTGTAACAGCACTCAGAATAGATCTGAGCACCGGGGAGGCAGAAAGGTTTCAGAATTCCAATAAAGGCCTCAAATTAAAGACAGCCTGGTGCGAATTCCAGGAGAAAATTAAAGAGACCTCAAGCTTAAGTGACAGGTGACTTGCTTCTGTGTCACAACTGTCAGGGGATTTAGTGATAATATGGCAATATATTACAAAGGACTTTTCTTATTCCCCCCTTTAGGTTTCAAAATGAGGCATCTCTTCTTCCTGGTGCTAGGGGAAAATAAAAAAAAAAAAAAAGGAAAAAAAAGAAGAAAAAAAAAAAAGTAAGACAAAAATGAGGGATAAAAAAACCTAGGTGCATAATTTTAAAAGTGTGAGGTCAGTCCAAGAGATATAAATAAAAAACAAAGCAAATGGCAGGAAACATAACATCCTTGGGAAACAGCTTCTCCCCTCCTCCCATCTCCACCTGCCTTTTATCCTCTTCAGCCCCTTGAGACAGATCTCATTTTAAAATTGCACCCTAATGGGCATGAAAAAAACCCCTGTGTTTGATTCCTGCCTTCCAGGGAGGTTGATTTAAAAAAAACACAACAAACCAAACCACCCTAATAATAATAATAATAATAGAAAAATAACTCTAAATTTAAAACTGACTCAGAGGCAAACTGTGGAAAATAAAACCTGCCCACGATGTGTCTGGACGGATCAAATAAACCAGTGCCACTGGAAGTGCAGGGAAGCCATCCCATGTGCTTTACTCACACAAACAAGCTTTAATCCTGCTTGTATCCTGCTTTGGATGAACAGGACAATTAATTTGAGACCTTTACACATTTTTCCAAGATGAAAGCCTACCCCAGGGGTTTGCTTGATCTGCTCCCCATCTAAATTTGTTACATCTGTTAAAAAAGCAGTGCTATGGCCACTGTGGAGAAATAGTGGGATAGGAGAACTTTTTCTGCCTTGTGATTCCTTAAAAGCCCATTCTGACAGATCCTGAACCACTGGCAAAGTGACTGTGGACAGTTACAGTATTTGTAAGCTAAAGGAAGGGAAGCAAGGCAGAAAGTCTGGGTGCAATGTTATTTAACCAGTTCAAGACATCAGGAAAACTCCCCCAGATGCCAACTCCACCAGGAAGACACACAGGTATTTCTGTCAGAAGAAGGAAACTTGCAGTGATGAAGATGGCAGGTTTTAGGTTTGAGAGGTTGGGATAAGTACTGAAAACTTTTGATTTCATTAAAAGAATATGATAATGAAAAAGGAATTGAGACACAGTAAGACCAGACTGAGATAGAAAAGTTCATTTCTAAAACAGTAAAAAAAAAAAGAAAAAAAAGAGAAAGAGATGGGGGAAAAAAAATACCAAAAAGCCTGGCTGTAACATCTCCTGCTTCCATTATACTTCAAAACAAAATGAAGGATTTTGTTTTAATAACAACTTTTTACTAACCTCCACACACCTTCTCTAGAACTCACCAAGTCCCCCTGCCCCCCTCCATAAAAGTTGAAAGATCAAATTTATTCTCTTTGTAGGCAGGTGAACATTCACACGCCCAGACATAGCCACATATATATTTTATACACCTAAATATAAAATATACATTTTACAGGCACTTCAGCTTGCTCCCTGGCTGCACACACAGAAGCCCAAAAAATACATGTTCCAACGTGGTACTTATAATGGACTTGAGTTGAGGCAATGAGAACTGAAGAGCATTATAATGAGGTTCCTGTGTGCACCTATAATATATACATGACTCAGTGCATGCAGAGCTGATCAGCAAAGCTCACGCTCTCTCCAACGGCAACACCACAACTGGATCAGCCTCAGCTCCTCCTGACACCTTCTCAATCCCTCTCTGTCCCATGCAGTGTCCCACTGCATTCCCAGCTCATTGTCCTGTCTGTATGGCAAACTTACAGGATTTAATAGACATTAACCCTCATCAAACCTTGGAAAATGCCCCTGCAGCCTTCTGAGGCAGCGCTGCTGACCACTCACAGAGCCCTGATGGCAGTAAAAGAGCTAACAAACAGAATGAATCTTGACTGTATTTAATATATTTTCCCAAGTAATTCCTGCTGGGGTCTGTTTTATACTGACAGAACTGCTGCAATTTCATCTCCATTAAACGATACAGAATTTTTTCCACAAACTCCATTCCTCAGTCCCAATCCTTTCAGATTCTGTGCTTATGAGTTCCTGCAGCAGATTAAGACCCTCCTACAGCCACAGTGGATATGTCTCAGCTCCAGTGAAGTCAACAGCACGGTCCCACTCGCTTTGATGTCAGAGGGAAAAGAGGAATTTAATCCCACCTTTGACTGCAAGTGAAAGGAAGCAGCTCCTTCTGTGCCACCTCCGTGCAGCACCTGCCATGGCAGGGCCTGCCCAGCAGCACAGCTGAGCCAAACCAGGGGAACAGCCCCTTCCAAACAGGGTTTGGGTTTCTAGTTGTTGAAGGAAAAGGGAAAAGCCAAAAGTAGAGTATTGGGAAAAAAAAAAAAATAATTCTGTGCTTAAATATGCAGAATGAAATACCAATTTGATCAGTCTTGGGAGCAAGCAGGCTTGTTAGCTTTTTATTGCTGCTCCAAAGGCATTTTCTCTTGCCACTTTTCAAGACTTAAAGCATAATTTCCTGGAACAAAACATGTTCTTTTTTTTGCCCACTTTCCATGAAAGAACATTTGTCCTCAAGCCCAGAACAGATAACATTCTGCCCAACGTCAGCAACAAATTTAAAGTGCAATTTCTGCATAAATATAATTGGTGAAAAACTCTCCAGAGGAAACCCAAAGTTACCCCCTTATAAGCACATTTGGGAGAAAAGTATTTACATACAGAACACCCATTTAAAATAATTTCTGCATTAATAAAGCCCAACTAAACTTTTACATATTTGCTGAGTTAAGAGGTCATATCCTAGGCATGATCCAGACATTCAATATATAGGCATTACAGGCTGATTTCAGCCAAAAACTGTGCAGTGGTGGGAAAGAGCTTTAAACAGAGCTCCACAGAAAGCTCAGATCTGGCTTTCTGTGAGACACAGGGTGTGTAGGAACACTGAACATCTTTCAAAAGCATGTTTACCAAGAACACCACAGTCATTCCCGGGAAACAAGGCGGCTCATCCACGGTGTAACAGAGAGCACGAGCAGGGAAAACAGCACCAAGAGGAAAAAAGAGCTGCTGCATCATGCCTGACACATTCTTGACTTCCATTCAAAATGAGGGTTCTTGGAGGATTTAATTTGCCAGGATGCAGCAACGCCCGAGACATCAATTGCAAATGACTGAATTCTGTGAATTAGCAGCTTGAAGGCAGACCCAAAGCTGGCCCAAGTCAATAAAAAGGTGCCTGACAACCCAGGGAGCTTTGGTTTAGGCTCCAAGGAAATACAGATGATAAAAACCCCCCTATGTAACACATCACCAAATACATTTTCCTTATTTCTTCAGA
The DNA here is from genome assembly GCA_013397135.1 of Pachyramphus minor. Taxonomy (NCBI): domain Eukaryota; kingdom Metazoa; phylum Chordata; class Aves; order Passeriformes; family Tyrannidae; genus Pachyramphus; species Pachyramphus minor. The sequence continues at coordinate 1,073,040 of VYXB01000276.1, forward strand.
GAAGTTTAGTGCCATTTGTCATCTCCAACAGTATTTTAATGCAGAAAACCCAGGAAGAACAGAAACACTGAGGGGAGGGAAAAACCCTAAGTTTTTGCAGCCAGAAGCCTTTATTGTTTTTTACAAAGATAATTGCTGAAGAGTTCATAAGCAACTACTTTTTGGGGACAAGAAAGACTGGAAAATTGTGATATAAGGCAGCTCTGCAATTATTTGGACTGCCTGACATCATGGCTATACCAACCCTCGTGTTGTAAAGAAGCTAAGGCAGGAATACTTGTGGTGTTGAACTGGTAAATGAAAACTGGAGCAGTTCCAAATCAGCAGAGTAACTCACCTTCCTTCCTGGTCTGTGCAACTTGAAGCGATCATCTTTCATCAGGCTGGTTAACACCTTCTCCATCTTCATCTCTGAAACACTGAGGCAACAAGGACAAAAAATTATTTCTCTTACTTAGAAATACAAAGTGGAACGAGGCACAGACTGGAAACACTTGAGCAAAAAGATTGAGATTTACATGTTCAACTTAAGGATTTATCCCCAAAATACATGAGGTCTTAGCCCAGACAATCCCTCAGCAACCCTCAAATTGTAACTACTGTAAAATCTTGGCCCCACTTAAACTCACTCTGTGTCACACAGACAGTTTCACCCAAATCTTGTCATGTGTTGTAAATCACCAACACACACTCCAGTCCTAACAGAGGATCAGAATAACTCAGGGTGGACTTTCAGCTCACTGAAAGTCTCCCTGGCTCTCAACCAGAGCAACTGACTGAAGAAAAAATTTAATTACACTTCCATTATTTTCAGAATTTTTCTTTCCTTGCATTGAGAAGCACCAAGACAATTGAGAACCATCTGGTTACGTTTTCCACTAAAAGAAACTCAAGACAGAGTTGAAGCAGCTCATAACATTAATGCTTCTTGTAGATTTGCTTTGTAACTCTAAAGAATAAGATCTGCAACCTCGACCTTGAACCAAGAGGTTGTCAAACATTTCACTTTACATTCAGATGCCATGGGCAGGGAGCAGGAGGTGTTTGTATTTGGTTGGTTGTACAACTGTGAGAAAGAGATTGACTGTGACACACACACACACACAGAGGTTGGAAACATGTGCTCCACTTCCTTTGCTACTTCTCCTACATCTTGTCTCCTCCAATTTAGCTTCCAGAACCTCTGGAATAAGAGACACTCAACTCTCATTCAAAGGGTCACAATGCTTTGCTGTTTACACACATTTGTTTCCACCCCCATTAGAGACCATGCTCCCAAAATTATGAGTTAAAGCTAAAGCTGTGTGAAGACATAGCTCCTTACTCTCATAGTGACTCAGAGGATAACAACAAAATCCCAAGAGTCTTCTCCCACACCTTCCTTCCTTCTGGTCACATCATCACTCTTTCCCACAAGATCTACATCATTCCAACTCCTGGCTACCTTGCCTGGGTCGAAGCTCAGAGACACCTCCCAATGGACACACTCAGCCTCAAACTCATTTATAGCCTCAAAAGCCACCTCTGACAGCAGATACACAGTTTGATTTCCTTCCCTGTTCTGAGAACTCACCTTCCCTCTCATCTGAAGTGCAAACCCCAAGCCCAGCCCATTAGGGACCCCACAGCATTTTTTTTTTTAAATGCAGGAGCCTCAGTCAGCTGTCCTAGCCAGGCTTCACACTGGGCATTTATTTTCATTCTGTCTACTCACATTCCTCCTGTAGACTCAACCAGATGATTTATTCTCCAGTCCTGCTTGCAAGACACTGCTGGGCACTGCTATGGCCCAGATATGGAAATGCTTACAGACCTGCTTCATTTCCAGGCAAACAGTCCTACTTAGAGGTGCATTTACAGGAGACTAGGAATTCTTTGTCCTCCTTAACACTGTCTTATGGGGCACACACACATACACCAGGTGACAACACAGAACAGCTGTGCAGCTCCAGGCCATTAATATTACAGCTGCAGCCAAACTGGGTCCCGTTTCCAAGGGAATTACTCACATTACAAAGGCTGAAGTTTGTGGGCCCAAATTTTCAGTAATGGGCAAAGGTCATTTCTAGAAAAGAGATTCTTTTCCTTTTAATACCAGCATAAATCATAAATGCACAGAAGCCAAGGAGTTCATTTGGGATTACATCAATCTTAAGGAAGAGAGAAAACTTTGGGGTCCAACAGTTCTCAGATGGCCAGAGAGGTGCCTGTGGGTTCTGAAAGGAAACATGGCTGATATTCTTCAATTTGTAAAGTACAGCAAGAAATTGTAAGAACGAGGATACTGTTTTCACTCAAAGCTCTCTGAACACCTGGCTAGCAGGAATGGATGAATCTTTGCCATACTGTGTACAGTGATCCCCAGGTGCTTCCCAGTCCTTCCCAGTTAAAGCAAAAAATACATTTACTTTTGCAATCTGCCTTTTCAACCCCACCACAGCATAAGGAGAGGAAAAGAGGTGGCCCAGAGCAACAGGGACAGGCCATAAGATCCCCCCCTATGGGAGACCAGCCCCACTGCTGTGCAGCTGGGAGATTCCTTCACAGAGGACTCGAGAAAGGCGGGGGAGCGATGGGGGAGAAAGGGAAATGGAGCATAAAACGACAACCGAGGGTTTCTCTGTTTGGTTTTGAAACGTGGAACAGTAAATTAAAACATAAATGGCAACCACTTAAGCAAGAGAAAAGCAGGCCTCCCCCCTCCCCACTCCTGCCAAAGGTTGCTTTGACGCCGCTATGAATGAAAATGTCAAACCTTTGACATTGATTTGTCGGAGTTGTCACCCCCTCTCCGATCCTCCCCTCGCCTGGCGTGACGCCAGCGCAGCAGAACAGATCTGTGAGCCTGGTTCACAGCGGGGAGCAGCCAGGGGAGCAGGGGAGGGGGGTCTGCATAACCCAGCAGAAGGGAGAGAAACGACTCGTGCCTTCACGGTGATGCCTTTTCCTTTATAAATTAGTTAGGCCGCCGTTAGGAGATAAAGAAATTATCTGATAGCTGTCGAGGCAGGCGCTGCGAGATTGCAGCTGAAGGGACTAAAAGAGACATAAAGGAAGGGGGGAAAAAAAGTGAGCCTCACAGACTTTCTTCTGCTTCTTGCCTCCTCCCTTTGAAGGAAAATCTGTTAGTTGCACTCGGAGCTGAGATAGAACCTTTAAAAAAAAAAAAAAAGAGAGAAAGAGGAAGGAGGAAATGCGCGGAAAACATGAGTGTGCATGTTCTGCACACAGGAATTTACAGCTGGGGAGAGGAGCCACAACTTCCAGCCACACAAAGCCCGAGCAGAAAGTTGCAGCTTCCCTGAGCCCCAGCGGGAATTCCCGACCTCAGCAGAGCCAAAGTGAGATCGTTTTGGCAAAGGCTAACGCTGCTTTTCCACAGCGGAAGCCAAGGAGAGGCTTCAGGTACCGGTGAAAATTAATTGCGAGCGATTTCCAATTTCAAAGGCAGTCATCTCTAATTCCGAAGTGGATTTTCATCCAGGAACAAAGCCACGTCTGCTCTCATTACTTCCGACTCTCAACATTCCTGGACTTACTCCCATGCATGCTGGGGTGGGTGGAGGGGTTTAGGAAAAAACTCTGGGTTGGATCCTCATCTGCTGTAAACCAGCACAGCACCACTCGTTTACACCAGCTGAAGGCTGCAGAGACCCACCTCAAGCTTTGTCTTCTTCAAAATACATATTTTATGAAGAATTTACATTTCAATAAACACAGCGGGAATTTCATTTAAAAAAAAAAAAAGGGGAAAAAAAACCCCAAACCAAAACAAATTAAAATAAATTTCATTGCACACACTCATCCCCGTCACAAACTCCAGAGATTGAAATATTAAGCAAAGAATAAAAAGAAATTTTAAAAAAAATGCAAACTCCAGTAACTCGTGCAGACCAAGTCAAAAGCTACAAAGACTTAGGGTACAGAACAAAAATGAGCAGTGCTTAAGAGGCTCAGTGACAGTCCAGCACATGCTGTCTTTCACCCTCGCACTGAATTAAATTGTCAGGATTATCACCATAATGCTCTGTTTATGAAGGGTAACGACAATTTGTGCTGATGGCACTTGCTGCCTTTAGCTCCAAGCTGCCTTCCTGCATCTTCTCTGCAATTCATCAGCTCCCTGCTCTGTCCTGGTGCCCCTTCCCACATCCATGTGGGAAGAGCGGAGGCCACACGGCTGCGAGCGGGCCGATGGCCCTCCCGTGCCAATTAGACACTTGCTTTCTTCCCTCTGAAGATGGGGGTCAAGGAAGGCAAATTACACTCCCTTTTTGGCCAGTCCTTTATCTGCAGGGCAGCATGTTTTATGAAGAACATAAAACAAACAAACACGAAAGACAATCCCTAGAGTTGTTCGGCTCCAAAAAGTGAAGGAAAAATAAATTCACATAAACCTCCCCCTGCTCATTCAGAGTCTTCTGCAGATTCTTGAAGACCATGGGCAGCTCAACAACAGGTCCCCTTAGCAGATGTAATTACCAGCCTGAGCAAACTTAAAATTGTTAAAAACCAACAAAATTGGACAAAAGTATGAACATTTAAAATAAAAGGGAGGGAAATTTCCCTCTCCTTCCCCTAACACTTCCAAAATATTATAAAATAGGAGTATAACTTCCACTTGGAGTTAAAAATTCACAATTATGTGGGATTTCACCTTTAAATGTCAGTGCTGTTTGTTACATGAAAAAAAACCCCTGTCAGCTTAGCCTTCCATGTCTTGCTGGTGTCTGCTTAATAGATAGTTACCTGGGATGATGGATGGCTCTTTGTTAGACCACTAAATGGCTCACAGCCTAGAATAAGCCTGTATTTACTGCCAACAAATGTTTGTTTCAAGGATGCAAACCAAATCTGATTCCAAGCAGCTCCACCCGACAGAAACACGAGAAATAAAAGAGAACTAATTTGTGCACGAGTTCACAGGGCTCCATCAACACTGGTGCAACACTGAGGGGACTGTGCTGATGTTCTCAAACGCTGAGACACAGCAGTGCAGGGAGCAAGGGGAGTCACACACCTCCAGATGAGGAGGCTCCAGATCCCCCAGCACTCCTGCCTAGCAATGTGAGCAGCCAGTTGTGGGTTTTCCCCATGAAAGGATCATTGTGCAAGCAGAGATGGACTAAAATCTCACTGTGTGTTGGCCACCAGGTACCTGACTGCACAGGGCAGGTCGTTACCAAGCCTGGCTTGCTCTTCTTGCTGCCTACTCCCAAGTCTAAGCTAGAGCTAATGTAAGAGAAGCCTTCCCAAGGCTGGGAAGCACACCCCACTATTGGATGCAGAGTCCACCCTCCCTTTTTGCCTTCCAGGACTGTCACAAGCCACTTAAACAACACATCTTGGTCAATTACCTGCCAGGTATGACCCACATCTCCCCACTAATTTCTCCACCAGATCTCTCCTGAAGAGCAAGCACAGGCTCTGATCATACCTCTGATGACATGGTGCCATGCAGGCAGATGGCCAGGGAGCATCTGACAGGCTCGTTTGACTCGTGATCTCCACGTAGTCACGATTTGAACCCAGGGCCAGAGAGAAAACAAGGGGGTGAAAAAGATCCGTGATTATTGTCTCCTCTCTGCCCCTCACCACACACACTCACTCACTCACGCACAATCTGTCAGGCTGATGATTTTCACACACTTCCCTCTTCTCGTTTTGCCAGTCTGGGGCCAGTCCTGGATCACAAGAATTAATAAATTCTTATTAAAACCTGCACGAGACACAGTCCCGCTGAAAGTGCCACGGAAGGTTAATTAGCAAGGATGAGCTGAAACTTTTGCTCGCGTTTCTGACTCACTTAATCTTGTGAGAAGCCAGCAAGCTGACATATCCTGCCTCCGAAGGCGCCAGGACAAGCAGGCTGTTCCCGTGGCAGCCAATGCGAGCCGTCCTCCCGATCCGGTGGATGTATTCCGCAGGTGAAGCCGGAGCGTTGCACTTCGGAACAGGGAACACGGGGAGGGAAAGGAGGAATTAACAGGCGTGTTAATTACAAACGAGACACTCACCCTGCTCATCTGGGAACAAAAGGGATCTCAGCAAACCCCACCGTGGGGCTGCAGCTCCCTGGGAATTGGGCTGTTTGTGAGGCGCCCGTGGGGCTCGTCCCTGTAACCATCATTCAGCCCCCTCAGCTCTTTGACATGTCAACTCTCAGGTAATAGGACAGTTTCCTCATCTCAGTGTCTCTCTTTGCCTTTTACATTTTACTTCTATTACAGGCATGTCAGAAACCTGTTGGCTTCCCCTAAAAAAGCATATTTATATATATAAAATCAAATCTCGCAATGACCTCGAATCAAACAACTCCCAGGATTGCCCACAGGGAGTGGGGAGTTGCCTGCTCTGGATTTAGGAGAAAAGCCACAAAATAAAAGGCAACTGATTCAAATTTGGAGTTGGGCTAAATTGCTTTGTTTGGATTAAAGCAAATCATAGCTGGTTACTGGACAGAATAAATCTAGGAGAGAGGAGGGAGTGTTTTCAGCGGTGTATGACACAGGTAGCAACTGTCTTCCCATGTAAAAATACCAGACACTACAAAAATGTTGCTTAAAGACCCCCCCCAAATATAGCAGTGCCTCTCATTTACTTCACTGGGGATCAAAACTGCCCAGCCATCTGCAAGATCTGATAAAGGGTGACATATTTCCCTCCCTTTAACCTCCCCCTATTCTTGCCCCCCTCCTCTCTTTCCTGGAAAAATGAACACGCACAGAGATACTGCTCAGAAATGAGCCCTCAGCAGTTTAACTGGAAAAAACCCAACAACCAAAGCCCACTCTAGTGTTTATACCTGTGCCCTCTGGCAAAGTTTCTACTGGCTAGAGGTGTGAGTAAGATGCTGTGAGCAATCTAATTGCTCCCTGCAGGTCCTTGCTCTTGGACACAGCTCTCAGGACAGCTGAGATTTCGCCTTCTGGACACACAGAAGTCTCCCAGGGCTTTAGGTAATTTGCACCGCGTTCTAACACTGGCAACTATATCTTTGGTTAAATTATATTAATATACAGATCTGGGAATTAAAGACTTCACTTCCTCAGCCTTCTCCAACTAGCTGGCTGCTATAAAATCACTCTTTTTTTAAAAAAAACACACAAAAATCAAATCAAATTTGTTACCTGAAGGGATGAGGCAGAAATTAAAAAGCTTTGTTGAGGCTCTGTGCCCTGTTCCTTCTACACAGGTGTCGCTTGATACATGAGAATCTCTGGATCAGTTCTTCCTCAATTCAACTAACCTTTTTTTAATTATAAATCTTTTATAGAAATGAAACCTGCCTCATGCTCTCAGCCTCCTCTTTGAAACGACAGGCTGCTATTTTTAAGGTTCAATCCATCTTTCTTAGTTTCTATTTTTTTTTGTCCTAAAGACTATATTTCTGTCAACAGCATCACAGCAGTGTGGGGGTTTTGTTGGGCTTTTTTTTCAGGGAAAATATGAACTTTGCAGTTCTGCTGGAAGCTGGATGCTTCCAGCTACCCAGCCTCAAGCCAGCAAAGGCTTACTCAAAACACTTGGGACACTGTTGGGCTACTCAATGTTTAACATTGGGATTGCACTTAAACTCCTCATGGAACTCCCTCCCTGGGAAGCTCAGGAAAACAGAAACACAGAACTGCAAGACATGGCTGGTACTTCACAAGATTTGGCTTCCTGTGGGGGGAAAAGGAGAGTGTTTCATCCCAGCCAGTGGAATATTATTCCACAGCTGGTAACACTGTGGAAGAGAAAACCAGACTAAAGATGTGGTATCAATGCTGTCTCTGAGTAAAACCCTGGGTCCTAGCCCTGCAGTAAGGTTTTGGACTGAAAAGGGATTTCTTCTGAGCACTTAAAACACACAGACACTCATAGCAAACCCACCTGTACGATCCATGTAACTTGAGGCAGGTCTAGTCCCCGTGCTGCAACATCCTGCAAAATTAATAAGAAAATTACTTCAGTAAAGATGCTTTGGTGGTATCAGCAGAGTGACAACTCTTCTGGGATGGCAATTATGTCAGAAAGCAACTAGCTGTGCAAGTAGGAATTGTATGTGCCTAGTTTGGGGAGAGATGGACTGAAGGTCAGAAATAATGCTGAGGGTTTAAAATGCAAGGACTGTTGTTAACAGACCAATACAATAAACAATGAGCCACTACTATGGCCCAAAAGCGTGGAGGATATAAACACACCTATTTCAGGAGGGTGGTGCTGAATTACAGCAGTCCTTTTACATTATATGTGAGAGAATCCACTGCCTGAATGGTCTTTGGATGTTCAGTTTGTTTCACTGACGAAAACAGACCGACTACCCAAACAATGAGAGGCAGAATTCAACCTCTGAAAGGCAACATCATCCCTGAGCACATCTTCCTCCACAGCAAGCCTAAGTACCAAAACCAGGCTGCTTATGATGAAAAGGGAGGAGGAAAAAAAAAAAAGGGAGATGGTCAAGGATCCCTGACCTTGAGTGGAACGTCCAAAGATACACTGATCTCCACCTACAAATAATTAGTTGTTTCCTAGGTGATGGTCTGAATTTGAGGAGCAGATGACTTGCAGGTCACCTGGCCCTAAAAACAAAGGCCAACAAACAATGCAGCAGAATCTGTGGGAAGCTTGGGCACAGCTTGAGGAAAGGGGACTTCAGCTCTCCCTTAGATGTTCACGAGTCTGGCTTTGATTTGGAGAAACAAAATTCAGCCACGAAGAAAAGAGTTTGAAGCTGCTCTCAGGGGTGTTATTTGATGTGCCAGCTGGTGAGAAAACCTATCAACTTGGAGAAGGACTTGAATGAGACCCTTTGGTTATCCACAGCCAGTGTAGCTCAAAAAACATACCCTTTCAGAGAGAAAAGAGAGTTTAAACACTGCCCAAAACAGAAAGTGCAAACATATTTCAATCTCCCTTCTTGAATTTCTGTTCATTAGTAATGTCCTCACATCCTCCCTGGATTTTACATTCACCAGGCGCAATAGCAGAGCAGGTGTGCAGGTTTAACTCTGTTAGGAAATGTTTTGGAACACATGTATCTTTTAGCTAGTTGCAAAATAGAATATATTAAGAACGTAAGCAGGAGCTTAATGTACTAAAAATGTGTCAGCCACCCACTGAAGTGTTTTCATGCAACTCCCACACACGTTAAAAGACTGGGAAGCTGATGTTTTGGCAGCAAAGGCCTTCCCATAAGCACTAGCCAGGCTGCTTTGTGGCTCCAACTGCAGTAAAAGAGGAGACACTTTCCTCAGCGCCCACTCCGAAATAACACACACTTGTGCTCCAACACGCTCATTAAGAAGCGACTTGTTCCCAGAGTCAGAACGAACAGATGTACAAAAAGCCATTTAAAGGAGGTTGGAGAAAATAAATCAAGAGAAGTCAGGGAATGTGTACGGCAGTTACCGGGATAACAAGACTATAAACTCTACAGCACGATCAGACGGGAGCGCTGACGTCTGACTCCGAGCTGCCGGCTCTGTTCTTCCACGCTGACAAGCCTTTGGTCTTTTCCTTTGCTGTGCTCTTCCTCATGCCCAGGAGGTGAGGAAAGGCTGCCTGATGAGAGGGCTCTGACCTTGGGACAGGGTCAGCTCCCTGAAAACAAACCAACAGCCAAGCCCTCCCTGTGGTCAGGAGCAGGCACCTCCAACGCGGGAAGGAGAAGCAGACAGCAGGGGCGGGAACCATCCCTCTCATCCTTCCAGACTCTCTCCCTCCTCTTCCCAGATAGGTTTTCTCAACACCTCAGGTTGGAAAATCACTGCCACAGACAGCATTGTTCTCATATGCATTTGCCAAAGATGAAAAGAGTAACCAAAAGCCTTACAAATAGCCAGGGACAACACTCAGGAGAAGGCGCTCTCCCACCATCAGCCTTGTATTTGCTATTGCTTTCACAACGCCACCAAATCCCCTCAGTCCTTACTGACACACATCAGCAGCAATTCTCCTGGGATTTCACTTGGCTTTCTTTCAGAAGACTCTTGGGATTTACTGGTAATTGGAGTGTTTTGCAAACTCTCAAACACTCCTCAGTATCAGTCCACCTGTGTCTCCTGTAGCTCCTCTTCCTCAAAGGCCCCAGCAGACAGCAGCGAGGTAGAACTAGGGTAAAAAGTTGGAGTTGATTTGCTTTCCTCTGCTGGCAGAGCCTGTGAGCTTCCACTTCTCAGAATTTTAAAAAATTACTTGTGGGTCACCTCACCAGCAGAGAGAACACAGCTCAAGCAACAATTACCCAGTTTCACTAGCACACATTTATTCCATGCACAGAAGCACTACCCTGCTGCCAGTACTCTTTCAAGAAGCCCAACAGATTTCCAATGTTCCTCTCTTCCACCTCTCTTCTACCCATTAGACATTCCCCTTTCCATGCATGACCTCACACCACCATTCCTTAATTACAGGGACATCAAGGATATGACACCTTGGAAGGTCACTGCAGACTCCTTTCTGTGGGCAGTGGAAGGCAGAATTCAGTGACCATCTCATGGGAGCAAAACCAAATAACCTACACCAGTGCAATTTTGAAGAAAGCCCAGGTGCCAAGCAAACACTATGATCTAAAGCCCTGACCACATTCCTGCCCTGATCCCAACTGCAAGGCACAGAAGGGCACAGGATCAAAGAACAATCCACCTGGGGAAGCCCAGAAAGGCTGAAATTTCTGCTTCTAATAATTGATGTTACCAGCCTGTGCTTGTGGTGGTGGGGGACAGGGGGTGGGTGCAAGGCAACAGAGGACTAAAAGGCCACCCCAAAAGCAAGGCCTATCACTGCAGAAGATCAGAACCAACATGGCCACAAAAAGTTTTGCAAGGGCCTTGGTTTTGCTCAGTCCCTCTCACACAATCTAATTAGGGCAAAGGAAATTGCTAAAGTTGCTTTTGAAAGACACTCAATGGTGAGGTCTTGAAGGCCCTGAGCTTGACAATTGGCTGCCTACATGAGGCCTAGAAGTACAGATGGAAGGCAGCTTGCTCAGGTGCCAGGCTGTCAGTTGGATTAAAATGACTCATTTATTTACCAAAGAAGCTCACAAAGTGCTTTAGCTAACAGGCAGAGAGGGCCTAACGGCTCTCCAAGCTGGGGAAGAAGCTCTCGCGCCTTCCCGGCCTGCCAAAAGTCATTACTGCCGAGTGTGGAAAGCCATCAGCAGGGTAGAGACCCCCGTCGGCAGGGTGACAGATTGGGCTGCGTAATCAGAGGAGGAAGGGGAGAGCACAGAAGCTGTCAGAGGCGAAAGCTCTTGGCTGGGGCCGCCAGAAAACTGGCAAGATGAGTTAGCGTGACTGAGTAAACAGCAAACAATCTCCAAATGATCTTTCCTCCCTCCCTGGAAGAGATGAACTTGTTTAAAAGGCACGTCCCACAGGAAGCCGCAAAGAACTTCGGTGAAGGAGAGAGAAATAAATCTGGATGAGACCCTCTGAGATGTGTGGCCCTTCTTTATTTTCTTGTCTGCTAGCTTATATTGTCTGGCAAAAATATTTTATGGAGTATATTAATATACATATGACATAGAGCAAATTAATAAAAGGAACAGCAGGTCCCATTGCTTACTAGAGCGGAAAGATGGGTGGAGAACATGGCATAAGGGACAAGGGAAGGACAGCAACATTATTTGTGTTGCTCTTTTGTGAGCCAGGTTTCCAAATTTTGTGGGCACAAAGCGTGATTTCGCGGTGAGAAGAACAGAACCATCTTTTTGCAGAACGTTTTTTTGCTGATATGAAGGAAAGTGTCAGAAAAAGCAACGCCCTCGGAGGCAGGAGGTGGTCACAGTGCCTGGCTGCCCTTTGGACATCTGCGTTGGGGAGGCACCTGTAATGTGGGACTGGTGCAAAGTGTATCTCTATATTAAGGTGTCCATATGGTCCCCATTACTGTGGTAACAGGCCACCTCCTGGTTTCAATGCATTTGTCCTCCCAACATCTCTGTAAGATAGAACTGTGCTACTTTCCCCATTTTGCAGATGGGGAGTTGAAGCACCGAGAGATTTTGGACTCAGACACACAACTTACTGTGCTTAACGTGCTGACCACGTGCCAGCTGAGCCATGGTCACCATAACCCTCAGGATCTGCATCCCTGCCTTGCTGGAAATGCAAAGTGGCTTAGATTGAAATGGAGGAGGGTTTTGATAAATGTGTTACCTTACACCACCCTCTTCATGGCAATCCAGGTTAACTCACGTTATCTCCCAGTTGTGACAGGTCTGGGGCCAACTCAAACTATCACTGCTACTTGCCTGGACACCCCAATCCCATATCCACCTGGTCACCCCAATCCCATATCCACCTGCACAGAGCCTGTGGCACGGCAGGAAATCAAACCACATCTCCAGTGCCTCAAGAGGGGAATCCCATCCACTGGGATTTCTTTATCTAACTTCTTCTTCCTCCCTTGTCAACAGCTGTATGTTTCCTGACAGATTTTTCCTGTCACAGGCTGCCATTTCCCCTCCAAATGGTCTCACCCAGGAACTGATAGCCCAGAGATTGCAACCATTCTGCCTTCTCTTTGTCTAAAATTGAGCATTCACTGTCTTTCCAAACTCATTAAATTGGAATTTCAATAACAAGACACATACCTGAAATTTCTCAGTTATAGGCAGCTTATGCATGAAGCATAACAAAATTTAGTTATTTATTTTTTAGAATTTACCAAACACTTTTTATCTTCAAATCACTTAAGCTGAATAATCTTTGAAGAAAGCTTTGCCATTCTTCTCAGATGAGACATTGAAGTATTACCTCTGATACAGGGAAACCAAGTTATAGTTACAATTATGCATAGCAAGAATGCATTTTGACCTTGATCAAACCACTGAAAGGTCCTGCACAAAGCAGGATCAGGACTAGCATGTAACAACTACCATTTCAGAGCTGATATAATATAATATATAATTTGGCAATGCTTAATCAAACACTCCCATACCCATGGCAGTCCTGGGATGAACTGCAGGCATAGAAATAAGAGAAAATCCAGCCCCCAACTCTCTGAAAAAAAATTGCAACTGGTTTCCTTTAAGAACACTGTGCTGCAAGAACAGGAGTCATTTCAGAGCTGGAGAGGGTTTCTCAGCTCTAATTACTCCCGATCGCTGTAATTTACAGGTTTGCGGTGGGTAGAAATCGCCAAGATTCACACGTTTGCAGATCAACAGCTGCCACTATTAGAGAGCAAATCGTGCAGCCTTCTGCACCACTGCAGCAGGCTGTGGCACCCACAGGTCAGCAACGAGAGGGGAAGGTGCCACCACAACACAAGGGTGCCAGCAAACTTCAGCAGAGGACAAGAATTTCTCCCTCAGCACCCCTGGAAGGGCACAGGACGTGGAGAGCAGTAGAGTATGTGTGTGTCCAGTGACCCCCTTCTCTGGCTGAGCTCCCCTTCCACCCCCTGCAGGTGTTTTTAACCCTGGGGTAGTTATTAAGATGGGAAATATCACATTACATCCAATTTTTCTGGCAGTTATGGGGTATACTACAAATCAGGACTGCATTCTACTGGCTGTATGTAGAGGGCAAGGCTCCAGCTTCAAATGAACAGATTTTTCCATGCAAAATACTTAGTGGTCTCTGTACAAGACATCTGTGCATGGTACCTTGCAGCAAAGGATCATATAACAGTTTGCAAAGAGGGCCCCAGTCCTTACTTAACATGTGAGATGCAGAAAAAGGAGATGACTTTCCTCAAGGTCAGACAGTGAGCTGGAATCAGAGCTCAGTGCCAAACCCTCTGGTCTACCATTAGGGATCAGACAGGTCCATTAGTGTGGAGTTGCAAAGGGACTCCAAGTTACTTACAGTGCAAAGCAAGACCCCGGTCTTGGATTTTAGGAATTCCTGGAAGACCTCTGTTCTTTCCTAGAAGATTGAAAAACGAAAATTAAAAGACTGCTCATGCAGATTGCAATCAAAGACAATGCAGATTAGCTAAGGTAACAATTTAACAACTGTGTGCTGTTCACTAGATCATGTACAGTTTAAGATGTAAAGGAATTGGCCTCATGAGTTCCAGGAAGGCTCTTCCTGCAAATGGAAAAAAAAAAAAATCTGTTGCACACAGGTGTGATCCCAGGCAGGAAGGAACAGTGTCTGGGGGAAGCCTGGATGCATTTGGTCAAATCAAAGCAGCCAACACCTCCGTGGTCTGCACAGAAGCACAGCCTGTGTGTGCCAAAAAGCAGAACAGTTTTACATGCAAAGGGGATCCACAAAGGATTAGGCAGCACCAGCAGAAGCACTGGCACACTTCATGGGCAACACAGGCTTTTGTGAGTGCAAGAAAAAGCTGGACATGTTCACTGCTGTCTGTCCAGTCACAGGATAAGCCCATTTTGTTGACACAGTGATATAATCACATCACAAGAGATCAGGCTCATCATGTGCCCAATGGGCCGTGCAGACAGCCCTGGACTGACTCTGGGATTATTAAGTATCGACGATGCTCAGCTGCACAGTTGCTCACGTGAACTGCTGTGGGACAAGACTTAGAGTAACAGGGCAGGAGAGATGAGAGCTTGGCCAGAAACCCATGTCCATGGGGAGAAAGGAGGCAGAACTCCTGGGCTCTGCAGGCAGCTCCCAGGGCACCCTTCCCTCATACTGACAAAGGCCACCAATGCGGCTGCAGACACTGGGACAGAGGCTGTTCCTTCCCATGAGTGTCAGTGGCAGGTGCTCCCCAGCCTGAACTCTGCAGCCCTCACTTCTAACACAAGCTCAGGCCCCCAGGCAGGGCCATCCACACCTCCAGATCCCAAATTATCCCACCAGCAGTCTTTGAGCCACTGAGCCTCAGAACTGCAGGAACCCCAGTACAGTTCCTCAGTTACCTTCAAAAGCTTCCTGCTTTGCCAGTCCCCAAACTGTCCCAAGCAACTCTTGTCAGCTTAACTGACAACTCTAGGGCTGTTTTTAACTTGATAGAAGCCACAGAAACTGACTCTCCAGCTCCAACATTACATCCCAGTGATATCTACTACTTGACAAGACCATGTCTGAGCACTAATAACCAAAGGCCTCAGCAGCACTTGGTCTTCATTTCCAGCACCACGTCTGCACCTACAATCCCTCTTTGTAACTGTGGGAAACAACTGCACACACACAATCCCTTGATCTGGTTCCATTTGCTCTTTTGCTTTTCAGAGCTTAGGTCTTCTCTGGCCTCAGAAACACCAAATCCCTTTTCTTTCTGCGCCTTCCTTCCAAAACATCCTTGTTCCATGTTTCAAACCTTCCTTCCCAGAGGTCTGGCTGGGAGGTAAGTGAATGTCCCTGTTATGTTGATGATATAGAAGAAATCTCACACACTTCACTCCCAGCTAGAGGTACAAAGAAGGGAAACTTGGGCCCTTGCTTACACACTGAACCCTCTGCTGACAAAAATTAAAGAAGAGAGCACGCTGTATCTTGTTGACAATGACAGCAGCCGTGCTCAGCAGTACCATATGGGATCCACAATTTAGCTCCATTAATGCTCTTAATTTGAAGACATCAAGCACTAATTACACACTGGGTACTAAAAAGGCAAAACCCTTCCCCTGGTGCCAGCTACTTAGTGGTGTTCTGTTGGCTTAACAGCTGGTCAGGGTAGAGTTGGGCCAGACCAGGCCTGCTCACTTGCTCAGGCAGGCAGGTTGAGGAAAGGCCAGACTGCAGGGACAGCAAAGCACATGTTTCTGGTCTCCACAGGATGGGAATGAGTGAGAAAAACAATGGCTCTTCACCTCTTGCTTCATCAGAAGAGCTCTATTCATTTACCATCTCTGCTGTGCAGCTCAGAGTAGAGTGGCAACTCTCTCCATCACAGACCAAGGGCAGGATCAGGGGCTGAACTTCCAAGGGAGGTCCCTCGGCTACTCAGGGAAACTCTGCAGTGACAGCTCATTTGACACTCTTCTCCTGGCCTCTCAGTCCTCTGTAACAAGCTCCAACCCCTTCACTCAGGCCTATCTGACTAAAACCTAAACCTACTTTGAGGTAATCACTGTTGTATTGCTATTATTTCATCCAGGGAAAAGAGCAACCTGTCAAGACACCGTTCTTCAAATCAAAGCCAAGCTGCTCCACCCTCATCTAATGGGGGCAACCTTTTAGGTGGTGATGTTTCAGGGCTTGGGCAAGGTTTTCCTTTGGCATTAAAAGTCTGTCTGGACTGCATGAGAGAGAACCACAGGTCATAATGGACATTGTGACCACAGGTTATAAATGGTTTAAGTGCACCCACTGGGAATAGAGAAAGGCTGCCTCAGCCTGCTGAAATAACACCTCTTGCCTCTTCAGCTGTGCTTTTCAGATACAGCTACCAAGCTACTTCCCAGAAATGGGACAATATCCTTATTCTCATTAGCAGATGGAAGAGTGAGGCCCCTAGAGGTGAAATGACTCTCTGTCCTCTCTTCTGCCCTCCTCCCCGAAATAGCCACATAATAAATCACAGGGAATAAGGAATAAAACTGCGTATCCTGACATTTTGGGAATGCTTACTTCCTGTTCCATGTCGCCGTGCAGACGGAGAAACTGTAAGGACACGGAGGAGGGAGATGAATGTCCAGGTTGTTCCAACTGTGGCCCTCCTGCAAGGACCTTTACAAGGAGATCATAGTAGAATTCCACTTGTTCACAGCTGGAGAAAAAGATGATCATCTTGTGGTGTTTTTCAAACTGCATGAAAAACAAGAGAATTGCACATGACCAGTTCCACAAAGACTCTCCCAATTTGCTGATCACTAAAAGATCCCAGTGGTTTACACTTCTGGAGATATAATTACAGGGAAAAAGGATTACAGAGTTTGACACCAAAGAATGAGCTCATAAAATAAGTGTGAGTACACGTCCCATTGCCAGCAGGAAAGACACAACAGCATCTCAGCTCTTTTGTGGTTCAAGATGCACTTCAAAGCCCTGGATCTAATCCATGCTATCCTTGACAGAGGAACAGATAAAGGAGTTGGAAAGGGCAAAGGGCTACTTAGTAATATAAATGCAAACAGAATCTCACCTTGCATTTCTCAAGGATAAAAGCTGCTAACGTGACAAGCCTCAGTTTGCTGGGGACCATCATGAAATACTGCTTGAGCTTCTCTGGAACAGCAAAGTTTTCCTGCTCCATGCAGTTTGATGAACTACTGGCTTCTCTATCCTTTTGTGATGCTGGTTTGAGCACCTTCTGGATTTCATCTGCTATGGAAATGCTGATGGGATCATTCAAACTGATATCGGCCAGTCGTGTTACTCCTGCACCACACAAAGTGAGAAACACGTGAGGCCCAGCCTGGTCCAGCCTGGGGTGTGATGATGTCTTCACAGAAACCAAACAATTACCACAATTCCAGTGAAAAGGAGTGAAGGGCAAGACCTAGTGGAGCCATGTCTATGCCACTGACAGAACACCTCCACAAGCCTCAGACGTGGCAGAGCTTGCCAGGCTTAGCTGCTGGGGACTCCACCAAAACCTTCACAAGACACAGCTTCAGCCAACTGTACTATTTCACAGTACAAAAATGTGTTTACAGACAGACAGCATCTGGCAGTCCTGGTTTTAAATGTGTGTGGGGGAAAGAAAACAACAAATCTTCACTCTCTCAAGAGTGCAGGAGTCATGAGGCCTGGTTCAATTCCTGCCTCAGCAACGGACTGCTTGGATGATACAGAGCAAATCACACAACAGCTCTCTTGTCATCAGCTTTCTGCCTTAATTCTGTATTTGCAGAGCAAAGAAACCAATCAGTGTTTACCAGGTGACTTTGGTCTCGAATTTGGGAGACATATGTAAGGACCATGCAAATATATACACACTGACAGCAATTCCAGTACTGAAGGACAAGTGTCATCAGCCAAAGAAATTAACAGGCATTATTCCACTTCTGCAAAAAGCTTCAAACTGGGCTGTAATAATCAGGCTCAACCAACTAATTTGCAGTGGCCTGTGCATTATTTAGCTAAAAGAGTGTCTCTAACCCACCTTCTGTGAGGGTGGCTGACAGCAGGACATTCTGACGTGTCTCCCTGTGGGCATTTAAAGTGTTGAGTATCACAGTCACGTCCTTCTCAAAGCCCAGGTCCAGGATCCTACAAAAACAGTAGAGGGGATAAAAGGTGCTGTAGGAAGGAATGAGGAGAAAGTCTTAATACTACATGACATCTCTGCAATGATTAATTGTACAACAATCTGTCCAAAGTGGGTATTTCTTCTAATCCCAGACATCTGGTGCTTGGCTGAGGCCACTGAGCATGAATGGCTTAAGATCACGCTTTCTCTTATTTTTTTTTTTTAATATTTAGTGAATTATGATGCAGAGGGCATCATAATTATTTTCCATATCTAAACACTTGCAAGTTTACCTGTCTGCTTCATCAATAATGAGCCACTGAGTGCGACGGAAATGAATACATTCTGTGGACTTGATGTGATCAACCAGGCGACCAGGGGTGGAAATGAGGATATTTATCCCTTTACGTAATCTGTTTAGATTTAAAAATAAAAGAAAAAAGAAAATCTGTTTAAAAAATGAAAGAAAAAACACCCAAAACATACTGGTTACCAATAAGTCTGGAATAGGAAGCCAGAGTGAGGAACTGGAACTTACAGAGGGGAAAAAGGGCCACAGTCAAATCAGGGACAGTGCTTTCTCACTGATTAAAACTGAAATTTCTTGCACAGCTAAAATTTATCCTTGATCATCACTGATACTCAGAGGCATACTCAGTGAAAAGGACAGGGTGGAAAGAAATATTAATATTAAAAAAATCTAATACACCTAAGCTAGGTTTTCCTTTCTAATTGAGTACTTGTTTCATTGTAAAGAGTAAACTTCTTTTTGTGTATGCTTATATAGAGAGAAATGAAAATTCCATTTTGGATTACCAGCTTACAATTCAATTTTTAAAAAGGGAAAAGGAAGGGATTTTTAACACCAGGAAATCTCTTTTCCAGCAAGCAATTTCCCCCCTAACAAATACTGTCGGCAGCACTTGGTGGTAAGCAAATACAGGAGTTTGTCAGGAGGGGAAAAAAAAATACTGATAGAAGAGATCATCTTCTCAGAAGGCTCATCAACATTTTAGAAACAGATCCAACTGGGGGAAGTGAATGTTTCCTGCTGACCCAGTCACTGTGTTTGTGTAAGATCCAGGGGGATCACAGCTTGATCCAAGCTCACCATCCTCTCTCTCCCAGTAAGAAAAACACTCAGAAGATGAGTAACAGATAAAGACACTGGAGAGCAGAAGGACCCAAAATACAATTTAAGAAGTTGGCTTCCTACCTGGCCTTTTCTGATTTTCTCTTTTCTCCCCCCATTAGCACTCCAGGCACAATCCAGGTAAATGGCTACAGGAAGGAAAACCAGACCAGTTCTTCTTAATAAAGAGACAAAGCCTAATCAAAACATGATGTTTCTCAGCAAACAGAGAAAGCACTGGGGGCTGATAGCAGCATGTCTCTGATGTGATCTAACAGTCTCCATGCACTATCTCACCCACAGCTCCCCATCAATGGCACCTTTAGTTCTAGCCAGTAACTCACTTCCCACATCATCCAGGAAGATGGAAATTAAATCAGTTTTGCACCACTTCCAATCACATTATAATATTTCTCTTCCTTCTCCCCACATAGCCTCAATATTCAAAGACAAGCTACAATGCTATTTCTTCATCTTGCCTTCAAGCAACATTTTGCTGTGGCCAGGGAAAATTTTAGAAAAGCACAGGACTTACAAAGTTCACAGACACACCCCCAGACCTACGTGCACACAGTGCCAGTGTCTGTGAATGTGAAATGTCAGACTCACTGACACTGCAGGAGTTTTTGCCACTTACTTTAATGAGATCCAATCCTTCACTGCATCTACCATTGCCCAATATTTACAGGGGAGATAATCAAAGCACAGCACTGCCACTGCCTCACTTGGGAGGAAACCCAGGGCAGCAGCAGAGCAGGGGCTGCACACCGGTGTGAGTGGGAAACAGGCTTAAGTTTGCACAGGTCACTGCTTGCCAGAAACACTCCAACAAAACAGTTCCTCCAAAAAGAGTTTCTTTTACAGGTTTGAAGTAAGGAAGATGTCCAAGCAAGATCGAGGCAATACAACATCAGCAGCTGCCATTACAGAAATTGTGTCAGGAGCAGCTCAACTCGCTTTTTCCTCCCTCTGTACTGACATGATCACATCACACCCTCCAGTTATCCAGCCCCTCCAAGGGCCTGTCAGATCATGATCTAAAACTCCTTTGGGTCAATCCAGTTTGCACACTGGATTTGATGGTTACCACACATGATATGTAACAAAAGCTAAAGGGGGTCAGCCCAGACTGACCAGACTCCACCCTCTGAAGGACATCAAAAGTCCACTATAATAACTGCTCCTAATTACTATGCAAGAAGACTGAAGTGCTTTAAACCCAAGCATGACACAACAAAATCTTACTTGGTAATTCCAGCACTAAAAAAAGACTTGGGAAATCTCATCATTTCAAGGGGAAAAAAAAGAAGAGGGAGTAGGAATAGGGGTGAGATAAACGATTTAGGTACCTTCTGGCCCCATGGTAAGATGCTCTGCCTCAATTAAAAGGAAAGCACTATCATTTAATGATTTTAGAAGCCTTCTCATTTCTCCAGTCATTCAGTTGGCAAAGCAGTTCACCAAGTTCTGCTCCCCATCTGAAACCCATCTGGCCAGTATTAGTTGCAGTAAAACGGTCCTTGTCACTGTGAGAGTCTCCATTCATAACTCAGACTGAAACAATGAAAGGGATTTCTAAAAACAAATCACTCTGAAAATCAACTACTCCTGTTTATCAACACATGTGCAACTAAGGTGCCATAATTAATCACTTAATTGCTCATGTAATAGTTTAAAACATGCCACAGGGAAATCATGCACTTAAAGACATTTATCTTTAAGGACTATACATCTTGCCAGGTGCTGCATTTCCTTAAACATCCAGCTGAATTCTCAGGAACTGAAGGTGCTTAGACCCTTACAGCATGAGGCTGAAGGAATAGGAAGAACACAAAGCGTTGAATTCTTACCTTGAGTAGTTTCTGCATTGTATCAAAACTTTGGAGTGCAAGCTATGGAAACCAATAAAAGAAAATGAGCTCCGACAAAGTCTCTCTGGACCACAAAACTGGAGTACAAGTCCCTATGACTCTAAAATCTGTAAGCTAATCTAGTTATGTCTATCATCAGAATTCTAAATGCACCCTTAAGTTTTTCTTTTAGAAGCTGCTTCTTAATTTTTTCTCTTGAATAATCCCTCTCTTATTTTATTTGGACCTGTTCAAAACCCTCTCCATGGTTCAGCCCCACAAGGCAGCTCTCAGGACAGGAGAGAATTCTGCTGGATTCTGTGGATGGCCCTGGGAGAAAACAAGCTGAAGGCAAAGAATTTGCTCCACTGGAGGAGTAAAAGGGAAAATTGCACAAATTCTGGAAGAAAACCACTATGAAAGGGAAATGCAGCTCAGAGTTTAGTTATCTTCTGGCAGTCAGGGCAGCCCACACTGTTCCCTCCCCTGACCCACAGAGTGATCACGCCACTGGAACTTTCTACCCCTGCATTTCTTTTCTCAAAAAATGCCATTGCTTCCAATTCAAAGTAATACCAATTGTAATTACAAATTATCTTCCTAAGTGCTCTCAATGGCAGCCCTTTAAACAAGCTTACACACAGTTTCCTCCAAGCTTAGTATTCACCCAACATCCTTGAGAGGCACTAAGTTGCTGCTGTAAAAATTTAAATAGCTTTAGAGTCTTCTCCTTTTATGGAACTGAACAGAAATATTGCACTGGAGGTTGCATAAAATATTGTGCCCCAAATGAGACACCTGCAATATGTTCTCCACATGGAAGTTATTATCATTTGTCATACAAAAAACTAAAAGGTTGACACCTTCCTCTGACATTGCCTTTGCAATTGCAAATAATATAAATGAAATAGAGGAGAGTTCAGTGGAGAAATCAACTCTTAGAGGCCTCAACTTCAGCATTCACTTGTGGATTTGGAAGAACAGCTTTAAAAATGAACTGCTTGTATAAACCTGCACATTTGCAAAGCTGATTTCACTGGCTTTACTCACTCCCCCTGTGTGAGCTAGGCACAAGGCAGGCACTGAGGCTTCACAACCCACTAGGAAAACTCAGAAATTCCTTCTCCCTTACTCTGGTGTGGCACTGAACAACAATGACAACGCTCTCTCTGTGAAGGTGAGATCTGAGCACAAGGACAGAGAGCATTTCCCAGCATGGGGAGCATTAGAGTTCACCTTCCCTGGTGGACCCACATTAAAAATCAGTGTTCAAACACTGAGATTCAGAAAGAAAAAGGCCACCTACCTCTCTTGTTGGGACGAGTACAAGCGCATAAGGGCCATCACTGCGCTGCAAACACACAAGATCAGGTCCACTAAGAATGCAGCACTGAGAAACAGAGCACTTCCACACCTCACAGCTCTCAGACAACACTGAAGGGCTTTAGTACAAGCTTGTACACAACATTTTAGGGTATTCCCACCTCACAGGTTTTTTAAAAAATCAAGTTTTTCACGTATCCATCCTGTGTTGGCTTCTCTTTCCTGCTGGGAACCTGCTCACAGTCAAACCCAACATTTTATTCCACACACACGTTGTTTCACTCTTGTGTTTCTGAGCTGCACAAACACTCTCCTGTTTGATGCACAGCAACAATCTACAGGTAACACCTGCAGAAAGTAACTATCCAGGATGGGTTGGAAACACTTCCACCTCTAAGTCAGGATGATTTCTTTCCATAAAAGGATGGAAGATCTGCAGCAGCACTTTCTGGTCAACCAGATGATCCAAACTGGGAGCAATTACCAAATCTCACTCCATGTCAAAGACTAGTTACTCTTAAAGACAAAGTAGTAACCTTTGTTTTCAGCTCTCCCAGCTTCCAGACCATTGTCTCCTCTGCATTCTACCTTCTCCAAACCTGGTAATCCAGCCCATTTTCAGTTTACCCTGCTCCAAGGAGCAATGGGGAATGGGTGGCATTGATCTTGGATCAGCTGTATCTCAACAGAACAGGAGGATCACACATATCACATGCACAGATATAGGGGAAAACACACTGCTTGAGCTTTGCATCAAGAAGAGACAGTAACGACTACAAGAGCTGGATTTTATTTTTATTAATCTTATTATCAGAAGCAAATATATTTAATTCTGTTGCACCTACCTGTATTTTGGAGTCCATTCCTTGCAAAGACTGTACCAGTGGAATCCCATAGGCAAGAGTTTTACCTTTTTGGAAGGGAGAAAATCAGAAAACTTTCCATCAAAAAACCCCCAAACCCGTGTAGGAATTACAGCAGTTCAGCAACTTAAAGCACCATTTGTGCCCCCATTCTTAAACTGCAGTCAGAGCTTGGCCCCCACCAGCCTTCCCAGCCTGGCACTCATGAGCTGTACTGGGAATGTGAGGTTTAAGTTCTGCATTTCTGGGATCCAGTTAAAATGCCCTAAGGAGGGAGAGTGACAATTCAACACCGACCTGAGCCAGTCTGAGATCTCACCAGAGCATCTCTGCCTTGCAGGAGCACAGGAATTGTTTGCTTCTGAACACTGTGTGACAAACCAAACAGGTGAGGAAATACAAATGAAATGGAGAATAGAATCCAACAGCTTTCACATGCAGTTACTGTTTCCCCCAAATTCATCTCTACTGTGTGGCTACATCAGCTGAGGTGATTTCCAAGCAAGGCCATTAGAGAGGAATCAGATGTGATCAATTCAAATCAGGTTTTATGATTCAAGGACCAAACTAGAAGGCAGGAGTCCCAGGTTCCACCTTCAGCTGTGACTTGCTGTGTAACTAACAAGTTATTTCCCATCCCAAACTTTGAAAGCAACAAACCCCAAAGCAAATGGGACATCAGGCACTGTGGTCTTCACAAACCAACTACATGTAATGAAACAGTCACAGATGATTGGCTTTAGGGGGTAGTGAAGCACAAAGATTTTATATTAATTTGCTTACCTGGTCATGCTACTTATGTTCAGGACAGTGTTTATGGTGGAGATCTAAGGAGACAATAAAGAGCAGTAAAGGTTTCATTGTCAAACTGTTCCTTTTGTCATTTTTTTGTAGCACAAGACAGAGCAAAAACCAGAAGACTGATGTTTATTCTCTACATAACTGGTCCAGGGCAACCAAATATAATGTTGTCATGTTCTCAAAGTACTTCTTAGTTAATCAGAATCACACCATTGCTGGTTTTCTCTGGTTTTTGGTATTACAGCTGCAAGCAGTGAAGGTGCTGGGACTGTGTGTGGACAGGGGCCAGCACCTTGAGCTGAGAGACTGCAACAGAATCAGGTGAAGCACTGGCAATCCTGTCCAGGTCACCTCAAATAAAGGTGCTTCTCTCAGCTTTCTAACCTGCTCCCCACCCAAAAAAGCATGTTTTGAGCTGTGCAGCCTCCCTGCCACTCACCAGATGAGGATGGAGGTCCAATTGGCCGAAAGAATCCGTGGTGAAAACATTTTCTTGCACCTGCTGCACTGCTTTTCTGAGCCAGGGGAAACAAAGCAAAGAAAGCACACAGTGAGGTTAAAAATAACACATCAACATTTCCACACAAACAGCCATGAAACTACAGTGCCAAGCAAGGGCAAGAATTCAAGACACTGACTATCAGGGCATTGAAAGGGGTTTTTTTCCCCCCTCCCATTTTTGTCTCAAATACCTGCGGATTTCTGGGATATCTGGGTTGTTTTTGAACAGGCTGGACGTCTTAATGAAAGGTNCCCCCCTCCCATTTTGTCTCAAATACCTGCGGATTTCTGGGATATCTGGGTTGTTTTTGAACAGGCTGGACGTCTTAATGAAAGGTCTGCTCTTCTGGCTTTCATTCTGGTTGTCAGCCAGCTGCTTCTTGGGAACAGGCTTTTGTGGTGGATTCCCCTTCTCCCTCCTGTCAGCCCCTGTGCCACCTTTCCTGAGGGTGCTCAGGGATGGTTTGCGTTGGCGTTTCACAGCTGGGTTTCCACATGGTGACTGGAGCTTCCTCTTCAGAGCACCAGGCTGCTGGACCACGAACAAACAAACCAGAGTCATTAATGCCTGACAATTAACAACGTGATATCATGGTGAGCACCAACACCAGCCCACGGAGCCCTTATTTTTGGTATCTCCCACTCCACGATTAAAGAAATTAATTCTGACTTTTGCAGCTGCACAGTTGCTACTCCAGAGATGCATCACCACGTCTGGGATTTCTGACACTTTCAAAAACCTGAAGTCATATCTAAGGGCTCATCCCCAAAGGATTTCATCCAGCTTCTCCAGTGACTGAGCAGAACACACTTTAAAAAACCTCTCTTGAAAGTTCTGCAGATCTCCAGCCCACATTAAAGCCATCCCTGCAGGATTCCCTCTTTCTGTGGGCACGAGGGATGGCCCAGACTTCCCTCCCACTCATGTTCTGCCAACTCTCAGCCTTTCTGAGCTCTTGATTTCTTCTTCTGCAGCTGATCTTCAATCACCTCAGAAAAACTCTTGCTCTCCCCATATCCCTCCAGGAACAGTGAATTAGCAAATTAAACTTCATTTGGTCCCCAAAGCTCTTCAGTGTCCCCCAGCCTTTTTCCAATGAACTTGTTTTTCCCAGCCACAACTGCAAAACTCCTGAAACATGTGAAATACCAGAGGAATCCCACCCCATTTTCCCCCTCTCTCTCCCCCACTCTGAGTTATACAATCTTTGTCTTCCCACAAACCACACCGTCCTCAAGCTCTCTTATTTTTTTCACCTGTTTCTTCTCATTATGGGCAAACAGCCAAAACCCAACCTCCTTCCACCAACAGAAAAATGGGGGTGCCCTGTCTCAAAACACCTGATACAATCAGGATAAATCGTGTCACTCCTTCCACTCACACACTCTTCAAGCACCGTATTTCAATAACAATTTAAAGATTAACAACTGAAACAGCCCAGAACCACTATAACAACAGCTTCAAAACCGAAAACGTCTATTTAATCCATTCTTACTCTCCTTTTCTCTAAACAAAGCACCTATTCCTGCAGCTCACAGCATTCCCAAAATTAGAAGTTTTCTCTAAAGTGTAAGACTTCCCCTCTCTGGTAGCATTTTAAAGCATCCGGGGACGAGTCCGAGAGAGCTGTGCGATCATCACCCACGGAGCAGCAACAGGTGAGGGCAGGGCCGGGCTGTCCCCCTGCAGCCCACTCGCGGGGGATACATATCCTGTGTCCCGCGGTGTCCCGTATCCCCTGTCCCGCACAGTCCCACGTCCCGTGTCCCGCAGCTCCCGCTCCCCAGCTCGTACCGCGCCGATGCCGCGCGGCC
>VYXB01000276.1:1100362-1214590 GCA_013397135.1 Pachyramphus minor
GGCGGGAGCCCGCGGTACGGCTGCAGCACGGCGCCAGCGGGCTGGAGCCGCTGGCGTGGTCCGAGGACCACCGGGTGTCGGTGAGCACGGCCCGCAGCATTGCCGTGCTGGAGCAGCTCAGCGACGTGCACAGCGGCGGGCAGGACATGGTCATCCACCGCACCGCTGTGCCCGCGCCCGCCACCGCCTGCCTGCTCAAGGTGAGCGCCTGGCACGGCCTCAGTGGCACCTCGGTGGTGGGACCTCGTTAATGTGCGTGAATGTAGAAAGGAGGGGGGTGCCACGGGGATGGAGACAGGGGAGCTTCAGGTTGGACATCAGGAGGGATTTCTTTCATTGCTAAAAAAATAGTTGCACGACTGTTTTAATAGTTTTTTTGTTGTCTTGTAGGTCGGCCCCAAAAAGGAGGTGGCTGAGTGCAAGGAGAAGTTTGCCAGCTCCATGGATCCGACCGTGAGCCAGACGTTCATGCTGGACCGGGTGTTCAACCCCGAGGGGAAGTCCCTGACACCCATGAGGGGGTTCAAATATTCCAGCTGGTCCCCTCTGGGCTGTGATGCCAATGGGAGGTGCCTCCTGGCCGCCCTGACCATGGACAACAGGCTGAGCATCCACGCCAACCTCAACCGGCTGCAGTGGGTGCAGCTGGTGGACCTGACCGAGCTGTACGGGGAGCGCCTGTTCGAGGCCGGCTACAAACTCTGCAAGGCCGACACTCCCTGCGGGGAGCTGGGCGACTTCCCGGAATTCCAGCGGCGGCACAGCATGCAGGCCCCCGTGCGCATGGAGTGGTCGGGAATCTGCACCACGCAGCAGGTGAAGCACAACAACGAGTGCCGGGACGTGGGCAGCGTGCTCCTGGCAGTGCTCTTTGAGAACGGCAACATCGCCGTGTGGCAGTTCCAGCTCCCCTTCCTGGGGAAGGAATCCATCACTTCCTGCAACACCATAGAGTCCGGGATAAGCTCCCCCAGCGTGTTGTCCTGGTGGGAATACGAGCACAACAACCGGAAGATGAGCGGGCTGATCGTGGGCAGCGCCTACGGCCCCGTTAAGATCCTCCCTGTCAACCTCAAGGCGGTCAAGGGCTACTTCACGCTGAGACAGCCCGTGGTGCTGTGGCAGGAGATGGACCAGCTGCCCGTGCACAGCATCAAATGTATCCCCCTCTACCACCCCTACCAGAAGTGCAGCTGCAGCTTGGTGGTGGCTGCAAGAGGCCCTTACGTGTTCTGGTGCCTCCTGCTGATCTCCAAGGCGGGCCTGAACGTCCACAATTCCCACGTGACGGGGCTGCACTCCCTGCCCATCGTGTCCATGACGGCGGACAAGCAGAACGGCACGGTGTACACCTGCTCCAGCGATGGGAAGGTCAGGCAGCTCATCCCCATATTCACAGATGTGGCTCTAAAGTTTGAGCACCAGCTGATCAAGCTCTCGGAGGTGTTTGGCTCCGTCAGGACTCACGGAATCGCTGTCAGCCCGTGCGGGGCGTACCTGGCAGTCATCACAACCGAGGGCATGGCCAACGGGCTGCACCCCGTCAACAAGAACTAC
This sequence comes from Pachyramphus minor, assembly GCA_013397135.1. Lineage (NCBI taxonomy): Eukaryota > Metazoa > Chordata > Aves > Passeriformes > Tyrannidae > Pachyramphus > Pachyramphus minor. The sequence goes on from VYXB01000276.1 coordinate 1,101,920, forward strand.
CAGGTTCAGTTTGTCACCCTCAAAACCTTTGAGGAGGCAGCTGCACAGCTCTTGGAGTCTTCTGTCCAGAACCTTTACCGGCAGGTAGACCTGACGGATCTTGTGCGCTGGAAAATTCTGAAGGATAAGCACATTCCTCAGTTCTTACAGGAAGCACTGGATAAGAAGATTGAGAGCTGTGGTTCCACCTACTTCTGGAGGTTTAAGCTGTTTCTCCTGAGGATTTTGTACCAGTCCATGCAGAAAGCTCCCTCGGAGGCCACGTGGAGACCTTCACATGAGGATGCCAAAATCTTGATCTCGGATTCCCCTGGGATGGGCAGCACTGAGGATGATCAAGAGGAAGGAACTTCGAAACAAGCCAGCAAGCAAAGCCTGTGTGACACAGGCAAAGCTGTGGACTTAGATGACACTGCAGAGGATTCTCTCCATCAGTCAATTGACACTGGAGGCAGGGAGCCAATGGAGGAAAAACTTCTTGAAATACAGGCCCAGATTGAGGCCGTGGAAATGCACTTGACACGGGAACACATGAAACGGGTGTTGGGGGAAGTCTATCTCCACACATGGATTACAGAAAACACCAGCATTCCCACCAGAGGAGTCTGTGACTTCTTAATGTCTGATGATGGCTACGATGACAGAACAGCACGAGTAAGTGATCTTTGTGCTGAAGGGATTCCATGTCAGGAGTTAGTTCCTTCTCCTCCCTCCTGAACATACAACTGGGTTGGGAAAGAGAAGTGCAATCATGTCATCCTTACCAGTCAGCTCCTGCAGAGCACTCAGCTTAAATTGTCCTTCCTTCAAATTGTGGGCTGGGAAGGAATGTAAATACAGATGATGCATTTTGGATCAGGTGCAATAAGGAATAATCAGGCCTGAGGTTTTGCAGGACCAGGGTTGTTCTGCTGCTCTCAGTGGGCTTAAGACATGTACTGATTGAGAGAGATGTTTGCTTTCATGACTGAGCTTATTTAATCTATCATCTCTGCAAAACTAAACTTTGGAGGCATTTCCTCTACTCAGTTATGTTGCAGTTCCAGTTTTAAGAGCTGCAGAAGTATCATTTCTGAAAGTCTCTATAGTTGAGCTCTGTGGCTGTTCAGGTGGTACGTCAGGTCTTGGCTTTGCTCCCTGAGCCTTCAGGGGAAGGATGAGCTCCAGAGGCTGAGACAGGTGGGAACACTGCATCAGCCTCCTGACAAGAATGGTTCAAGTGTCTCTGTACCTCTTTGAGTGAGCAGAGAACAGTTCTTTTCACTCCCTAAGTTCTTAAATCACTTGAACTCTAAAAATTAGCCTTTACTTTGCATCCAGAAGGACAGGGGAGGGAAGCACATGTCCATTGCTGACGTGTGTGGTGTTCTCCCTGCTGGAATCACAAGCAAGTGTGGCCATCAGTAACTCACTGGGAAAGTATTCTGGCACATCCACTGTGATAGTCATGAGGGAGAGCATTGCTGTGATGGTCAGTGGTGTGGTACCAGTTCCTTCAGTGCTTTTAAAATAGCTCAACATTATTGCTTTTCAGGTCTGTGTCCCTTTACTGTAGGACAGAAATCTTTGGGAGATGCCAACAGGAGGAGAATAAATGAACACTTAGTGGTGTGTTACATCTCTTACACCTTCATTTCTTTAAATTCAGTGCATCCTGTATCATGCTCTGAAACCACACTACCCTGGGAGGCATTTCCACCCCTCAGCCGTGTTCCTGTAATCCCTGCTGACTCCTGTGTGTTCCAGGTGCTGATTGGGCACATCCTGAAGAAGATGAACAAACAGACGTTCCCGGAGCACTGCAGTCTGTGCAAAGAGATCCTGCCCTTCACCGACCGCAGGCAGGCCGTGTGCTCCAACGGGCACCTCTGGCTCAGGTAACGGGGCCTGCAGGAGGTTTTACCCTCCTCTGGATCATTCAAACATACTCTAAGAGTTCACCTAAACTGCTTGGTAGTGTTGGAGTAAAAAGTCATGAAGCATGTTGTCCCTGCTGCGGTGTTTGCTGGTTGTTACGTGTCCTCTTCCATGAGAGAGAGCGAGGAGATTGGATTTGGTTCCTTAGCAGTACATTGTTTTTAAAATAAAATGCTTTTTGATCATCTTTTTTTTTCTTTTTTTTTCCCCATGTGGGGGAAGATGGGGACAGGGAAAAAGCAGGCAAGGGAAAATTAAGGACAAGTCATCCTTTGTGGAACATCAGGCAAAGGAGGGTTTGTTCTGGCTCCTTCATTGTTTGGAAACAAAAGCAATGTTAAAAAATGATTGGAAACAGGCACACTGAGAAGTCAGACAAGTTCTGGAACATCTAGAAAATTAAGTCTTCCTGTGTGGGGTTCATGGAGATTGTCCCAGTAGTCTGTCACAAAGATAAAACTTTACCTAACAGGTACTGTGTGCTATTTTGGGTAAATACTCATGACCTTAGGGACCCTCAAGCCTTTCACCTCCTCTACCATATCCTAAAAATTTTTTGGCCAATGATGAAACCTTTTTCAGTGGTATATTAATAAAACTCCTTGTCCTTCCACAGGTGCTTTCTGACCTACCAGTCCTGTCAGAGTCTGGTGTACAGGAGGTGTTTGCTCCACGACAGCATTGCACGGCACCCAACCCCAGAAGGTAAATTGTTCTTTGGCAAAAGGGGCAGGATTAGGTCTTTTTAACTTTTATCTGCAAAATGTCTTGAGTTAGTTTTCACTGACTTTCCTCTTTCAGGCAGTTACCACGTGAAGCACCAGTGCTCTGCATTTCACAGTGTCCTGTTGTCTGATGTGTTAATTCACTAATCAGTGACTGCAGAAATTGATGTATAAATCCCACTTTTTAATGAGAGCTGGGTAAACACAATCTGTGCTGGAATGCTGCAGCAGTTAGTTTATATTCAGGTTGAATATATTAGCATCCAGTTATGGAATAGGGACAAAGAAACAGGAGCCAAGCACTGTGTTATGTGAAGGATCTAATTTCAGTTTAGAAAATGAGAACTGTACATTTGTGCCATGGTGAACCTTTAAATTTATTTCCTATATAGGTATTTAGATGAGTGTGTAAGGATATAGCACAGAGTGTTTCACCTTCATTTTGTCCCCTGCTGAGGTGGAATTTAAACTGGCATTACTTAAAATTTCAGAACAGAAATAGAGTTGGATTCCTCTGAATCCTCAGTTACTCCTGCATGGTGAATATAAACTGTTCAGGATTCCTCTCTGTGCATCTCAGGTGTCATTCCTCTGTTCATCTCTACCCCCAGCTTTGAACAACTTGTTTTCTTATTTGCAGATCCTGAATGGATCAAGAGGTTGTTGCAAGGACCTTGCACATTCTGTGACTCTCCTGTGTTCTAGAGAAAAGCTCTGCAAAGACTGAAAGTGTTTTCTCTACTCCATAAACTCCCTTCAGCCTCGAGGGACACAGACTGTGCTGGAGGGGGAACACATTGTCCTGTACATAGAACATCAGAGGTTCTGGAAACTCCTCAAGTCCAGAGCCCATCCCATGCTCCAGAAACAGGAGCACACCTGGAAGAGCCAGTTTAAGAAGAGGTTTGGAAGAGCACTCCATGGAAGGCTCAGCAGCTGGACACTGACAACTGAGCACAGTGTGAACTGTCCTTTCTGCCCAAATGTGTCATTTCCCAAAAGCTGGGACGGGAACATGGAGCTGCCTCTGGAATGGTCCTGGTGGGTAGAGAAGGCTTCAGCTTGTAGTGCTCCCTTTGCTTTTTAACAAGCACTGGCACTTGCTGCAGAATATTAAACTATCAAAAGAATTTGTGGCTCCAGTTCCTTGCTGAGTGAAGCCACAGGGAAGAAATTGGCCATTCCAGTGGTTTCACTTAAAGTCTAGAGAAGTAACTGCCTCAAAACTGTTGTAACACTATTGAAGTCAGGAGGGGGATATTGGCTGCCTGGGTCAAACAGGGATCAGTAAAAATAATTTTAAAGTGTAATAATTATTAAGCTAATAGCAATTAGATTAAACACTAATAATATATATATACAATTTCCAATGCTCTTAAGTCTCTTACCCCACTTTCTTTTTCTGAACTAACTCCTTCCCAGCTTTTGCCAATGTATTTGCATTTGGCTTCATTTAACCCTCTACCAACAGGAATTCTTTTCCAGTGTAACTCAGTTACCAAAAATATTACTAATTTACCTTATTTTCAATTAAATTGCAAGTCTCCCTCATCCAGGAATTGAATTTTACACAAGTTTGACACACAAGCAGTCAGTCCCAGCTGACAGTTTCTCTTTTCATAGCAACACAGTAAAAAACTCCAAACGAAGAGAACACCCCAAACCAAACCCCCACTGTGGCTGACATGTTCTAGGTCAGGCCAAGGAGTCTGGTGAAGCTATTCATGGATCACAGAATGGTTTGGGTTGGAAGGGACCTTTAGGATCATCTCATTCCACCTCCCTGCCACAGGCAGGGACACCTTCCACTCTCCCAGGTTGCCCCAAGCTCCATCCAACCTGACCTTGGACACTTCCAGGGATGGGGCAGCCACAGCTTCTCTGGGCAACCTGTGCCAGGGCCTCACCACCTCACAGGGAAGAATTTCTTCCCAATATCCCATTAACCCTGCCCTCTGTCAATGTGAAGCCATTCCCCCTTGTCCTGTCAGTCCAGGCCCTTGTAAATAGTCTCCATCTTTTTTGTGGGCTCCTTCAGGATAACCCTGAGTCCCTCATCCAGAGATTCATAAACACAACCAGTGATGTAGCGTGGCTGAGCCCAAACATTTATTTTGCCTTCTAACTGTCCTATCAGAAAAAAAACATCTCTCTCTCTTTGTCATCTGTTCCTACCAGGAGCAGGAGAATCTTTTTCAACTTCCTATGCAGTGTTAGAGGAATAACACCTCCAAAATGTGTCTGGTTACCTGGTACAGTTTGTCTTGTTAACTTCAATCCATGCTGTCAAATAATCCTGAGTTTATGTATTTCCATTCTGCAGAGCATCAGTGGCAGAGGTGTCGCCCTGTTTGTGATTCCTGACACTTAAACTGTGTGGGAGGTGCTCTACAGCTGTTGAGAAATCATGGAATTGTCCTGACAGCATCAGTCTCCCAACAGTGCATGTGTGATTGGTGCTTGGTTCCTCGATTCAATGACTATGCATATTTTGGTAAAGTTCCTTCACCTTCAGGAGCAAGTTTTTGTTCAGCTCCCGTTAAACAAGTCAGCTGTCCTTCTGTTCAGTGTCTCATGCATAAGCATGATTGTGCTGAGAGTAATATTACTGCAGTAGCCTAGAACAGCAGAGGCACATTCATCTGTAAAAAAATTAGCCTTGTTTGTAAATATCCTTGGAAGTGGTACCATAATTGTATTAAAGAAATGTTTAGTTTTTTATTGCTGTGCATTGAAAATTGAAATTACTTCAGTGTGTGTGTGCAAAGAAAGGAAATGTAGCTCGTGATGGAATCCAGTAAAACACAGAGTAACCTCGATACCCAACGTGTGTGGAGTTTGGGGCCAGCACTGGTCTCCTTCCCAGTGCTGATGGGGCTTGAGGGGGGGAACAGAACATGCATTTCCAGCCTGAGCTCAACAGGTGGTTTACTTGTGGTGCTTGAGAAAGTATTCTAAGTGGAAGCTGCAAGTCCTTGCCCTGACAGTCGTGACCTGCTCATCAGTAAATGTTCCAATTCAGAACCTCTCCTGCCTGTGGCAAAGGGGAGGGAGCTCTGCAGAACCATGTCAGTGCTCCTAGGAAGAAAATCAAAGGTCACTTCTTTGACAGTGGCTTAGAAACCATAAAAATCTGATCTGCTGAAGTGTTTTCAGTCTGGCTGACCCAAAGGTTCAGCATGGTAACAGATCAGATTAATTCCTGGTGATTACTTCTGGAACTCTTGAATTTCCCTGGATTGAGTTTTAATGCTTTGCCGCCTCACGTTAATGTGGCAGCATTAATGTTCATTTTCCTTGTCTCTCAAGGCAGTAAATAGTCTAGCATTGCCAGTTTATTTAACCTGGTTTCAGACTGCTGGGAGAAGGGAATTTTAAAGCCCACAATGTCAGCTTTGCGTGCCAGTGGCGATCCTTTGGCACAGAGCTTTCACTTCTCACCTGACCCATTCACAACAGTACACAGGAATTGTGATTTCATTTTTGTTTAAACCAGCACTTGTCCCTCAGTGCATTTTTAACCAGCACAGGCTGGAATAGCAGAGCCCACCTCAGGCAGTAACGTTTAACCCCTGGTGCTGCTCTGAGGGGGGTTTTTCTGCCCAGTGAGCAGCTGAGGCTGCTGCAGGAGACCTTTTACCTCCTGGACTCACGATATGCAGTTCTGGGAACACAGAGGTTAGTCCCATTCCTGGAGCACTGTAACAACCCACACACTGTCCTAATCAAAGCTCTTGCTTTCATCCCATGGGAAAGGCAAACAAGGGAGCAAGGTGGGAGCACCTGCTGCCATATCCTTGTGCTATTTTGGCACTAATGGAGTTACCTCCCCAAACTAACACATAGCAGAGGCACCAGGTGAAGTGTTGCAAGAACAGATCCCACAGAATCAGGGAGTTTATCTCACCATGGTTTTGCCTAAATTCTGCAGGATATTTCAAACAAGTGAACAGTTGAAGGTTGCCCTCAACTACTTCACCATTTGGTGGTGAACATTCTGGCTGTTCGTGGTGTCTCATCTCCAGAGGGACAATCACACTCCAGCAGACACTGAGGGTTCCTGATGCACTGCTGCTTTTTTTAAGGGTTGTGGTATTTGCTCTTGCAGCTGAGAATTAATAGCCAAAGATGCTGTTCTGTGTCCAAAGCTAACACGTCATTGTCCTTGATAAGTAGCTTCTGACAGCATTTAAGGTTTGCTCCTCACACTGATAACAGAGTTTATCCCTCCTCCACCAGGATGAAGAAATCCAGGCTAATCCAGGCTTGATGGATAAGCAGAACAGCTCTGGACTGTACAGTGTCTCCATGCCTTGGTGCTGGATACCATTCTTGGACCTAAGGTGGAAGTTTGGGGTCATGAGGACTCCGTCTTGTCTCCAAATTACACCCCTTGCTCTGGAATTGGTGACAGGGGACCTCATTGCTGCCGTTTACCTCAGTTCAGCTCTGGGTCAGGGGCTTCATCATTCAGTCACCCTTTCCTTTTGTGTTTCCTCATCCTATTAATCCCGTGGCATATTTCTAAAGAGGAAATGCTACGGTTGCTAATGCACAAAATAATAAGTATCTCCCTGATTTTCTTAAATTTACCAGGATTTCCACTGGCTAAAGTATCATCAGTGATCATGAGCAACACAACACCACTTACTCTGTCCTCATTAAGGGTTTCTTGACATAAAAGGACTGAATGCAAACACAGTCCTAGTTCAAGGCCAACAGATCACACTGTTATGCCCTAAAACACCCTTTACAGGAGACCTGTTTGTACAAGTGCAATCTCTCCAATGCAGAGCCCTTCCTCTATGATTTCCCACTTGGGAAGCAGGACAGCCTTGCAGGCACAACTGCTGAAGGCTCTGGTGCCACCTACAGCTCTGGCATCAGAGAGAGGATGAGAAAGAGCCATTCCTGCTCCTCAGAGCCATGGAGCAGGTCAGGGTTAATGGCTGTGCCATCACCTGAGCAGCATCCAAACATCAGGGGAGAGGAAAGAGCAGGGAAATCTTTCAGGAGCTACAGGGGGTTCCTGCAGAGATGGTGCTGGAGGTACAGGGTGTCCTTCTACCACTGAAGGATCTGGGCTCTGGAGCAGATGGCACAAAAGTTTGTGGAACAGTTGGACAAACATCTTATTGCTGAACTAGGTAATGAACAGCATAACATATAGGGTATGGCACAACCTCCAAGCAGCCCTTCCTGCAAAGTGTCTCTGGGAAGCAGAGTGATGGAAGATGTCCATTCCAGACCCAGACAAGCTGTACAATAAGTAAAATCTAATCCCTGCTGTGTTCTTCCCACCTCCTCTTTACCTTGTTTTTCTCATTGCTCAACATTTGTTTTGCCAGAATAAGATGCTAATAAAATCAAGCACAGTTACCAAATTGGTTTTCAAGTGTTGCATTCCAATTATAAAAGCCTAATTCCTCCTTCCACCCACTGAACCTTTTTGGCATTAACAGGCTTTACTATGCAAAGTCATGCAGGGGCTGTTTCGTTTACAGTAATTAAATGAATGTCAATTGTTTTAGTTGTTTCTGAGGGAGAGTTCTACATGAGTATTAGCATGTTCTGCTAACCCTTACGTTCTGCACTTCAGGCCTGCTGCAAACCCTTGGGGGTTGACCATTGACCTGAGACTCCATACCCAGACATGCCAAGTGCATCTCAATGAGACTGAGCTCTTTTTCTCAGTTTCTATGGAACCAGCGGAGCAGAACTAATATAGAGCCCGCATATAGATGAAAGAATGAAGAGGAAAAAGGGCTTTACAGCTAAATTAATTAAGCAGATGTACCTGTCTAATTAAAGATGCGCTGTCCCTTTTGTACCCCAGCCGCAGTACAAACAGTATTTAAATATACTCTCTTCCCATTTCATCTATCAAAATATTTAGTAGGAACGCTCAGATGAAGGTGATATTAGCAAGATGAGCTTCCCATGTATTATTAATAGAAGGGCTCCCAATTATGCATGAATGCTACAGCATGTCTTGATAGTAATGGCATAAAAAACAGCTGCCCAAGCAGTTACCAAACAGCACCTTTGTAACAGGTAGGACTGTTACAAATCCCTTGCCCAGCTGTACACAAGGGTTTGTGGCTGAGCCCTGTGCCCTGGGAGCAGCCTCTGCCTCAGCCTGGCACCAGGAGCTGGAATTTCTCAGTGCAAGAGCATCGAGGACTCAGCTGCTTGGATTTGGCTTTCTTAGATTTCAAAGATGCTCACTCTGAGATTTTTAAGATTTCCAGCCCTTAAGGCTGCGAAGTCCAACTCCCATTCACCAACCCTGCCACAGGTATTGAAAATTCTGACTTTAAAGCCTCCCAAAAGAACACAGTATTGCCAAAGCCATCCAGATAACCAGAGTCTTTCCACCTGAAGTTACTCTAGAGGAACAAGAAGTACATCTCTCAGTTCTGCTAACAGACTCAGACACACACAGTTAATACAAGCAACAAAGACCCAAAGCTATTTACAGCAAGTCAGAGAAGTCATCTAAACCCAAAAGGCTTCTGGAGGCCTGTCCTCTCTGAAGGGAGAAGGCATTTGCCTCCTGCACATTCCCAGACACAGAGACTTCCAGGAAAAAGCTGAAGCTCCTCCCCATCCCCTGGTCAGGAGGAATTCACACTCACACACAAGGGAGGAACAGAGGGAGCCATAATAAAGGCATCAAACGCAGTTCCCCTCTGAGCCACAGGACAAATCACACCCCTTTCCCACAAGCATTAAGGATGTGCAGAATCTGAGACAGCTAAATGACTGCTATGCCTTTCATCAGAGATTTTCCAGTTAAGAAAGACTTACCTGAGCATTTACTGCAGCCAGATCCAGGCAGAGCAAAAATCCTGGGCACCAACCTGCCCTGGCACAACCCAGTGAGGGCAACTACAGCCTGGGAATGGTGCTTCCCCCAGGAGAACAGAATTAGTAACTTCTCTGCTCCTGCAGCTCCTTATGTCCTTGATTGGGTTCTGAAAGTGATGAACCTGCAGCCACTTTCCTGTGGCTCTGGAGATCTTTTCCAGCTGTTCTGAGTCTTCCTGCCCAGCAGAGCAGGGTGACAGGGACGGTGCATCTGCAGAGAGTTTTATCAGCGTTTTTTAAGCAATCTGGGTGGACAAGGGAGTAAAAACCTCTGCACCCTGACCTCAAACACTGTGTTGTCTTTGGGGACAGTTCACTGCAGAGCTGGGAGCTTTGTTTTCCTCCTTCTTTAGTGTTTGCTGGCAGCAGCCTGGGACAGAGCAGTGCCTGTGTGGTTTTAGTGGAGAGCAGTGGGTGAATTAAGACACAAACACATCTAACAGCTTTAATACTCCAAATTGGCTTCGTGGGTATTGCACAGTTAAGACAAAACTACTACTCAGAAAGAGAAAAAGATATTTGAATTAAACAGGACTTCCCTCGCCACAGTGTTTCATACTTTGCATCATGAAGCAAAAGCCAAAAAAATTTCCTCTACGGCCCAGTTTCTTACTCTCTGTACTTCACTCAGCCTTGGTGAGCTCCAAATTTAACACAGCTTGGCTGACTTCCTCTTCCCTTGTGATAACCTGCCACTTCAGCAACCAGACTGCAAATATTACAGGGAAAACTTTAAAATCAACTCTTCCAGAAACCATCCTTTTTAATTATAAATGTCTAAATCTCCTACATGGAAGGGGCTTAATGATACAGCTTTCTATGAACTCGAAGACAACATAAGGGTCTTGGTCAGCATTGACATAAAAGGCATCTTCATAAAAATCCTCCAGGTCCTTGACATTCTTGTAATAGGTTTCCAGGTGCTTCTCAATGTTTTCTTCCTGGTCTCTGGGGTTCTGCCTGAGCCGGGCCTGGATCTCCGGGGTGGGAGCTGGTCTGAATGTAGTGTGGTATCTGGAGGTGACAGAGAAATACCACTGTGTCAGCCCAAGTTGAGGACACAGCAGCCATTTCCTGATACTCTCATGTTTTTGCCTATCACAGTTCCTTGGATGTGCCTCTTTCTAATTTAGGTTGGGGTTTTAAAACAAAGGATTCAGCAGGACAGAGGGTTCTCATCCCCAAAGTCCTGCCAGATGACACCAAAGGAATTCCGAGGGTGTTCCAGCATTGCCAGAGGCTCCCAACAATCTCTAAAAGGTCCTTTGCAATCGGGTGTTTAAATTCCCTGCCACAGTAACTGGTAATTCCAACTCTGAGTAAATGTCTCCTCTGCCCTGACACAAAACTGCTTTATCCCTCTTCCTGTACAGCCAAATTTTCTGAAAGTTTTGGCATAGCTGTGAAGGTGAGGAGACAAGCAGAGTTTGGGTGTCTGCACAGAGCTGCATTCCAGCTCCTGCTGGTACTGGATGTGGACACAGAGTCCATTCCACAGCAGAGTCACTGAGGGCACAGCTGAGGGCCACCCCCTCCCCTGCCCTGCACTGGTGCCGAGGTAACACGATGCCAAGGATTAGACACAGCACCTAAAACAATTCAATTCACATGGAATCTGGGAGGAATAAAACCCAGAGTTTGGAAGAGGAAAGCGTGTTAACTGGAGCAGATACTGAACAGATACTAATCCTGATGATAAGAAATGCAAAGATGTGTGAATGATTTGCTTCAGCCTGTTCATTTCTGCTGAACAACCACATCGCTCATTACTAAAGCAAAGAGAGCAGTTACAGCAAATCACTGCTGCTGTCACAAGTTAATGCTGCACCTCGAGTGAGATGTCTGAATAATCAGCTCTCACTTCGGGACAAATCCAGTATTTATGGCCTTAATCTTTGAGGGCTCAGTATTTGTCTTCGCTGCAATAGGACTCAACCTTCAGAAAAGTAGTGGTTTAAAAATTTAAGTGTGGGAAATCATAAAAACAGACCACAAGTGAAATTGTAAACACACACCAACTCCAGCAAGCATTTAGGAAGATAAATTTGTTACTTGTTCCCCAAAAAGCAAGGGAGGAGAAGGCAGTGAAGCTGAAGGTCAGTGGTGAGATGAGGGGATGTGATGCCAGTGAGATGAACTGCCACGTTGGAAAGCCCAACCTTCCACTGACTCAGTGGCTCCAACGAGTTTGCTCTACTGAGCAGGAAATGTATTAATATCTCCCAGCAGACAGGACCATCACAGGAGCCTGGGGAAGTAAAATGCAGCAAGTTTTCCATTTTCCCCAGCTGGGAAGCCTTCAAAATTCCCATGGGAATGTCTGAAAACCATCTGCATTTAGGCTTGGTTTCAGACCTCTTCCCTCACCATTATGTTACCAACCCATTTAGTTACCATTAAAATGTTAGATCTGAGCTATTTGCTCCTGTAGGTTTTAAATCCTGTAGGCTCCAGGATTTAAAATGCCCTGTTCTGGGAAGGAGCAGCTGCTGCAGCAGGAAGGTGGGTTGGTGCTCCAGGAGCTATGAAAGTTTTAACTTGTCTTTTAAGGAATCCCTAAGCAAGAGCACAGTATTCCTGAGTTGCTGAGATTTCTGTGAAGTCTACTTGGTGCTTTCATCTCACTGGCAGTCTTGAAAAATGTTAAACATGAGGCAGGAGTGCAAACCTTTGCCCAGTGACGGGATCCGTCCTCCGCTGGGACAGTCGCTCCATGATGGACTCGTAGGGCAGATTAAAGAAAAATACCCTATGGAGAACGTAACAATTAAGTGCATTAACACCCCAAGAACACCACCTGTGACCCTCAGAGTATGAGTTAATCCTTACCCAAACGAAGAACATGCTCAAGCATGGCAGTGACAGTAGCACCCAAACCTGCAGCCTCACCCACACAAGCACAGGCACAGGATCTCTCCTCTGCTGCTTGTCCTCACAGGTTTTTGGTCTCCAGGTCAGCAAGGCAGAAGCTCTCTGGCACACAGACTGTGTGTGTTGTGTGCACTGCCAGGGCAACACTGGAGATAGACACCAGAGAGGGAATTCCAGCTGGAGCCTCTCTCAGGGTCCATCACAGCCTGCTCACCATCCAGCACTTACCTCTGAATTTCTCTGGATCCAGCTTCTCAACCCAACTAGCAACTACAGGCACAATGACATGCTGCAAAAGGCAAATTCAAAATGTCTGCTGTTCCTGTCAAGGACAGAAAAAGGACTTGTCTGCCAGTATTATGCATTCCTCCCTAGAACCAGCACTGCACTACTCGGTGTCCATGAGAGGGGTTTTCCTCTTGCTGTTTTAGTCCACTTCCACTTCTTTTGTCCTTGTCTCTCCACAGTGTGAATTCTCTGGGCTCCCACTCCTGTCCTGCATCCTTGAAAGTAGGATGAGGACATAACACATGGCACATGCTGCTGGTGACAATTCCCTGTCCCTCAGGGAGCAGTGCCAGGGCACGAGGAGCAGCCCCTCACGGCAGAGCCTTGCTGGTGACAGTGCTGAAAGCAAATATTAATGCTTCATTTTAAGATCAAAACCTGCAATTCCCACTGAGTCTGAACAAGAGAGGGTTGCTCAGCACCTTAAAGGCTCAGGCCCTCAGTGCCAGTGGTGAGGGTTCCACACCAGGAACAGCTTTTCACTAGAGGATGGAGTAGGGACTTGCCAACTCATTTCTCACAGGTGACACAAAAGCCTGACTTGGATCAAGGATGTAAAAGCAGAAAACAATATCCACCACTCCTGAGCCCAGGCACACCACACTGTGCATATAAACTCCTGTGCCCATCCCACACTGGCTCCCCCTTGGCACTTTGGTTCATTATAATGGTCCTGTTAATTTTATGTTCATGTTCAAAAGCTCTTCAGCAGAAAATTTTTGACAAACTGCTGAGATTGGGTCCCCTGTCCCCCAGGTACTGGAGACTAAAGCAGACCTGCACAAAGATCACATTCAACAATTAATGCAATCAAAATAAAAAATGAGGCTTCCTTTGAACCTACAAAAATGAGTTTTTACCAACAGAGCATGACCTGAAGGCTGCAAATACATCTTTCTTTGTAATACACCTTCTCCTGCTGCTGCCTTCAAGGCCAGGCTTCCTGTTTTCATTTTTGTCTGCCTCTCACAGGAGATACTGCGTGCTTTAGACATTCACCAAAGGAACATTTTACACTGACTGGGTGGGATCAGACCAGATGAAAGGCTGAGCTTTGCCTTGGCGTGCACATAGCAGATTACGAGAATCCTTTGTAGGATTTTAAAGTTATGAAAATCATCTCTCTTTTCAAATGTTTACAGATAATGACTTCTATTCACACTGTGGTAACAAAATAACAGCCAGGAATAAAACATTCAAGATCTTGGAGATTCCAAAGACAGGAAAAGAACAACAGTTTCAACACTCTTTTATCCCTTACACTCTTAACATTTTGTTTTTCTTTGTTTCTGTTGCCCAACAATGGCACAAAAACGTGATTGTCAGAACAGGTAACATCTGATGATGTGTCTCAAGATGAATATTCTAGTAGAGAGGAACAACATTTATACAGTCATGATAATTGATACGGCTTCCTATTATATTCTCAAATAAACAAACCCACTAAAGGATTATAACCTGGCATATCAAGAAAGCTTGTCGTAATTCATAGTTACTAACACAAAAAAATATTATGGTATTTGAAACAGAAGAGCCTAAAAAACTCCACTTAAAAAGCTGCCAACAAAATGAACTCTGAAAGCCTTGTCTGAGATTCCCTTCCTTTTTAAACAAGATGCTGCTTATTATCCAGTCTGGTGTCACCATTAAAGAAGAGTGCAGGGAAGATGTGGGAGGGTATAGACATCACTGCTAATATGGATTTTTTTTTCCCCCACATCCAGTCTATAACAACACAAACAGAATATGCTGTTCAACAGCACACATTCCCAATCCAAGGGTCCTTCCAGGGGAAGGTGGGATGCCTTACCCTGCCATTCCACACATCTCCTGCAGATAAGAGAAAACAACACTCCCCAGGGCTGTCAGTTTAAAATCGTTCAGAAGCAGGAAAAAAAGATGAAGGGGAAAACCACTGACAGAACTACAGTCTAGACTTAAAATACTTCCAATTAGAAAGCTTTATTACCATTTTGAAGGAGACACATACCCCACACAGTCTATTATGCAGCCCCAGGAGGTTTACTCACATGAGTAAAGCCTATTTACATGTGTGCACTCTGTGAAGCCTTAGCCTTGGCTATGTGATACCTCCCCTGCAGCTCCTCAAGGTATTTTTGAGCAACATTTCACCTCTGTCCCTCTCTCAGCCTACTGTGACTGATCACATAACAAACCTGACCCTCCAACTGTCCAGGTATATTTGTTGGATTTCTCTTGGAAATCCCCGTAAGACAGAGAGCTGCACCCATGACCTTGATGCAGCAGTAACTGGAACAACTCCCTGCAAGCACTGGATTAATCTCCAAGCAGAGCTTGGCCCCCTTTCACACACCAAGTGTGATTTTTTTTCACATAAATGCATCCTCTGTAAAGCTCACTTTAGGAATCAGCCAGGCTTTGTATGTTGTAATGTGTCACAACTTCTATCAAGGGGAAATATGAAACAGATGTCATCAGAACTGGCAGACAGGGAGGCAAGGAAACACAGCCTCATATCAAAGTACACCACATTATCCTGCTGGATTAGCATCCAGCACAGCTCCCCTTCCAGGGCTGTTAGTTCAGCTCCAACAGGTGAGTAGTGTCAGCCAGCACCAGCTGAGGTGCTCCAGGAATCCTCACTCCTGTGTCACAAGCTCAGCATCCACCCACGGGCACCCAAAAATCACTGGCACCCAGTCACAGACTGGTGCTCTGTGGGGTAGAACTGGGTGGAAACTCCCAGGTCTCTGAGGACAAATTCCCCCTGGGTGGGAACACCACTGCTGGATGCAGGACTGGAGCCAAGGGATTCCTAAGTCCAGCCCTGTCCCTTCTCCTTTGTTCCATCTCCCAGGACAAGGTCCAGCCCTCTCAGGTTGCACTGATAATAAAACCATTAACACCAATGTTAAAAGGCAAAATGAGTGTCAGAATCCTGCCTCTTCCTCACTGTACTTGACATCACTCATCTGATCTTGCAGCTCCCAGACACATTAGAGATTAAATTCCAACAAATTAATAATGTTGGTGACACCTTCACTGTGTACCCAGTCAAATGAGAGCTGGTTGCCTTTGGATGACGATGGAATATATTCCAGCTCTAACAGCTGGAATATAACATTGTTTTCCTACCCACCATCTGGCATTCCAAAGGGGTATTCCAGCCACTTCTGGCTACTCAGACAGCACCCTCTAAGATTCTGGAGGTCACCAGGGCATCCTGATGGCCTCCCTTCTCAAAGGGAGAGAGGAGAAGGTGAGGCACAGGTGGCAGAAGTGTTATTTCACACCTGATCATGAGACAGCATTTTTGGAAAAATGTGTCACAACCACACAATAAGTGAAGGAAGGTTTTTTTTTGACCTACACAGCAGCATTCAACTAATCCTGAGCTGCATTTGTTCCAGATGGCAGCCAACCCAGTTAATCCAAGTTATTAACAACTGGCAGTGCTCAGAGCTGTCCTTGGAAGAGTTTATTTGGTGGAGGTTTTCCTGTTTTCTGGATATAATGTCACCACTTAAAGTACCTGTAATGGAAAAATCACAAGTGTTGCCATGAGACAAGCAAGTGCTGTGTGCCTGAATCCTGGAATGCCAGTGTTGGGGAATAAGGAACACTCCTGCTATGGACAGTCCCTTTCTAGGATGGCTCCACTGCCCTTCCATCCAGCTGCTTTCACATCTCCAGAGAACTAAAGCTCTGCCATCCCTTTAGGTCCTGTAATTTAAACACAGCTGTTTTATGAGGCTGACCTGGATGGATCCAGATGTTGACAGTTCTAGACCTGAGCTATTTTCTTAGGGCAGCTTCTCATCCTTGGCATTTCCCATCACCTGGAGTTGCTCTGGAGAGACGTTGGTGGAGTGGAGCCCAAAGCCAAGCCCTTTTTAGAAAACTATTGTCTGTGAAATTAGACCTATATCATTAAATCCAATCAAACTCATACCTTGTTCTCATTTAAGGATATAAAGACAACACAACATAATATCTGAGACAGGATCCTGACTCCCCAGCTGGCTTTTCAAAACAGAGACTAGTGACTTGCTTGTGGCTATACCAGGGCCAGATCAAGCCTTGCAACAAAGTTAGGATGCTGGAATTAAAATAAAAATACAACATCAACCACTACTGGGCCACTTTCATTTAAACTTCTGATTTCAAATTGCAACTTTAAAAATAGTAAGCTATTAATCTTTCCCATATTTTCTTGACTCCTATATATCTTCCCTGTCTCAGGCAGGTACCAGCTGCCATATTCTCATTCTTCACACTCTGCACTCCGCCAAAAAAAAAAAGAGGCCCCTGCTGGCCAATTCTTGTTTAAAATTGTGCATAATTGATAGTGGCAAATCTACCCCAGCTGTGTCTAAAACCTCTCCAGGGGCAAGAAAAACACTCTCTGTGACTGTCATTAACTACTAAATTAGCAAGTGCTCCTGGCAGTTTACAACGTACCACATCAGTCTGCTTTTTAAAAAAAAAAAACAACCAAGAATGTGAAGATCAGATGCTTTGTGTGATCTCAAAGTTACAGCAAACTTTGGTGCCAGAACTTTGACAGAACTCCAGCTAAATCAGAGCAAAGCAGAACAGGAGAGTGGAAGAAAGAGAGGAAGGGACACAAAGTTACCTTCTTTTCCAGGCAGACAAATAGAAAAAAAAAAAATCAAATTCAAGGCTAAAAACTTGTGCCTTTTCTAAGGCACAGAACATCTTACTCAATATGGAGATGTCAACAGTGTCACTTGATGCTGTGGCACAATTCCCCATGGAAAATAACTCTCCAGTTCTGCCAATGCAAAGGCTACAATTTTTGTAATAGAAATATAAAGCTGAGAAAGAGGTGAGGCTGTTGGATTGTACAGATTCACAAATGCATGGAAAACCTTGGGGGGCATCATGGACTGAACTGGCAGAGAGACAAGAACCATCTCTAGGAACTGTCCTGGATTTGGCTCAACTGTGAGACCCCTCGGTAAAACTGACCATGTTTTTTGGTGTTAAAAGTTTCCAAAATGTATAAAACTGCACAAACTTGTGGATCACACAAGGACCACAAGCCAGTCAGGAGAGGGATGGCAGGCTTGATCAGGGTACCAAAACAGTTTGCATTGTAGTATCCTTGGGTAGCATCACTGAATGATCACAATAATATGGCAAATCAAGTTAGTGGTCCAAGCTGACAGCTACAGATAAGTTTAGATTTGAATCCAAGTGCCTAATCCCAGCTAAAACCAGACCATCTTGTCTTTATTGACTTTCCAGCCGGAGATATTGACCTGGATCAATCAGTTCCCCTAAAGAATGTTCCCTTTCCTGTAGCACAAAGACACCTTGAACCTGAAACCTTGGCTAAGCCTCTTCTCAAGCACTTTGGCTCAGTCACAGGATCCTGTTTCCATGAGGACATTCTGCATTCCCAAATCCCCTCTTAAAAAGTAAAAACTGGTTACACAGATCCCATCAACCTTTTCCCCAGCCTTGTTCAGGTTTCTCTCAATGCAGCTCTAAAACCAGCTGTTTTGCCCATGGGTTACCAGACTACAAAGGCTCTTCTGAGGCTGCACTACTGACTGGACATGAATCTCAGCTTACTCCCTCTCCTAAATCCTCCTTCTGCCTGTCTCTGCAATGGATAAAATGATCCTTATCTCTTATTTATGGAAGGAGCTGCTGGGAGGTTTTATTCACTGATTTCTTTCAAATACTGGAATATCTTCTAATGAAAGATGCTTGAGTCTACTTTGGGAAGTAATTTCACCCTCTAGGTTTCAGCCATGAGGGAAAATACATTGCATAAGCACTAACACACAGGTTAATCAGCACAAGTGTTTTGCTCATCGAGCTCCTATAATGATTCATGGGATGACAAGCTATTTCCAGGCACTGGATCTTTTCAAATGGATGCATTTCTGCCCAATAACTACAAAAGGCAGCTAAGTGGGGCACTATTCCCAGGATGTGGCTCCTGGCCAGGGGAGAGAGATGAACAACATCCTCAGGAGCTGCAGATGTTCCTCTCCTTCACCAGCAGTGCAGAGTAATGGCTCCATTGGATGTTTTCCACCCACCAGTTCCATGTGCTGAGCTCCACCAGCCCAGGGAGCCAAGGTGAGGGGTCCCTCCTGAGTCCCACCCCACCAGCAACATCCCACCCCAGCTCACATGGTGGGAACAGGCACTGGCTGCCTGTTTGACAGAACAATGGGCTGGATTCAAGCTGGGATAAAGCAAAGCAGCTCCATGGGCATCACATGGATTCACACCAGCAAGAACCCCAGGCCCTTGGGCAGGCAGAGCCCTTCCAGTGGCCTGCAGAACTCGGGGCTGTGTGAATGTTTCACACGAGCACAGTGAAAGGCACACAGAACAGAGCAGATGTTTTTGTAGGAGTGGCTTCAATGCATTTTTAAAGCTTTTTTTGAGAAGGCAATATTAACTCTTCCCATCTGTAATAAGTGGCTGGGATGCACTAGTACCTCCATTCAAAACTGCTTTACATTTCTCCCCTCATTTTTATTCTTTGCCTCCTCCTTACTCTCAGCTGTTATTCCAGCATCTTTGCATTCCCCCTGGAGTTCATTCCAGCGGTGCTTTTTTGAATCACAGAATAAGATGGCAGCCAGCACTGCTCTGGAGCGTAGTGGATGGCACCATTCCCACCCTGGGCAGGGTTAATCCAACCCCACCTCAGACAGTCGGCAGCCTCTGCAGCCCCAGAGGCCCCAGGTCAGGAACCTGAACCCCCTTCCCCAAGTGCAGCCGTGTTTCCTCAGATCCCTGCAACCCTCCCCTGCAATAATGAGATGCTGCAAAGCAAATCTGAGTGGAGCAAGAGCTCCAGGGTTAAAAGCCAGCAAACTCATCTCAGCAATGATGCCTTTGCTACCTGTCTGCAGCTTTCCTTTGGCACCTCCTGCTCCTAACAAGGAAAACTATACTTTTTTTCCCTTATTAAATAAACCGAATCAAATTTACAGTAAATGATACTTAACCCCCACCCCCACCATTTAAACACTAACTTTTGCTGTTACTAAGATATTTGGGATGTAAAAATAAATAAAAGAACTGACACCAAAAAACCCGTATGATTTGGGGGCAAGGGGAGGGAATAAAGGAATGGGTTATAATGTGTCATTTTATATATGTGTCAAAGGAAACCAATTTCATAATAGGGAATAAAAATTCCCTGTTTAAATACTGTCAAATAAATCCTCAAATGTAATAGGGTTCACTTCTGGGGAAAGGAAAACTAAATCTGATTAAATATTAATGTGGCGTAGTATTAATTAAGAGAGAAAAAAGTCCATCAAGAGAACCCCAATATGTTTACTGTGTCCCCAGGAAGCTGGAAAATTTCACAATCAAGTGTGTAAATGTTCTAAAAAAGGGTCCTGAATATTTTATGAATATTTGTCATAAAACAGAAATAATAACCACTGTGCAGAGCTATTAGAATTAATATTTATGCTGCCCGCCATGAAATATTCATGGGGACAGAGAAAGGGGGGCCCGTAAGACAAGAATTAATTTACATTGGGCTTGGTTTACCCGCTGGCTTGATGTTTAAAGACGGCTTGACAAGGCTCCATATGAATCCGTCAGTCACTTGCAGCGGTAGGTGGGGTGAAGGCAGGGGGAGGCAGGGGGAGGGAAGCGGGTCCAGGCTGCTGACAGCTCACAGATTGAGTTTCTGACAGCCCTTAAAAAATCTAAACGGCCCCCCACCTTTTTTTCCTTCTTCCATTGCCCAAGGCGCTCTGTACTGCCACCGTTCATCCGATCTCCCCTTCCATCTGCTGAAATTAAGGAATTAATGAGCGCTATACACTTTACAGCAGGCCCCAGGAATGTTTACTGGTGATTAAATTATAATGCAGCCAAGCTGTATAATTCATGAACCAATTAAAGGAAGTGTTAGTTGATTTGATGGGATGAGGACGTACAAAAAGCATTTAACTAATAGGGAACCGTGGGCTGCCGGTGGCTTTGGCTTTCTCGGATTACGTGGCTAATTGCTCTGCTTTATAGGGCTGTCACAGATAGCCATACATATTTCATTGTTCTCAAATACTTCAATTGTTTGCTTTCGTGTTGCTGCTGTAATATGTAGAAGCCCAGCCAAACTTCAGTGTAGTTAAAGCACTACTCTGCAAAAGCAGGTTGCTCTGGGAGGAGGGAGGGACGAGAGGGGCAGAAGGAGAAGGTTGGCTGACAAAGGAGTAACTTAAAGCCTCAGAGTTAAATGTCACTCAGCTATTACATGATTAAAAGGTGCAACATATGATAGTCTTTTGTTTTACAACTTTTTGGACACTGCTATTCTATGCTGACTTCAGCACAGAGGAAATATTGGTACGATGAGCTGCTTTTTGGTTTTAATGCTGAGAAGTGAAAGGAGAGGGGAGTATATTTAAAAAAAATCCAGCAAGGAAGAGCTAGATTGCTGTGGTTATCAAGAATAATACATGGTGTTTAAACTTACATGGTCTGATATTCTAAAACACGTGAGAGATGAAGGAGGCTGATTTCCCATCTGGGAGAATGCTCAGTGTCTAATTGAGAGAGCTGCTGAGTCGTGCCAGCTACTCATCCCAACAACTTCAGTTTATTACACAAGGAATGGGGGAATTTGCCATTCCTGCAGTTTCACAAAGCACTGTCCCACAGCTGACAGGCCACAGGATTTGATGAAAAGGATTCTCTGGGTTTGAAGAGGCCTATCAGTCAAGTTATTCCTGTCCTCAGTCAAAACAGGCACGTTCTTCCAGCAGCGAAATCCCCAGCCCATATGCAGAAGTACTGCTGAAGAAATTAGATGCCATCAGATAAACATCCCACACATGTACTAATTTGTGGTTAGACCCTGAAATCTGTTGAATAAACAACAAGCTGGGTGAATATTCTCTTTCTGTGGCTCAGCAATGGTGACTGCAGACCTCCAAAGGTCCCTAACAAGGTGTATTGTCACCCACCTGAGGGACACTGTGGTAAATCCTGACCCCCTGTCTAACTGAGAGCTTTACATTGCAAAGTGTTGAACAAACACCAACTTTCAAGATACACTGTTATGTAAAGCTTATAATCTGGATCATCCCTTTACTCCCTATCCCTCCAGGATTTGGTTTGGGAAAGCAATCCCTGTGCAGTGCCCTCCACCAGAAAAGCAGAATGTCTTTGCAGGCCAAGGCAGGTGGTCACCAGGGAGGCAAGAGACCTACAGTCACTGAATATTTACTTTTTTTCTAAAAAGAAGAGCAAGCCCAAGTAGCCCCATAAAGAAGGAGCTGAACATCCCATTTCCCAGGACAGTACTCAGATCAGCAGGTTAGGGATGAGGTTGTCCAGATGGAGAAACAGGTGGGGAAAAAAAAAGATCTTGGGCTAATAAAGAAAAAAGATTTCTCATATGGCTTGACCCAGCTTTTAAAAAGTTAGTATGCAAAGAAAAAAATAATTAATTTAAAATAATGTTCTTTATTGAGAGTTACCATGTATTGATTATTTGTGCCAAGCTTCTGGTTAAGTAATTCAAAACTTAGGCTTAAGAAATTAATTCAATAGATAGGGATAATGACACCAGTCACACAGTGGGAAAACTTGTCATTAACCCACTGGGAGGTTGAATAAAATGGAAATTGGATTGCCTGCTCTAGAAAATAGAAAGGTTAAATTGTCGGGGAGATAAAGTTGATCCTAAACTCTCCTAAGTGGGCAGTGCCTCAGCTCTGAAATCCGATGAGGCAGATAATCATCTGGACAGTTCCACACCCCGTTGAAAGCCAACATGTGATCTTGGGAGACTTTGAATTCTATCATTGTTGGATTAAACACCTCTGCAATTTGGCAAAATCAATTTTGAAACACATTTATGACATTCAGCCCCTGGGACAGCAACAAAGAGTGTTTGTTAATAACAAAAAAGTGTGTTTGTGTAGCCAAAATGAGCTCAGGCACATCCCAGGAACAGGGAGAGGCAGCAATGTGGGTCTTACATGGGGGACCAGCAGAGGTGAGCCCAGGCTCAGCAATCACTCTGTGCCAGTGATTGCTAACAGGAAACGTCAGAACTTGGCAATGTCAAGGAATCAGAGGCACTGCTGAAAGTGTTTTCTTTGTTTCTTTTGAAGTGCCCTGGATATAATCAATCACACAGGAAAAACTCCTATATTTTGGTTCGATGTGGAAAGGGCTATTTGCATTTCAATATGTTCAACTTATCCTGCCAATAAAAACATGGAATCATGAAGAAGAGATCAGGCCACTGGAGTGAAAAACAAGAGATGACACCCTGCAGACCTTTCAGATAAAACAACTCCTTGTTTGTAACATTTCTGTTGACGTCCCAATATTTCTGAATGATTGGGTTTTCAAATGAGATCAGTCAGCATGCAAATGAGGAAACAGGATCAAGACATCTCCCATATCTGATTGGATAGAGAAATTATCAAAAGACCCTTTTTTCATATCAAATTTCCATCACAAAAGGTCAAACTTTCAACTCCCATTACTTTTGCTAACTGCATTTCACTGTGCCTGCCAGCTCATTGCTGCTGCTGTTTGCAGAAGGAAAAAAGGGAAGTAACAAACGATTCCATCTTCTCCCACATCTGTCACACACGATGGACAAACATTTTCTAATCTTATTCTATTTTTCTCTACAGCCCTCAAAGTCCTTGCAGCCAAAACATCCCTTCTAACCTGATTAGTTATTCCTAGGTTGGTTTTGTTTTTCGTATGGGTTCTCTTCATATTTTCTACCCTCCAGACTGACAGAGCACCAGCTGTGTTGCCAGAATGGTTTGTACTACAATTTGGCCATTTAAAATACTTTCTGATGGGTGGTTTCCTAAAATATATTTCCTTGTGTGTTGTCTGGCTGGACTGATGCCTAAATACACAAGTAATGGATGTTCCAGAAAAACGAAAGACGAAGAGAGAGCGTTTCAAGGATTTCCCTTGAAATCCTCACACAGGTACATTTTTTTTTCTTGCAGTTCATCCTGGCCACAAGCACTGCCTGGCCTTCTGCAGATTTGGAACATCTGATCCTGGCCCAAGATTCCAAGGATTTGCTCAAAACACTCAGCTCACACAAATCCAGAGGACTTACACGCCTGTGTCCAAGCAGAGGAGCAGCTCAGCCCCATCCACTGCTTTTCAGGTTTAGAGCTGAATTTTGGAGCAGCAGAGGCAGCAAGTGGGGCAAGCACAAGAAAATGAATTCATTAGTAAAAAGTGCAGGACTCAATGTATTTGGTCCTACTGGTTCCATAAAAACTCTCCCTCAACATTATTATCATTGCAACATATACAACCCATCAGATCAGTACCTTGAGATTTCTGTTATCCTGATTTTCTCTGTTGTTCTTATTACTCTACAACTAAATGTTTCACAAAGCCATTTCCTACAGAAATATTTATGCTCCCAAATGTTTACTGGCCCCTCTATCATGATCAAGCTTTTATGAGCACTCTATACAGAACACTGAATTAAATACATAATTCCTGCTCTATCAGATCTCGAAGCTCTGTTTGTCTATTTTACACAGCCAGGCACTGTGGTGAACTGCAGAACACCTTGGAGAAAATCTAATTTATATGGTAAAGATATTTCTATCCACACTGATTGTGTGGGCTGGTGATTACAGAAAGCTAATGAGGACGAGGAGAAGGGAAGGTTTAAATTCCATTAAAGGTTTTTATTCATTGTGCTGGTTTCCCCGAACAACATTTTTCAGTGATTTCTACACAGCTGTGGACACTAAGCTCTGAACCACCACAGCTGGAAGGAGATGGAGGATGCTCCTGAAGTCCTCAGGAATAGCTGGAGCTGTGTTAGGGAAGGTTGAGGTTGGATATCAGGGGAAGGTTCTTCCCCCAGAGGGTGGTGGGCACTGAACAGGCTTCCCAGGGCCGTGGTCACAGCCCCAAGGCTGCCAGAGCTCCAGGAGTGTTTGGACAACACTCTCAGGGACTGGTGGGATTGTTGGGGTGTCTGTGCAGGGCCAGGAGTTGGACTCAATGATCCCTGTGGGTCCCTTCCAGCTCAGGATATTCTATGGAAGTAATGGTGGATATATTTTATCTACAGGTGTCTACTCTTCACAGGTCTGTTACTATTGAAACACTAATCACCAGGCCTCCTAAACAGATAAAGAGTCATTATCTGAAAGGTTAAAATCTGTAATGTTTTCTTTTTTTTTCCTGGGCAAAGGTTGTTCAAGCATGAACTGGGGATCTTAGTCACTAGGTAAGGTCTGGAGTTCATGAGATTAATACTGGGCTCTTCACTGTAGAGGAAAAAAATATAAAAGATCTGCTGAATGGAAACTATATTTGACATTCAGATACATTCAGAACCCAGTGTGGGGCTCTAATGATGAGTAACTGTGTAGTAAGTTATTCAGGCTTGGATTGATTGAACAGGCAACTTTTAAACAGAGAGATTTTTTTCCTCTAAAAGATACTCTAGTTCAAACAAGACTCTGTCTAAATCTGTTATGAATTACAATGTGTTTGGAATTAATCAGACAGAATGTGACATCTAACAAAAAAGAAAAAGATGGATTTTTCTTCTTAGAACTGTTTTAAGTAAAGATTCCTGTTCCTTAAAAGGCTTAACCACTTTGCATAACTGTTTGTACCCAGAAATAAAGTGAAGGTAAGGGCACTCACCTCCACTTGCAGTTTGCACATATCAGGAAAATGTGGAAAGCTGAATGTTTACAGTTATTCTCTCCCTAACACAACACAGAGTCCTGCCATAATGAAAAGCACCTTTTACACAATCAAATCCTCTGCTTCTTCCGAGGGCAAAACTTCCAGCTTACATAACAATTAAAGATTTATGGTTCATGCAACCACCCCAACTCACTGGCACAGACTTTGTAAGAATTAGGCATATTCAGAAATACTAAACCCCTGCAGCACATTTTTTAAGGGCAGGGAGGAACCCAGAGCAGGGTTTTGAGTCGGCTTCCAGGAAGGAGCTCACAGTGCCATTACCATAAATCACCCCAGAATATCCACAGTGATATCACATCTTTCATTAAAAAAAATACTGCAGCTTCTTTCAGAAGCACTGCCACTTGCCATTTCTTTGAGGTAATCAGATAGCTGTTAATTAATAAAGCTG
This sequence comes from Pachyramphus minor, assembly GCA_013397135.1. NCBI lineage: Eukaryota > Metazoa > Chordata > Aves > Passeriformes > Tyrannidae > Pachyramphus > Pachyramphus minor. The sequence continues at coordinate 1,127,717 of VYXB01000276.1, forward strand.
TCAGGTGAATCGTCCTGCTCCGGTCATCATTATCCATTCTGTAACAGGATCCTGCTATCAGCACTGCTCTCCACCCCATAGCTTCCAGCTCAATTAACTTAATGCTATGCAAATGAGAGGCTCTCCTCATCATTAGCTTATAGCCCACAAATGTTAATAACATAATTGGGCCTTCAACAGGGTAATTAGACACGATTTCTTCCATTAGTCTTACAAGGCTAATTATTGTTGATAGGAGAGAGGGGATGAGTCCCAGTGCTGCATGCAAAGAGGGGCATCTGGTTAAAGCAAATATAGACAAAACACCAACAAGGTAAAACAACAGTTGAGAGCTCTAGCAGGGTCAGGTAGGGGTGGGGAGGAGGAAGACATCATGAGGGGAAAGTTAGGAACAACTGGAGAAATTCTCTACAAGGTAGGAAGTAAACCCAAACATTCAGCTTGACTCTGGAGCTCTCCTGCTCTTAGCAGTGAAACAACAGGATGCTTAATAAATCCTAGGAAGATACTCTCAAGCTTTGGCAGACAGGACAATTTGGAAGCTGTACTGATCAAACTTCCCAGGTTTGAAATGCAAATATGCAGCCAGAAGACCTTAAGAACCGAATCTGATCCTCCATCTCCCCCGTCATTATGTCCAACCCTCTCTCCTGCCATCACTGGGGTCGCTGTGTTTCGTTGCATCTTTGCAGTGAAACAGCCTCAAGTTGCAACAGAGGAGGTTTAGATTGGATGCTTGGAAAATTTTCTTCGTGGAAAGGGTGGTCAGGCATTGGAACAGGCTGCCAGGGCAAGTGGTGGAGCCACCACCCCTGGAAGTGTTCCAGAAACATGTGGATATGGCACTTGAGGACATGGTTTAGTGATGAACATGGTGGTGGTGCCAGGCTGATGGTTGGACTTGATGGTCTTAAGGGTCTTTTCCAACCTTTTAAGGATTTTAAGAACCTTTAAGGATTCAGTGATTCTAATTACAGAACTGGAATACATGGAATTCTTTCATAATCACAAAGCAAAATGCATTTCAGCAATTTATTCATGGAAAGCTAATAAAACCTGGATTCAGCAGAATGCACTGGTAGTAACATTTTTAACAGAAAAAAATATGGCAGCAAGTTTCCAATCTGAGATTGTATTCTGGATGGTGGAATGAAACCTTGGGGTTTGTTCCTATGCCAGGTAATCCTGTGCAGCCTCAGCCATGGAGATTAGAAATGTACACCTGGAGACAGAGTTCTGTGAGGAAACTGCACTTTTAAAAGGAGAAAGTAAGCTTTACAAAAAAATGGCAAGTTCCCCATAGCCACCACCACTTGGCTTTGACAGTTTAGTGTTTTACTGCAAACACTGTTAGGAAAAATATATGTCAATCTGCAGAGCCCACAGGACTCAGGGGGTTGAGTTTCTATTTTGTTTCTATTTACTTTAACTTTGGGGCACGTTCATGGCCAATATGAATCTTTTTATTTCACTGCAAGTACATGAAGAGGAACTCTTCCTATACACTAGGCCTAAAAAATCAGCTTCAATTATATTCACAGAAGTAAGAGCATTTACTAGAAGGTCAAATGAAACAATTATTCTTTTAACCTACTGAGCTTTGGTCAGTTCTATGAAAAGGACAGACTGTCCTGTGGCTTTTGCACCCAGTGTGTATTAGTGGGATATTAATCAGCATTTTTATCAGAAAAATAAGGGATCATTCCTACACCTTTCCTGCAGGATAAGCTATGACAGTGTTCAGTTCTGCTCTCTGAAATTTGCCCTCCACTTACTAAATTTACTTACTAGAAAATTCTGAGCAAATTTCTTGTTCCAAGGCAAACAGCAGTAAATCCACCGATGCTTTAATGAAGATTACACTTTCTAATCCTCATGGTAATGACAAACTGGTCTCCATTCAGAATGCAATATTACTTGTCAGTTTTAATCACCCAAGCTGTATTGTATTTGCTACAGACTGATGCACTTGTCTTCCCTGATCTTCAGCCTGGAGAATCCAAGCAAAAGCAGAGTAATGCCTGTTCTGCTGATGATTTTCAGGGTGGGCCAATTTTGCCAGCCACACCAGCTCTGAGTAAAGCCTTACTCTGGGATTAGTCTCAGATCCAAAGAGACCACTAAATCAGAGCACAGCTGGCACAATCCTGCCCCAGTTTTTTACTCCAGACATCCTGAATTCTAGTAATTATGGAGTTCATAAACTGAGTTTTAACCTGTACAGGTATAAGGGTGGTCTTACTACATTTAGTCAGAAGAATATTCAGGCAAATCTTGCTACCACACTGCTGAAGTAAATGGTAAGAGGTGACACAATGTGAGGTGCTGGACAACACTGGCCAGCTCTGCCTTCCCCTTGTGCTTTCTCACACACTAAATGTCTTCATCCACATTTTTCACACATCAGTTTCATCTATATGTGTTCTCTTACCCAATGCAAAGTAAATGCATTGGTAAATTAAATTAAAATGCTGCAGCAACTTTATATTTAAAGTTTTTTCTCCCTCATTTATTTTTCAGAAGTTATTCTGGTTCCAGTCAGATCTCGAAACCAAGTATCTTCCTTACAAAAATCTCCTAAATGCTACAAAGTCAGACTTGCATGTATATGGCTCTTATTTGTGTGTGAACTACTGAGTTAATTAAGGTGAAATGCTGAAAATGACTGCTGTAGACCATGAAGAAATAATCAGAACTGAAAAAGCACATCATATTTTACCCTGAGAGACCAATCAGTGTTACATTCCACGAAATGCACTGATGGTGCATGACTGTGCAGCCACAGCTTTTTCTTAGAGACCCATCTTAGCAAAATTATGTTAAAGTGACTCAGTGGCAAACAGCCTGGGAGAAGAGCTGCAGGATGGTCCCTCAGGGCCAGAGCTACAGCGCTCACACAGCACCTGGAGCATCGCTGGATCCCAACTGGAGTCAGTCAAGGAGAGCAAGATAAACAGAGAGCAAACTGGGAGACCCCAGGGAACCCAGGACTAGAGGGTTCAGTGAGCTCTGGGGGTGCTCTTCGGTCCCCAAAATGTGTGAATAAAAACTTAAGCAAAGAGAAGGTGGAGGGCAAAACTATGGTTAGATGACTTGGCTCCTATTTAAATAACACTTTCATTTCCATGATTGTTTCATCTCATTTCTTAAACAAAAGTCGTGTCTGAGGTGAATGTCCTGAACGACCCTTGTTGACTTGTAGAGATCAGTACCATGAAGTTGTCATTGTGAACTAGGATTTTAAAAGTCTGGTTCTTCTTTCAGGCAGTTCTCAGATCTCCTCTCAGAACAACATGTTTTCCCCTGACAAAATGGAAACATGAGAGTTTCCAATGTTCTCCTCAGCTCAGCTTCCTGAGTTATGCAGAAAAAGGTTTAAAAGCAAACATGAGAACTTGGCTACAGGGTTCAGTAAAAATCCTCATTTTCTTCTGGGAACTAGAGACCATCTCAAATAATACCCCACAGTAAACAGTTTTTGTCTGTAGGAACACAAGCCAGTCCTTTGCCCAGAAGTGACTGGGAGCAGGAAGGGCACAGAACTTTTGAGTAGTTGACCAAACTTCTTGGATCCTGCCCCTTTCTGCAGTGTTGCCTGGCTTAGGTAGCTCCTTCCAAACTGCAGAGGCAAGTGTTCCAACAGAAAGCTTCCTGTAATGCTGAATTTGACTCCAAGTTTTTGGACTCTTCAAGATTCAAATACAACCCAGTGTCACCTGCTCAAAGTCACCTTGATCAAATTGCTGCTGCTTCACAGGATCTAATTTTGGCAGCCAAAGGAGGAGTTGGGAGCTGTGCCTGGAGAACATGGAGACTTCCCAGCACTTTGGGAGGAGGCACTGAAAGCATTAACAGCAAGCCCAGTACTTTCCCAGTTTGACTGTGTTCCCATGTGGAAAAAGCAGAGACACTGCTGGTTTGGTTAATTTTGTCTAAAACTCGCCACCATTGCCAAAAACATGAAAAGCAGCCCAGACTCTACTGCTTTACAGAGTTTTCTCTGTTCAGGTTTCCTAAGGTTTGTTATTTGTTAGAGATAGTTACTGCAAAAAAACCCCAAAAACCCCCACTCCCTTCTTTAAGCAGCAAAAAGAATGAAAGGGTTGTGCATGTGGTTTTGGGTCCTTAAAAATAAAAATAAAGCCAAAAATATTTACTTAGAAGTAGAAGCTTTTCTTCTTTCTCTTCCTGGAGGCTTTGGAAGCTTGCTGAGATCAGAGATCTCCTTAATTGCTGCATCCAGAATTTCACCAAACAAACTCCAGCCATCAAAAGGAGCTTGTATGAGATGAGGTAACTTCTAAAAATAATCCCTGCCTCCCACAACGGAAGCCAAATATACCTCCTATTCTTGTTGGAGCAGAATCAGCTTGTGACAGCAAATGCAGCATCCTCCAGAAAGCCCCTAGAAGGATTTTAAAACTGCATTTGATGTTTTGCTATTGCTGGCTCAAGATGCATATTAATGCCCTTCCCCAGGAGAGAAAGGCTCTTACGGTACCAATATAGGTCAGGCAGAATGTGCAGCAGAAGTGACATAATCTTTTCATTGTAATCATCCAATTTTCTATCTATTGGATTATTTAAGAGCAATAACTTCTATTCAGATTAGTGTTGTGTTATGGGGGAAGAGAGAGCACAGTCTAGTGAGGAGGAGGAAAACAGAGAATGAGGATTCCCCACAGCTAAACCTCGGAAATCTGTGTAAGGAGCTGCTTCCACTCATTTTCTGTGGGCAAAACTCTGTGTGTGGGACTTTTTGCACTAGGTGTGGGTGTGTTGGACAGACCTTCATGCCAAAGCCCTGCACACCTTTCTGTGCCCAGCTGGTACAGGGCAGGTAAGGGATCCCCAGAGAGATTTTCCTCCTTACACTGAGCTCAGCGATGCCTCTTGCAAGAGAGGCAGATCAGGAAAGAAAGGTACATGACTTAATTAAAATCTTGCCAGTGATCAAGATAAGTCTCCCAGCACTTGCATCAAGAGATGACACAATGACTGAATTACTCCTGTAGCTTGGAAAAGGAACTGTGGATTAAACTGATGCCACTCACTGGGTGAAGCAGATGAGTCATTCACTCATGCAGGTGAAAGGAAGATTTGCTGATTTTGCCCAATAAACACGGGGATTTTGGTTGGGGCCAGGATGTTGTGGTCCCTCAGAGCACAGCTGAGGGTGCAGTCACCAAAGGTAAGAGGGTGAGTACCTCCGCTGGGATGGGGAAGACGAAAATCAACACCTAAAACACCTTTCCCAAAATAAGCTTCTGTTTCCTAAGCACCCCAGTGACCTCAGGGAGATCCTGTTCCTTTAGCTCCCCTGCTCCTTTAGCTGATCCTGCTCCTTTAGCTCCCACTTTCACCACAAGTCTGTTTGATCTGCACACGTGATGGGGGAGGAAGAGCCCAGCTGAAGTGGCAGCACCAACATGCAGAGGGATAATAAAAGGAAACCCATTAGGATCAGTGAAGACAACAGTCACCAAACCAGCAGCCACAGAATGGTCTATTTTTTTTTCCCTGAGAAAAAAATGGGAATGATGAAAACAAAGAATTGTTCCACCTGTCATTTTTACTATTTTATGAATTAAGCCAAATCCCAAATAAGTCACTTGGACTTCTCCTATTGTTTCTCTCTCTCCCTGGTGGAGAGCAATTTTATTGTACTGATTTAGTACCTTGATTACCACATCATTTTTTTACCCCGAAAATAAGGAGAAAATAAGATATAATTATAACATTTCTGCTTTGCTACTCATCAGATTTCTGTATGCCATCAATTAAAACCACATCTAATATAAATACACAATATCCATCATTTAAATTAGGCCAAAGTTTTAAAAATGCTTTGTAAGATTTTTCCATGTCAGAATAATTCAATCACTATCACGTTTCCTTGATGCAACTATTTTGGGATTTAGCTTGTTCCTTGATAGGAATTTAATTAAGTCATTTACATGTAATTTCCAAATATGTAGCTGTTACAAAAGGCAGCAAAGAAACGAAAAGGCAAAAAGAAACCTGAGGAGAGCCAATCTTTAACCAAAATATTTCTGATATAAAAATGAATCTGAGGAATACATATTCAGTGATAAGTATTCCAGTCCATGTCTGGTAAACTCTCAGATAATGGCAGCATGGTGGGGTCACTGGGGTTCTATTAGCTCAATTAATGAGGAGTAAGATAAGGCTAACACCCAGCTCTTCAAACGGCTCAAAAATAGAGCTGATAGTAATGGAGTTATTAACCTTTGCCAGCCATTGAATTTTGCTGCTGATTCAAACTCCATTTCCTAGTTCAGGCCTCCATTAATAGGCTGTTTATTATCCCTAATCCACATTGGGATCAGCTGCAGAAATATGAAAGCCCCATGTAAAGAGCAACTAGTTAAAAAGAAAAAAAAAATTATTTTTTTTTCCCCAGTCTGATTTTTCCCTTTTCAACATATTCAGAGATTCTACCTTGGAAATTAGGAACTTCATTATCCTAAACTGTTTGAATACAGGTTCTTAGCAGCGTGACAAAAAAGAAGCTTTAAATACATTATGTAAAAAGATGACATAATTGGGGATACAGCCACATCATTTTGCAAACTAAATATAACACAGCTGGAAAACTCACACTGGAGAAGCTGTTGCTGTTTATTTTCTCTACTGAGGAAGAAACAACCTTAATATTGAAAAAATGGATATTTGAAATGTATTATATATGTATTGTTAGGTTAGTCCTCTAGTTCATCCCTCCCCTGCTCAGCTTTGTCAGTCCACTTGTATTATTTGTAGACATTACTGTAATATAATCAATCAATACTGAAATGTAAAACAATCCAGCCTGGATTCAGATCAGATGGACAAAACCAAAGGAAATATTGGAACAGAGGAACTGGTAACCCCAGGACATGCAGGAGCAGAGCCTGTTGGCACAGATGGGAGGGATTGAGAACTCTAAGGCAAAGCTGGCTCCAGTTTAACTACAGAAATCTTGTGTTAGAGGGTCTTTAGGCTCTTTAGTCACTCAGTTGAGATTTTTGACGCTTCAGGAATTTTCAGTGTATTTTCAATGAGAGAGACACAGTTTAGTTACCACGTTCTACACACAAAAGAGTTCTCCCAAAATCTATCACATCTGACAGAAAATCAGCAACTCTGAGTCATGGAGCTAAGATAGAAATAGAAATGTTTATGCTACTACATAAACCTCCAGTACACTGTGCCAACAGAGAACTGGAATGCAGTTCTGGTTGGCCCATCCCAGCAAAGAATCAGCTGGAATGGCCAGTGAAGGAGGAGAACGGGGAAACAGGATGATCAGAAGAGTGAAATGACTTCTAGGAAAGGAAAGGACAAGCAGACCAAAGTTCTTTGGGAAAGGGATGACTGAAAGGCAACAAGAGGCTTGTAAAATCAGGAATGTTGGGAGGCACGACCAGGGAATGCCTGTAACTGTTTCTCCATGGTAGAAACGAACCTGGAAAAAACAGTGAAGCATTTTCATATGACACCCAGTGAAATGGGATTTGATTTGGTGGCCAGAAGTGCAGCATTGAAAAAGAGACTATAAAAATCAAGGCAAATGGGTGATTAGACAGTTGTCCAGATGATCCTCTGGCTCAGGGAATCCTTAAACTGCTGACTGCCTTGTGCTGGCCTGGCCCCAGTAGACAGCTGCTTATGGACCAGCTGAAGGTGAGGACCAGAGATTCACAACAGATGACTGCTACTGCTGAATCTTATTTTAACTGTAAGTTTGGGAGAGAGCAGGAGGCATAAGAAATATTCTGGTGAATATTAAATAGAATTTTCAGTAATTAGAACCGCCCATGACTATAGGATACATTTCTTATGGCTGCTCAAGCATTAACGATTAAAAGAAGCTAAAATACCTCTTTTACAGTGATGTGGGTGAGGAACTGAACTCAGTCCTTTGCATTAGTTCAGAGCTTCAGATGCCAACCTGTGTGTGGATTCCCACTTTCTGTAGGCACTAATTGGTTAATGGTGTCTTTCACTCCAGAGCTGAGAGGCCACTGATGGATTCAGCTCCTTATTTGCCCTAAAGGCTGCCACACTTCAATAGGATTGGGATCCTGTCCACTTAGGCAGGAACAGCTTCGCAGGGAGGAACACAGAGAGCAGCTCATGTCTTCTGTGAGCACAGGGAGAGCAGCTCTTTGGGAGCCAGATTTTGCTGATACAGGTTCTCCTGCACTCAGCAAACCCTCACTCCACCGCAAATTGTAATTTAAAGAAAACCCCGTTCCTCACCTTTCCAGTGGAAATTGAATTATTTTCCTGTTTGTTCCAGGGCAGTTCTTTGGATGCAGTAGCTGATGCTGTATGAGTTTTTTTATTATTACATTTTAACAAACTTTATAGCCCATTTTGTTTGTTTTCAAATAACTTTATTTTCCTTCTTTTCTACCATCAATTACTAGGTTTGTTTTTCTTTCCATAAGATGGAGGAGTCAGGAGACTGATCCTGCTCAATGCTGTATAATTTAGTATTATGTACAGTAGCTTTATGAGGTGGGAGTCAGATAAAACATAGTATTTGAACACTAACCATTTATTAGCTCTAAGGAATAGATTTGTGACTTGACAAGCAGACAATAACTCTGTGTTCTGATCAGCCAAAGAGGTCTACTCTGAGTTCAAAAACCAGAGTAACATTCTCTTTCACAAATAATTTTGTTTACTGATGTGACTAGATTTTAATAATAAACTTGATATATATGTAAATTTATTTTAATCTAATTTCATCAACAGAGCCCTCCTAAAAATGAGACTTTGTAGATTGTTCTGTGTATGATTTATAGATTTCTACATCCTATTCCCAGATTGATTTCAAGGCTATAATTCTATCAGGTTTTTCTCCTGATGTCAGAAACACCACCTCTGCAGATAGTGTTTTATAACTAGCATCACAACTGCAACTGAATTACTGCCCTGCTGTCCTATGCTGCAATATGTCCTTTTGTTTATAATCACCCTCTCTCCCTTATATCTCTAGTACTTCAGCTTCATGGAAAATATCAGCTCCCAAATCAATCAGGGAGCACAATGTCTATTTTTGTCCCTTACTTCAACCCCTGTGTGAAACAGCAGGGGCCAAATTCTTCACTCAGATCTGAATGTGCAGAGCTCTTTAAAGCAAAAGGGAGCTGAACAAATGGATCAGTGCTGAATTTCCACACATCCAATTTTATAATGAGTTGTTCTTCCTCACTTGATGAGGTCTCAATCCTGCAGAGGGGCACGTGGGGCACACCTGAGGATTCACACTGATCTCGACAACTCAGACACATGTTTAGGGATTCAGGACCTTCCTTCTAAATGCACACAAAGAATAATCCATGGGAAATGTTATTTAACTGACTCTAGTGTAAGTTTCAGGATTATTTCTCCATTATTTTTCATAAAACAGATTCCTGTTTAAGATGCAAATCGCCTTTGAATAAAAAAACCTCCCTCTGTTTTCACACACTTTCCTTTTCAAACCCAGATGGATGACTGTCAGCTCCCTCCCTTTCCACTCCCCTCTTTTCTCTCTCCACCTCAATCTCACCCTTTTCCATCTTTTCCTCTCCCCTGTACAGGGATTGGGAAGAGAATCCAGGGCAGCCACACAGGAGACACAGGAAGAGTAACTTTGTCAACCTAAACACTTATGTGGGTATTACATCTTTTCTACTTTTTAGATAAGAACAGCTTCCTGGAACCATAAAGACTACAAATTTCCATGTATGCCTTTGGCATGGCCACTGTGCCAGCCAATGGTATGGACTGAACCAGGAAGTGCTGGGAAGGGAGTGGAGAAACCTCCCATCTTTGAGGAGTCCACCAGCACTTCAAATCCTCACTACCTCTGGACCAGCTGTGAAAAGTAACTCTATTTTATTTCCTTGGTGCTCATAACAGGTCTTTTTTGATGCTGATGCCTCTTATATTACATTTCTGAACAATTCATTATGGCTCAAATAAAATATAATTCTCATGTTGTTTTTAATTATTTCACAAGCCCCAAAAGTCTCATAATGAGCTCCTTGCAATACCAATATATTTCCAGGGTATTATTCCAGTGCTGAAGAAAGAAGACGTAGATCCTCCCTCCTGCTGCAAATAAAATACACCTTCTGATATAATCCAAATTTTAATCTGTTTCTTGTGGTTTGTCTTTAGAGGCAACTCGAAAAAATAACCAGAACAACAAACTTCTTCTCTCCCCCACAGTTTGGCCACCTGGAGCATTTGTAGGGCTGGGCCTCTGCGAGAGGAAGACCCCTTTGCTACCTAAGGGAGGCCATAAACAAACAAGGTGCAATAGCATATATAACATCAATAAAGATCTGTATTTTTCCACAGACAATTTTTTCCATATGTGTAATGTTGTGATTGCTCAATTTCCCTCTTACCTGTTTGGATTAATCTGGGATTTCTGCAGCTTCTCTGCCTGGTCGATGTCCCTCGGGAAGCCGGAGAGCACCCAGCCATCGGTCAGGCAGTCGAGGGAGCTCAGGCGCTGCGTCAGGAGCTCCAGGACAAGGTTGTCTGGGACTGCAAAGGATTAAAAAAGGTGACATTTATTTTGTGTGCTGAGTCTGCAGCTAAGCAGGATGCACACAACTTCCTCTGGTCAGGCTGCTCCAGAAACCACATAGAGTTATTCCTGATTTGGGACTGATAGGTTTTGGAGAGAGGAGTCACTGTTGGATGTTGCATATTTACTGTGCCACCATGGAACCCCCAAACTCATAAGGAACTGCAGGACTGAAGTAAAGTATTTGGTAAAACCTGATGCCTCCATCATTTTGTGACGTGCTTTTTCTCTCAGCCACAGTGGTCTGATGTCACAGTGATGTGTGTGACACAATCTTATCAAAATGCAAAAATAATGACCTGAGTTGTGTAAAAGATCCTAAAACAGGAAAGACATTTCTGAACATTCTGGGTTGAACGCAGCAGGTGATAATGGTTCTGCCACAACAGGCTACCTGTGCTATTGCTCCAATTTGCCCAAAGGCTTGAAGATTTTATGACTGAAAATAAATTTTCAAAATGTATTTCAGCTCCTTTTATACTCTGTTGATGACTCCTTAATTTAAGAGATAAAAGTTCTTTTTCCTCAATTATTATTTTCTTTCAGGGCAAGAGAGAAAGAAAGAAATGTGGGTATGTTGTGCTTCCAGCAGATCCTAGGAAAAGGAATGGTTCCAGGGCCAGATTGCTTCCATCCTTCATGTGGGAAGGAGAAACAGTGCAGCCTACAAGAAAAAGATGCTGACTGGGGTTACAATTACCATGCAGCTTTAAACNAAGAAATGTGGGTATGTTGTGCTGTCGAGCTTCCAGCAGATCCTAGGAGATTCCCCAGTTCCAGGGCCAGATTGCTTCCATCCTTCATGTGGGAAGGAGAAACAGTGCAGCCTACAAGAAAAAGATGCTGACTGGGGTTACAATTACCATGCAGCTTTAAAAATTCTATTTAATGGGACACAGTGGTAAGGAAGTACCCTGCATATTTTCCCTGGAGTCTTCATAAAGTAAAATATTTCAATCAAGATATTTACACTGAAGTAAATTGGGGGATGTGAGGGGGAAGGTGCTTGGGTTTTTTTCAGAATTATATTATTAGGTTCAACATGAGTGACCATAAATTTTCCATTTACTGTTATGATATGTAGGGCTCAGTGTCAAATAACCTCAATGAAGGGACAGCAAAATCACCTCGAGCTGCTTCCCAAAGCAGCAGCCAAAACAATTCCCAGGCAGCAAGGAGAGCCCCTTCCCTTTATCTGCACAGTGTGTCTGACACACCGGTGCCTCTGCTGAAAACAAGCCAGAAAAATTGCTACATAAATCCCCATCATGGCATGTGGATGTTTTGATGCTCACCCTGCCATCACATCTGCATACAAAAATACAACAACAAGTGCTTGTAGGAGAGTGTATGTGTCAGATTCCTAACACTGCACTTCGCTTCAGGACAAGCTGACAGGAATCTGCCTGTATTTTAGCAGAGTGAATTATTAGCAGTGCACATTTCTACCCCGGGTACAAGCAGGTTTTAAACTGCAGCAATAGAATCCATCTGCTTCCTGAAATTTAACATTGCACCTCTATCGTGAAATTCGTTACTTCTCCTTTAAATAATCAAATTACTGAGTTTACAGAACCACACTCAGGATTCAATGTACCAGCAAAAAGGGAGGGAGACCGCAGGGGAATTAATTAGAAAACAGATTAGTGTATTAATTGAGGATATCCACTTCACATTATAAAAGAACAAGTTAAAGAGAGCAATATTCTCCATCTGCTGAAGTGAAATAAATAAAAAAAAAATAAATAAAGGAATGGAATAAACCCAGACACTTGACAAAGAGCAAAATGACAATGCAAACCCAGGTATTCCATTAAAATTGGGATTCATAAAATTAACTCTACAATAGCGCAGCAGCAGGCAGGGATGTTCTCAGACAGATGATACTTCTCTATCCAAGACCTGAGCTGCAGGCAGGGATGGGAAGGATAACAGGAGAATTTCAGTGCTCTTTGCAGGGCAGTTCTTCTCCCCACCCTCCAGCTCACAAGAACTGGTACAAATCCAAGACATCCCAGGAATAAAGAAAAACAAATAAACCCACCTTCTCTTTCCCAGAAATGTTTTCTACACAAAGACCAGTGGAATTTTCCTGTGCTTCTGAATTTCTAGGAGTAGCACGGAACTTTCTTGTCTTGATGCATGTTGTTTTATGACAATTCTTACTGGAATCATTGACATGGATTTACGGAGATGCCAAATTACAGGATTTTTTTTCTTTCTTTCTTTCTTTTTTTTTTTTTAAATGCAGAATGCTCAAAACAGTTTTACAGGGAACAGGAATAAAACTCATGAGTAAAACTGCAGTAGGATTCTGCCAGAGCAAAGGAGAAAAAAAGATAAACAGGGAATCAGGAATGGCACAGAGACATTAGTGGGTATGTTGTGCTGCTGAGCTTCCAGCAGATCCTAGGAGATTCCCCATTTCCAGGGACCAGATTGCTCCCATCCTTCTTATGGGAAGGAGAAACTGCAGCCTAGAAGAAAATTAAAAAGCAGTTGTGATGGGAACCTGGTGGCATCTCCTGGATCTGATCCTGAGGCCTCCTGTGAGCCCCAATGAGCAAAGTCCTTCACTTTGGTCGGTCACTATTTTCGAACAGAACTGAAGCAATCACAAGAGGGCAAAAAAAATCAAGGTGAAGTGACAATTAATTAATATTTTACCTAATGACACTGCAGGTTTGGGGTGTTCTGAGTAGCAGTGGGGAGATGTGGTAACCCTGACACCTCTCTCACTTCAGCTGTGAGTGACTAGAAGACATCAGCGATACCCTTCAGGTTGTTTGTTCACTCATGTACATATATACATCACTGAATAATATAGATGCTTACATATTTTCTGTGCCTCCCTCTAAAGCTTGATGGTGAGAAATAAAACATAAACAAGTCAGACAGCAAGCTCTGCTCTCCTCTTGATTAGCAAACATACCTATCACTTCAACACAATGGGGGAACAGAGCTTGTTGGCTGCTCGGTGGCATTACAAAGTACATCAGCTGCCCTTGAACAGCAACAGTCACACTTAAAACAGCTGCATTAAAACTGTAAAACATCTTCCACAGACCAGAGGGAAGGAAATAAAAAAAAAAAAAAAAGGAGAAAAAAGGAAGGAAGGAATCAGTATTATTCTATTTTGTAGTACAGGCAGAGTAGGTAATGAAGAACTCTGCAGTACAGTTTTCTTTTTCACTCATGTGGAACTGTCTCTGGAATGTCAGGCAAATTAATAACCTGTAATTGGAGGGGCACACAGTCTGTGAGGAACTAGCCAGAGGTCTCCTGGCCTTAAGCACATGACCCAATGGGTATATAGCAAAGTAAAATATAGAGCTTTTCTGATGAGACAGTCAATCCCCATGTTTTAAGTAGATTATGAAGCACAAGAGCTTTGAATAATCAATTCCTTTTCAACATAAGCCTGTGTGAGTTTCCAACTCTGCAAGTTGGGGGAATGAGACTCGAGAGAGATTTTACTTTATCATTAGAGAAGTCCAAAGGTAAGTTTCTTGTAAAAATTACAGTGTGCTGGTACAAAGAGCTACCCAGATTAGGTAATGTGGAAGCACATCTCTATTAGGGTGAGAAATCAGGTGCAGGAGTAAAATTCATCCCTCAGATTAAAGCTGCAGAGCCACTACAGTGATACCTGAGAGCATCATTTATAACTGTGGAGCAGGGTCACAGTGACATCAGACATGGAACACAGGGCACAAGGAGGCCCCAACCAGCTCCATATAGAAATGCAACTCATTCATGCATATATTCCTGCCTAACACCAACCCCACACACCACTGTCTCCTTCATCTCCCAGCCTGTCTGACCACATTAATGGGCCAGACTACCCAGCTGAATTAGCAGCTGAGGACCCAAGGAGTGATCTAATCAATTCAAGGGTATGAGCAGCCAGGGGACAGAGAACTGGGGCTTGAAGTGCTGCTGTTCATGCTGGATCTGCTGTGTGGACACCCAGAGATTTCTCTGTCTCCAGGGCTGTCAATCAGCACCTTCCAGCAGACCATTTAAAAAATAAATTTACTTCTCAGAGCTTCAAAGGTTTTCACAGGTATCAGGTACTTCTCATGAAGGTCAGAGGAGTGTGGCCTCTTAGCTCTTCCCCAGCCCATGGATCTGCAGGACTAATGGAAACCTGGATCAGGCAATCAGCTACAAAATCATACCATCTGCTCGAGACAAGGGTAACAGAACATTAAAGGTACAGTCTGAAAGGCAAAAACACCACTTGAGAGATTACAGGGCACTATTCTCCAATAACTTCAATGCTGTCAGTGCTCCAAGCTATACAATTATCATATTTAAATTGATTCCTCCTCCGTACACTTCCCTTTAAAACAGACTTTTGAAGGCTATTGACTCACTTCTCCAAACCTATAAAACCTCGATTTTAAGCACAGCATAAAGGCATTTGCAGATATAAATTCTGTCAGCTTTGTGCTGTAAAAGGTTTAAAGTCCTTTTGACAATACTGTCCATTTACACTTCATCCTGCTCATAGAGACTTTTTTTTTTAGCTGGGTCTGAAGACTTTCACAGCTAATTCAGATGCCTGAGGCTTGATCCCAGTAGCTGACAGTTAACATCTTGCCCTGAGAATAAGCTACTGCCAAAGGCTACTTTCCTGGATTGTCCTGTCAATCCTAAATTTAGCAAAGCATGAGATTTGCTTATCTTATTCCTCTAGAAACTCGGGATGATTCACAACGAGTAATTGGGTTTTCCTATTCTGTTTTCTTGCCCACATTAAGGTCCTCAGAGATTGTATCGATCGAGACTGTATCAATTGTTTTTTAATGTGTTTGAGAATGATTTAGCAGTGATTTACCGTCGCGTAGGCTGATCAATAATTGAGCCTAATCCTCCAAGCCGCCAGGCTGGCGGGGACGGGCAGGTTTGGCGTTCAGCCGGTTCGGTCACCGGCGACAAACAACCATCCAAGTGCGAGCAGCGGCACCGGGAGGAAAAGGGAACAGTCAGACGCAGGGAATCGGTTCTCAGTCACAGAACATGCCGAGCTGGAAGGGACGCACAGGGATCATCGAGACCAACCCTAAACCCCGCACAGCACTGTGCCCAGGAGTCACACCAGGTGCCTGAGAGCATCATCTCTCCCCAGAGGCTCCGGCCCCGAGCACCCGGAGGATTCCCGGGGGGATTCCAGGGGGCTGCGATGGGTCCCGGCCCCTCACACCCGGGGGGGGTCCCGGCCCCTCACACCCGGGGCTGTCCCGGGGGGGGGTCCCGGCCCCGCCGTTGGTTGTTCTCTGTCTCCACCCCGCGGTCTCTCCGGGAAGCGCAGCCGGTCCCGCCCCGCGCGCAGGAGCCGCCGCCAAAATCCCGGGAATTCACGGGAAAAAAAAAAAAAAAGAGCCCTCTCCGGGGGCTGCTGAGGCCTCCTGGAGTACCGGCCCCACCGGGCTGGCACGGAAACACTGGGAGCATCCGCGGTTTTCCTGTTTTTGGGAAAGGGACAGAGGCAACGCCGAGCGGTTCGCGAGCGCGGCGCGGGCAGTGATCCATCAAAGGGACCATTCCCACGGAAATCCCGTCTCCACTCGCTCATTTTACACACACGGCACTGCTGAGAGTGGGCTTCTGTAAGAACCTGCATAATTATTTTAATACAGTAAAATAAATAATGGGATAAAATATTTCCTTTCCACATTTTAAATATATTTGTTTCTTCGAGTGAGTTAGAATCTCTTTTTTTGTTTGTTTGGTTTTGCTTTTGTTTTGGGGGTTTTCTTTAGGTTTTTAGTAATTTAAAATAGGAATTGGCTCTGTTAAAGAGGAAATGTTAACGTTTTTAAAGCAAGTATGATCCCAAATCATCGATCAAATGACACGGGATAAATTAAGACCTTCAGAAATGCCCTTTAAAGGAGAGCAAGTGGTGCCTCACAGGTATCCAGCCAGAGATTCAGGAATGTACATCTGATCACATTTAGTGACGAGGTAAGATGCCAGCCCCTTCCACTCCTTTACCTGTCAGCATCAATGAAAATGCAATCCAAAATTAATATCCAGCATACGAACAAAAAGCTTGTTTTCCCCCCAAAATGGCCTGTCTGCTGTTTTCCATGTATTTGCCTAATGGCACAGGCTACCAGGATGATCCAGTGGGCTGACTCCAAGGACATAATCCACATCCACACTCACTCACTGATTGCAGAGAGGCTCCAGTTGAATGAGGTTTTCTGCCTCAGTTTACCTGCCTGTGAGACAAAAGCCACTCACAGGGGTGTGTCTAACCTGAAAGTTTCTAAAAACAGAAACAAAATGTATATTTGCACTACTTTCATTGCTTTGGCTGCCACAGAGAGAATACAGCACGAGGCAGCAACCACAGTTTGAACCCAGCAGACACATAATTTCCACAATCAACCAAGTTCCCTATTTCCTCCTTATTTCTAATAGTTCAGCTCTACTGAAGAACACAGAGCTTGTAACAGCACAGAATTTGGCCTACAAACCCCTTTTTGACAGTGATAATATTAAAAAAAAAAAAAAAATCATGGTGAAAAGCATCTTGTCTTTTTACACCCAGTGCTGCTTCCCCATGCCATGAGAAGGGAGGATGCTCATCCCTTTCCAGGGATACCTGGTGCCAGCACATGATCTAGATCCCAAACAGTCCTGTGTCTCCTCTTCCCACTCCTCCTGACACCCCTCAGCCACATTNGCATCTTGTCTTTTTACACCCAATGCTGCTTCCCCATGCCATGAGAAGGGAGGATGCTCATCCCTTTCCAGGGAGACCTGGTGCCAGCACATGATCTAGATCCCAAACAGTCCTGTGTCTCCTCTTCCCACTCCTCCTGACACCCCTCAGCCACATTAAAGGGACATTTAAAAATCTAAAGCAATACACAATTAAACTAAATATAGAAATATGCTCTTAAATGTTTTGCTTGTCATTAAAAGAGTCTGTTTCATACAGAAGCTGGATTCTGTGTATGACACCCTGTGAAACAGAGCCAAAGGCAGAATTTTTTGTTAAATTCCAAAAAAAAGGTGATGCTGCCAACATGTAACGTGCTTTTCTTTCTGGTTTTTGTACAAAAACTCATGTGATATCCCCATCCTAAACTCCAAAGAGAAAAACACACAGAATTCAAGTGAGCAGCCCTTTGCTGAGGAGACAGTGTGTGAGGAAAGGAAAGGCCATTTTTCCAAGTTTTTAAGAATGATTGTCACCAATAAAGATCAATATAAGAGATTATGATCTCAATAAGACATCAATACTTCACATTTATATTGTACTTTGCTGTTTAAAAGCCCCTGACAACCATGTGGCCAAGGGCCACATCTTCACTCAAATCCATGAGGGTTTGTGGCACTAATGTTGGATTATTGACCAGCAACAGTAGGAATGGTGAATACTGCTGGAAAACCAACTGTCTTTGTAGACCAAGTCTCACTTCAGTTCTGAGCATCTGTGAGACAGATACACCAGTTTTGATTGTGGCACGTGGTGTAGAATAGAGAAAAATACATTCAGGATCTTCAAATGAAGGAAAAGGCAATTCTAACTTACCATCTTGCAGTGATTCAACACATAGAAAAATAAAAATTAGGAAAGAAAATGACAACTTACTACCTATATTCCTTCATGTAAAACTTTCTATGCTACAGCCTTGCATCTTTTACAAAAATATGGCCACCCAAAACAGAAAAAAAAATAAGTTTAAAATTTATTTTGTTCTCTTGACCACCAATTTTCTCCTAGTAGGAAAAAAGACTGCTACCTATTTTCCATAAAAAAACCTTTGTAGCAGTCCCAGAGGAAAAGTCAAAAGTTTGACTTGAAAAACGGAGCTACTTCAAAAGCATTGTCAAACAGAGGTGAAGGTTTCTTAAAAATGCATAAATTAAAGTATGGTGTATTCATAAATATCTCCATAACTTTACACAGTCTGTTTGTGGGTGAGGTGCACATATAGGGGAACATATAGAACTGCTATAAAACCAACTTAAATAAAGCAGAAAATCGATTTGTTTATTAGCTCCTGTTTGGACTCTGTGTGTGTGTGCGCGAAAAATGAAAGAAAAATGGAGAGTTTTTTTCAATAATAAAAAGGGAGTTGCACTGCAGGGCCCCTAAAGCTTGTGAAAAATTAAACTCGACGGATTCAAACTGTCCTATTTCCACTTCAAAAGAGAAGAGGCACTGAGCTCTTCCCAACTTATCTTCAAACGCCCAGCACCCTAGAAAGTTTCTTTAAAAAAAATAAAGTCTCTAGTTCCCCCAAGCACTGTACCCGTTACTGTAGCTGCTGTCTCTCCCTCTTCTAATTATACCCATGTGAGTCTATTAATCAACTTGTAAATTATTTAGAGAGCCATGCGCTGTCTTCAGCCAGTACAAACACACTGCATGCAAAGACTCGCTGAAAACCAATGGAGCTCCCAAAGGGTCTCTCCAATGTTCAGACAGCTCACAGCTCGCCAGTACAGCTCTTAAAAACAAGGAATAACACTCAGCTTTACCTCCTCAGATATAAAGATTTACTCAGCCTTTCAACTCTGAAACTCCTTGCAAGTTTTTAACAAAGAGCTGTTTTATTGTCAGAGCTGTGTTTCATACTTAGTGATGAGAATATTAATTTCCTGTCAAGAAAAAAAAAAAGAAAGAAAATAAAAATAAAAACAGCCCTGAATGTTTTTCGGTGAGGCTGTGATCACAGTCACCAGGGGACCCCAACTTTCAGAGGCTGCACCAAAAAGCACCCCTTTAAAACGGTGCCAGTTTAAAATAAGGGGAAAAGAAATCTATATTTGTACAGTAATAGTTTTTATTAGGGGAAAAAAAGGAGAAATTAGGGAATTCTAGATTTTACCCCCTACGTGCAAGACTGTCATTGGGGACAGCTTCAGATATTACTGTTTAAAAAAACAGAAAAAGGAAGGGGGAAAAAAACAACACGGATTGTGTGTGTTCAACTCTAACAGGCTGCAAACAGTGCAGTGTTATCTGTCTTCCATGAATCAACTCTCTTACCACCTGAATCTTCATTTTGGTGGAAAAAACCCACCCAATTACCCAAACTAATAGCAGTTCTCCCAGCTGAAAGGCAGAATCTTACTGGTTTGGGAGTGGGGATCTTTTTCCCCCCTGCTCTTTATGGTGTTTTCCAGTCATCTCACTTTTCTTGGCTCCATTTATTGCTGCCTCACAAACAGATATATTAATGAGCAGTGATCACTCCACCCTAAACCACCATGAAAATTGGACAGAATGACATACAAATTTCAACTGACTGATGGCCTTCCCTATTTTTGTGAATTTTTTCATTAATAAAATGTGAACATCTCAAGGGGCAAACACCAGGGACATTTGGGGGGGGGGAAGCAAAAATGCTTTCTGCAAATTTTTTTTCTCCCAGGGTATCAAATTCTGATAGGCACCTTTCAACTGGTGAACATAGATCCTGTAGATGGAGGATAATTTAATTTTTAAGTTAATGTGTGCCCATATTTTCAGTGAGACAGGTCCAGAAGTCAGTTTAGCCCTTCTCAGAATTACAGGAACAAGAATTCTGCACAAAGGTCTCCTTCAAGCCTAGGAGGGGTCTATCTACATCATTTCTCCAAGGAAGGACCAGTGTTCCAGAACATTTCAGGAGGAATCAAACCAAATAAATTAATTTATGGAGTAGCCTTGCTGCCTGTGGGAGGGTTCTGGCCACTACACTCACCTCTTACTCTAAATGAAAGTCTCCCCAGGCTGCCCAAGCAAATGGTGTGAGCTAAATTTAGCATTATTGACCAAGATTTAATGTAACTGGAGTCAGTGAGCAGAAGACTGGTCTCAGACTCCAATGCTGGTAATTTTCTGCCCAGAGTATAGTTAGTAATAATTGCCCAGTATTCAGTGAAACCACAGTATCCTACAGGAACAGCCTGTGCATTTCAGACTGGTTGTTCAAAGCACAATTCTATGTTTATGACAGACAGAAAGCTGTCAGGTTGCTGAACTTATCACCAAAAATGCATTTTTCAATATCCAGTGTGCACCTACTAGGCTAGTATGTCCTGGGAATTAAAAAATTAATGGGCTTAAAAATATCCATGCTGCCTTCATTAAGCAAAATAAATCCCCATACACAAAATTGAGGAGTTTGATAAAGCAGGTCTTTATGAGACAGCAAACACTAGAAAATACAGAAAATGGGAATGCATTGGGTTGCCTTCTGGGGTGAATAATAGAATTGTCTGGGCTGTTCCTGAAATACATGATGAATACCTGAAACAGCAGTACAGGAAAAACAGCACAACGGATGTTTATGAATCCTAAAACCATGAAGGGATGTGAGTTAGTCAAGCTGAACTAGAACAGAACAGACAGTGAAGAGCCTCAATAACTCAATAACGAGTCAGCTTTGAATAAGCTGGGTTTGGAGCCTTGTTATGACACCACAACGTGCCCTGTTGGCATCTCTTAAATGACTAATTGCATGCAATCAGTTGTGTCCATGAGAAGGGAAACACACTGAGATCAGTCCCCTGGGTGAGCATTTTAAGAATATATGAGGCATATCCTCAAGATTTCATGGCACGAGTTTCATTTTGCCCAGTAATGATTTGAGTGCAACATTTTTCATGGTCTGTCTTTGGTTCCACTACTCTGGGACAATGTCACTGGCACAATTCCTCACCCAAAGGACAAACTAAGCCTCCTTACAACTAGAAATGTAATGAAAATTTGAAGTTCTAATTGCTTTGCTGTTATAACACTGCCTGCTGTTGACTGCACCAACTCTTTTCAAGTGAGATTTTCTTGAATCTGAATGTGGTCAATAATAGTGTGAGAATCTTTCCCCTGTTTTAACCTGGTTGTAACCCTGCAGCAAGAGAGCAAAGATGCAAAGATTCTTTGCCCACCTTTCCTCTTCAGTACACTGCGTTATTTCATTTTCTCCAAGCCTCTTGTGAGGGCAGTAATGAATTCCTGTTAGTGTTTACTAATGTAAATTCATTCTTTGTTATCCCTGGGAGAGGAGGATTAGCAAAATGACAGAACTTATTATTTCTGGTATTGCTATATGATATTTATCTTTATTCAGCCTTTAATTTTGTGGTATGTCCCACTAAATAAAATATATATGTGCATACAAGCAAAAACTAAGGGAGAATTTTTAGCATAATGTACAGAAATATAGTTATGATCCCTATTAACATTCAGAAGTGTTGTACAGCTTTATTCTTGCATGCTGTATTAAAAAAATTAATCTAAATCTGAAATAACTTCTAATTTGGAGGAAGAAAGGAATTACAACTTCAATTTCATTTTCCTGAAATGAAAGCAGCTCCCTTGGACTGAGGATGTGCATATTTTTAGGACTGGCTAAAAATTATGACCTGTGCAATTATTTTACTCTACTGGGAATGCATTTGGTATCTCCTTAAAGGAACTTTAGTGGTTAAGATGAAGTTTATAAAGTATACAAAGAACATTTTAGTAAAGAAAGCTCATAAAGGACCTATCTTTGAATAAACAGACCATCCAAACTCCCATCTCAGCCATAAGTGAAATTTAGAGAGTGAGGCATTTACAGTGGTTGTCCTCCTCTTCACAGAGATGAGGAGAAAGTGAGACCATGAAAAAGACACAGACACAGAGCTTGAAATTATCTCTGTGTGAGTTACACACAAACAGCCATGTTCAAGTCGACCAGACTGTACACATGGAGAAGTTATTCCCACCCAAGAACACCTCAGACCCACTGCATCCATATACACTGAGACCTCTTGCCTTGGAGTTACGTGGCCACTCTGAGCAGCAGCATCTCTAAGCCAGAAAATCCTCTCCCAGATCTCTGTGCCTGTTCCAGAGGACCCAGCTTCTCCCTTCCAGGCTGCAGAGATCCATGCTTTCCATTCCCATGGTTCCCATATAAGCTCCTATTCCCAGTAATATGGAAATTAATGAACTGAGTTACTCTATTATTAATAAATGCAACCCATTCACTAGAGATGAAGTTTAGAGTTAAAATATATTACCTTGTGGCTTGATAAAGTGCCTGACAGAGGAATAACATTCCCAAAGCTACAGGCTGCCAAAGGTCTTTTGGAAATGCTTAGAAAAGTCCTGAATCTCTTGGTCTGGTATCAAGGGAACCTCAGTTAATTTTACAGGCTCATGTTTCAGATCTGTCTAATTCAGTCTCAGAATTAAGCTATTGTGAAAAAAAAAAAAAAAAAGAGGGGAGGGAGTTTCAAGCTTTCCACCTTACCAGATAACTTTCTTTGCTAAAAATAAAAGGCAATGAAAATTTCTCTTTTCTCAGGGGTGGTTTGCTCAAAATTCCATTAAAACTGAAGCTTAACTGAGATTTCTCCATCCTCAGCACGTTTGTCTCCTTGTGTTTGTACCATTGGTAACTATTTGGCCTGCTGCCAGAAACAGAACTGGAAGTTCCTTTTCCAGGTTGTTGTAATTTGGCAAAATAAACATTCTTCCTGCAATGCAACTTCTCCTCTGTACCTACAGATCTTCTCTGATTTTTAATACCCACCAGACACAGACAGCTCTCCTCGTGCAGGACAACTCACAAGCTGAAGCTGCTGCTCTAAGGAGCTCCCAGTATTTATGATTTATCTGAAATCACTGCAGAGCCTTCCAAAAGCAAAGTATGCTTAACATTCTTTGTGGTTGCCCCTTCCTACAACCACAAATGCTGATAGAAATGAGGTACTAAGAAACTTTATGTTTAAAACATTTGTGAGGAAGTAGAGGAATCAAAAGTAGTGTTCTAAAAGTCAACATCCACATATAAAACGAGACATAATATTGTGATTTATAACCAGTTTAACACAATAGTGTGCTTCAAAAATTATTTAAACATTTTAAAATTATATTAGAATTTTGATTTTGATTTAGATGGAATTTGAATTTCAAAATGCACACAAGAAATCTGAATGTCACTGGAGCTGTGACTTATTTGTTTTGAAGATATAAAAAACCCTCATAAAATCTAACTTCTGTTATGCAGTGCTACAAATCACCTGGAATGGATGGAATTAATTGACTTCCAGGTTACTCTTAAGTAACTCAGATTAGAATCTGACCAAGAAAAGTTCACTCACAATTCGGTTTTTGCCACAGATTTGTAACTGTGGTGTAATGAGAGAACAACGTGCCCTACCTGGCCATCCATTGTCAAGGTAAGGCTTAATGAGTTCTCCAAGATTTGTGTTGTCTGCAACAGCTTCCTTTAGCAGTTGCCCACAGCAAACTAACAGGAAGGAAGAACAAAAAAGACACAAGGTTAAATTTTAAAAAGGAAGCAACAAAGAAAAGGAAAAAAAAAGAAAAAAAAGCCAAACCCAGAAGCTGCATACTGGGATAAGGTCACTGAATAAAACAAAAGTTGTATGTTTTTTGGGTTTGTTGTTAGGATTTATTTTTTTTTTGGCCAAGCAGAGCGAAAAGCAAAGAGAGGGAGAATATTGAATTAAAAAAAAAAAAAAAGAATATGTTTGGCAAAGAATGTATTAAAAATGGAGATAGAAAGATATTAATCAAAAATGTTTCTGAAATAATAACTCAGGGGATTGCCAGTGGTTTTCACTTTTTATAAACTTGTAATTACTGAATAAAGTTACACCTGCTGAACAGCATCTGAACCACACTGCTGGAAGTGCAGATAATGCACAGTTCAAGGAAGGGACTCCCTGGATCATTTAATGATCATGTAGTAATTACATTTAAAAAGCTGTGCTAATGCAATGTTATCATTGACTTCAAACACACAGAGCACCAGGAGATGCAGATTTAAATTTTTAGCCTTGTACATGGAATATTATTACTTTGGGCTTGGACAGCACTTGGTGACCCAAGTGATTGAGTCCCACCTGCCCCACACAGGTCAGATCCAGCAGAGCTTTGTTTTCCAGAGAGGGAATCAAGGTTACACCAATCCTGGCTTTGACTCAGTTTTGGTAAATAGTAGGTAACAGCCACTCTGTACTTTATCGCATGATCCCATCAATAAATAATCCTAATTTGATTCCACCTTTTCTGAAGTCAATAGCACCAACAACATGCACTGACTTTAAAAGGAAGAAGATTGATGAGCCCTTTCATCTGCCTCACCATTGCTAATTACACTGTTTAGCAAACAAGAATATTCCACAGCAAAATTTCTGGGACAAAGCTGATAAAGTTTAATGTTTAAGTGACAATTTTAACTGTCACTAGAGTTGTCCTGGAGAAGCAAATTTATATTCACAATAAATAGTTTAAAAACATAACAGAAACTCACGTGCATAGACCCCAATTTAAGACACCTAAAATGTACACACCTAAATTCAATCCCATTCACATGATATTTAAACATAGGTTTAAATTTTCAAGCCTGTGCTTCAATCCCAATGGCCTCATTGGAAATAAAGGGGGATTTATTCAGTATACATTGAACAAACACTAGTGAAACAAACTTGCCTTTGTGTAACTAAGAGGATATTACTGATCAGCAAATTTTAGAGATATTAGACATTGGTTTAGAATAATTTATAGCTATTCCACTACTAGAAGGTGTTACAGAACACATAAAATACTGAACCAGTCCTACCATTAAGCTGCACACTCATATTACAGAACTTTGTAAATTTGCTTGCTAACCATGAACAAGTCTCATACAGAATTTTTTGGGCCTCTTTTACAAAAGAAAGAGAATGTATTTTTCACTAATTCTTTCATTTTCTCACGTGTTACTTCAGATGTGCACAACCTGAGTATTCTTTAAAGTTCAGAGTAAATTCTATTTTAAAAGTGCCCCAATTTTGGTCAGACAGCTGAAACTGCAAAGACATTACTTGTAATCCACAGATCCATAGAAGAATTCAGACCACTACAGGAATCTAACAGTGGAAAACTGTGGATTTAAAGGGTATAAAAATGATGAAATGATGACTAAAAAAAAAAATGTTAGAGCTGGTTTGTCACAGCACATAAGCTTGGTTTATACTTCTTCATTCAAATACTTTTCACTTCTCTCCAAAATCTGACAACCATAGCAAGGGACAGACAGAGACATTTTATGAGCAAGTAAGAAAGACAGCAAAAGATAAATGATCAAAACCAGAGAAAGAGGGAATTGAGCAAAGTGCATATTTACTGAGAACTTACTGTTGACAACACCATATTTCTGAGCTATTAGTGCTGCCTGCAGGCTCTTCCCACTGCCTGGGGGGCCACAAAAGATGATCCGTGGGGTAAAGGGGGCGGCTGATCTCTGCCGTGTTTGGACATAGGTAAGAACTAGAACATGAGAGAAAGGCAAGAAATACAGTTTTTAGCCTATTTCTTAAAAAAAAAATAGATTCATTAACTTAAAAAAAAGGTTGTCATGTTGATCATCATTTATTTAATCACTGAAACATCCAGACAGGCAACCAAAATAAAACTGTCCCATCAGCAACTTACTCTGAGAGGCATTTTAGAAATCTTACCATCATTACACTCCTCTGCTTTCTTTCATCAGTAGCTGTGAAACCATTTTAGAGAGCAGATTCAATTAATAAATGCTCTTTTACCATCTTGTTTTTAGCAGAAGCAATTTTTGCTTGATAGCTACAATTTTACCACGCAAATTATAGAGGGCTATAATTACATTTAATACTTTCTGCAGTTTCTGAACAAATATTTAAGTGTAAAAACTCAGGATGTTAAATTAATGACATTTATCCAGCTGTGTGTGATTAGGATTCCTAATTACAACACTATAGACTTGTAGCACAGGGTGTCATGACACAGCATTGACAACACAAAACTGAGTATCTATGGGGTTTTTTTGGTCCATCCTTTTTGTGTAATATGCAAAGAATATTTGAGCTTCTCTGTCTGATTCCACTCATTTGCTGGACATCATTCTCCTAAATTTTGCATCATTCAAGAAATAGAACCTTCAGGTCAATGTGCAGATTATGAGAGCTTTGCAAAGACCACAGGACATGTGAAGCAGCATCAATGTTCCCATGACATAAAGATCTGAACTTTGTTACGATCTCAAAACAGTAATTGAGAGATCACTAAGAAGCCAAAAGATGCCACAGCTTGGCAGTGAGGAAAAATTGGGATTGAATTTGGACATGGCCTCCTTGGGCCCTTTTTATGGCCAACAAGACCAGAGGAGGAGCAGCTCAAGCTGCAGCCTCACTCAGTTTTTGGGTGATCTTCAGTTCTAATAAAAGACTCTCCAAAGAGACCTTGTAATAAAACAGTATTTTAGTTCAAGATTGTTTGTATGAATCAGAAGCCCATGTTAAAAAAACCACAAAAAGGTTGGTGGAGAACATCCTGAGGGATCAGTATTTAACAGGTCAACACATTGCTCTCAGTTTTTCTGAGAACTGTTTCTTCGGTATTATTAAAAAAATCTTTTCTAATAAAGAATCATCTCCAGCAAACTCCAGCCTGCAATTTCTAGATAACAGACCTAAAGCACTGAGAAACATAAACTGCAACCCCATGGGATCATATCCCATCATATCCCATGTCTTTCTGCAGTGCCACAAGCTGTGCTGGGATCCTACACCACCAAACTGGATTTGATGTCACATCTCCATGCACAGGGCAGCAGCAACTCCATTGAAGTTCACAAAATCTTATAATTATGTGAAACAACCCACAATGTTACTAATATTTATGAGAGAGCTCCTCTTTCTTTTTTATCTCTTGCTGGAGCAATAAAAATACTTAACAAGAACACCTGGAAAATCATAACAAAATATAGTGTGTTTGCTGCATAACTTCCTAAAACCCAAGTATCAGCTTCCCAAGCAGTGCTCCAGTTATTCTGAACATTTTCCATAAGCCAGTGTATTGAAAAGCACAAACATTACAGGCAAAGCACCCTGCTTACAAATGATGCTTAATTTGCAGTAAATAACCAAGTTAATTAGGAGTAATGATCCCCTAGACAGTCTCCACATCTAATTATTCTTTAAAAAAAAATCTGGCTGCTTGATGCACTGCAGAAAAAAAGATCTAGAGAGGATTTTTTCATTCCAGTTTTCAATTTATCTCACTACATTATTAATTAATAATAATTAATATTCAGGCACTCGCATTTTTATTTACAATTCAAGGCATGAATTCTTTATGAATGATGATATGAACTTTTAAATTTAATTAAGTAATTTAGAGGTAATTAATGTGTAAATTCAGAATATAAACTTCCTACTTGTTTATCTTAAAAGTGCAGCACTCGTTATTAAAAAAAAAAAGACCTTTTTGAGATGCAAAATTACTGGGATATAACGGATCATCTGCAGACTGACAGCTACAAAGTACATCATCACTTGGTCTTTCTGGCAGTTTCCTTATTCTCTTCTAGAAGATCAACATTAGAAGTCAGATTGCATTACAGTCAAGCAAAGCAAACAAGAATTATTGAACAGAAAAGCCACCAGCACAAACAGCTTTTAAACAATGAAATGTTACTGGCTTTGAACTACTCCTACTTCTTGTTATCAGACTTTGGAAGGTACCAGCCCTTTGGGAGATCAACAATCGAGCCACAGGGCTCCCTTTCAGAGAGAGACTCACAGAAATAACGGTGCCATTTGCTCTGCTGAGTTCGCTGTTCCTTGGCAGGACTGTGCAACTAAGGCTTTCCAGTTATCTGCACTTACTCCAGTCCTGTAAAATAACCACCAGGAACAGCCCAAATGCTGCACTAGAGAGAACACAACCCAGCTGGGAGCCATCTGTGTTGACTAATCCTACAAAGTGTCACTAACAGCCGGGAACTACCTTTTCCAACAGGACTTCCCCGACTGTCAGATTTGGCCATAAAGTACATATTTACCTTGTGAGAGCACATCCACGGAAGGCTGGTCTGCATTGATGGATTTCAGAACTTTCTGGTAGATCTGGAAAACCTCAGGGAAGTTTCTGTGATATTCCAGCAATTTCTTGGACACCTCTTCTTCAGAGAGATCATCCGGCTTCACCAGCCGTTGCTGCACCAGAGGATCACTGGGCCAGTCGAAGGTTGTGTGATAAACCTCTGCAAGTCAGATTGGGAACCAAGAGCACGACTTCATGGGTCTCTAGCTAAGAATGTTCCCTCCCAATTCCCCTCCTAAAACATTCAACTTGATTTTTTTAACATCAGAATTTTATTTTGTGAAGGATGATTGATAACGAAACTCGACAGACAATATAGAGCAAAATCTACTTGACAGTGATTTAATGAAAGATATCTAAAAGCATCTCAAATAAAACAGGACCTGGCAGAGATGCACAGCAAAATTCTAAGCTCATATGGACAGATCTAACCTTCAAATATTCTGGACTGCCATAATCTGCTGTTTGCAGGCTGAATACTGAGCTTTACATTTCCCTATATTTTATTGGCACTGAAAATAATGCAACATCAACAAATACTGTTTTCAAACCGTTTAAATTTATAATTAGAAATTCCTACTAATTCTTACAGGGATACCATTTAAATTTTAATCCCATTAATACAACCATGTTTCTGAGACCACGTAACACTCCTGTTTGTAGTGGAGATCAGGAACAAACACATACAGCACCTTGTGTGAGGGGATCAAGCCTTTTCCCACTGTTCCTCTCAATCAACACGGTGTCTGAAGCATAAAGCATAACTAGGAAGCAAAAAAAGGGAAAAAAAGAAGAAAAAAGAAAGAGAAGTATAGTTCTTGTTAGTTCCTTGCTTTATTTCCTGTAACTGTTTAAATGTGCCCTAATATTAAAGGTGGCTGAATGCCCTCAAAGCAGATTTGCCTCATTCTTATTTCCCAGTATTCTCCCTGCAAATATTTTAATTCACTTTTAATCAGAACTTTGTTTCACCTACTAGACCATATAGTGGGATAAAATATCCACGAATCCAGTACCCATGAGCATTAGCTGTGCCTGTCATCCCTCCCAATTAACAACTGTCTCTGGAGCCTGGGACAGAAATACCACAAAGCACTTGGGACTGATTCTCTTCTATACCACAAGCCACTACTCTTCACCAGGTACTTTGGTAGTGAGACCAATGAAACTTATTTTTTTATAACCTCACAGAAAAGTGTTCAAACTTGATTAGAAGCATCAAAAGATGGAGCATCTGTCAGTTCCCTGGGTTGCTTTTGGCTAATCATCCTCGCAGTTAACACTGTAATTTAATTACTATTTCCAGTGCATTTGATTATTGTTCCAAACAAGTTCTTTTTATGACTTTCTTCTCTGTATCAAATAGCTCTTTCAGGCACTTTTCTCCCTATTAAGGTACTCACACACCGTAAATCTCATCTCCTCTCAATCTTCTTTTTGATTAACTAGACAGACTGAGCTTTAAGATTCTCATTCAGGTCTTGGTGGCACAGATATAATTGTGAGCAAAACTCAACTTCAGAGGTTATTAGGTATATTAAAAATACATGCAAGTACTAGACATTAAACATTTTTGCCTAACTCTATTGGAGCAATTCCGAATTCTTCATTAACAGTCAAATATCATCCAAATCAAATCCAAAGTGACAATTCATCAAGTTGGATAACATTCTGTTCAGTGTGCACTGGCAAGCTCTACATTTATCATTTCACACTGTATTCCACACAATTGTAACAATTCCTTACATTCTAAGTGGGTCCTTTAACTATATTAATTTGGGACAACTGGCTTCTCCTACATGGCAAGGGCAGCTGTCAAGGTCTTGTCTATCGGCCCTTTGCCAGGAAACAAATGTTGTGTCCAAGTCAAGGCAGAATCTACCCTTACTCTGAAAGGTCAAGCTTAAAATCATGATGTTTCCACTTCACCTGGTCAAGTTTACATTCTCTAATTCAACAGAAATGCAAATTTGTATTTTAATACATGAGGAATTGATTTAATCTCAGGATAAAGGTTGATTTTTAGAGGTGGAAGTCAGAAGTAGCTGCTCTGAGGCACTGCAGGGTCTTGGATTCACAGAACTCTGATGTGTAAGAAGAAAAGGGTTCATGTGTGAAAGTCAGGGTTTAAAGTCTCACAAGTTATCTCAGGTTTCCAAGTGGGTCTGAATCACTCTGAAATATTCTGCTGTCTGGTGACTCTGGAGTCCCAGCACTGGTATTGAATTTATTGAGGATTTTTTGGGACAAATGCTTCTAGTCTTTCCTCCTGGATGCAATCACACTTAAACCTTGCACTGCTTACCAACATGTCTAGGAAAGATGCCAAAGGATTGCAGCATCCATGCCTGTTCCTGATTTTCAGGGAAGCCTTCCAAAATCCATCCCTATTGAACGAAAACATGAAACAGTTATAGATCCTGGAAGAGAAAACCCCCCAAAATTAATACTAAATATTACTGCTATTTGCACAAAAATTACCTCATTCTCATCCCACAACAGCACAGGATTGCTTAGGGATGCTTGTGAGAGAAGAAAGCAAACATGGAGCACTGATATTTTTGTGAAATGCATGCACTGATACCATGGAGCAAGAGGAACTTAGGGGTGATTTTTTCCCCTCCCATGTTTCAATCTTTAAAAAAAAAACCAAAACAACCAACTTCTATCTTGAATAAAAACAGCCCCAAACAATTTCTACAGTTTTGAAATATTCAAAAGGATATCAGCCCACACTGAGTATATATATAAAAAAAAAGAAGCTAAACAAATCTAAAGACAGATTTAATGCCAAGAACACTGAGGAAAATATGCACGCTTTCATTATTTTCTTAAATTATACAGGAAAACTCACAGTAATGGAACCACCATTCCCAGAGCTAATGAAGCAACAGAGCAAAAGAAAGGAAAAAGAAAAAAGAGCCTTTTGCTCCCTTAAGTCCTTGTTATAGCCAGCTAAGTGTTGGATTGAGCATCTTTAAAAAAACATTTACAGATCTGTGAAATACCGTAGGAGAGTTGCAGCCTCACTCAGTTTTTGTCTGATGCAGTATTTGAAATCTAATCCACTTCCCAGTCTCAAGCCTGAATTTTCTGAACTTTCCCTAATTTATCTGTTAGTTGCTTGACCACACATGTCCTTGTTCTATGCTGTACCTCAAAATAACTTGGTGATACTACAATAAATTTGGGAGCCATCTTTGCACCAAAATAAAGGAGATATTTTAATACTGCATTAGCTGGTAATCATTATCATCTCCACATAAATCTGATGCTCTGTCAGTGTGGGGTCCAAGGTATTTCAGGGAAACGTATCTCCACAACTTCTTTAGGAGGGAATGGGCCATTCCAATTACACAGGAAAATAGAGCAGACTATTGAAAATTCCTTAATTAGCCTGGTTTCAGGAACATGTCATCCTGCTGATACCTGTGGAAAATAAGAGACTCAAGTAACTGCAAGGCATTTTTGCCACTCCCAGTGTTTGCTCTGCCAAATTGGAATGAACCACTGGCTAAGGTCACACAGGTGCTGAGAAATCAATTTATCCCCTGGGACCTGCAGGAGGCAAAGCTGCACAATATTTGTACTGGTGTGCTCAGAACTTCAGCACTAGTTTGGAATATATTGTGTACAAAATAGATATATATATAGGCCCAGATCTTCTTCTAGGGAGAAATGGCATCTGAGGTCTGAAGCAAATAAATTGATGCCAATTTACACAGACTACAAATGTGGTTTATTTTCTCCACTCCAAGAGCAACACTTTTGGAGACTAAAACAAAACAAATGAGAAAAAAAAAATAAAAATAAAAAACCCCCACCCCACAGAACCTCATGTCACTACTGCTTATTGCTCAAATCACATAATGTGCAACAGGCGATGAACACAATATTGTATTTTAACAATCCATAGCAACTTCTAGAGTTTTATATACAAATTTCAAAGGCAATAAGCAACTTTATAGTAAAAAGTTTTTTCTGTTTAGGAAAACATAGCTCAATAAATAGCTTCCTGCAACAAATACATTTTAGGGCATTAAACAAATGCAAAATAAACACGCAGCACAAAACCAGTGAGCATTTTGGAGCTGATTTCCAAAGGTCTCTGAGTTCCAGGGTATCAGTCAGTCCCTAATTAGAATACATTATCCATCTACTTGACACTTCAGTGAAATGTCTATTCCACCACAGAGCTGCAGCTTTGTTCAGAACAGGTTTATTGATATTCTGCTGCATTCCCTCTCCATACCCCCAGTGGCTTGGTTCTGTTTTATCACACATCAAAAAGGCCGTATGCTCAGGGCACCCCATGCACAGCTCAGAGCTGGAGGTCTGAACAGCTGCAAGTAGTGTGGTATCACAGGAGGGACAAGCTCCAAGCAGATGTCACAGATAAAAAAAAAAAAGGGGGGGGGCGAAGAAAAAAAAGAGGAAAAAAAGAAAGGGAGTGTGGCTTGGGAATGAAGCAAGAGGAAGCGAGACACAGCAGAGCAAGACCTGACTTAAAATATGCCTATCATGCTTTCTGCAAACACTGGTCCTTTTTGCCCTCCTGACTATCATTAAAGTGTAATTAGTAACCTCACATGGTAAATTTGTTTCTTTAAGAAGCCATCTAGTTTTTGTTCTTGGTAGCAGTGACCTCGCAGCCACGCAGGGATGGCACCTCATCACACCGAGGGTGGAACAAAGGCTAAAAGTGAGTAATTCCATGGTGCCTTTACTCTGTGGCCACTGTTCCCTCTCTTTCAGCTGGAAACTTCCATCCTTTCCCACAGAAATAGAGCATTCTGCTGCTGCTGCCTCAAAGCCAGGTGAGGTGATCCTTGGAGACCCAGGCCACGCTGAAAAAATCAGCAACAAGGAAGCACCTTCAAAGCCATCACTCTCCTCTCCAGATTTCGGGAATCTGGAGAAAAGGAGATGCTCACGGTCACTCCCAAATGTACATCTCCCTCCTTTACTGGGAATACTCTCAGCTGTAATACCAAGCCTACAACTTTCACACTTTCCACCACAATAATAATGACTTGGGTATTCGAGTTCTCTCTTGTTATTTGACCTGTACATCTTCCATAGTTTTTTTAATTACAAAATCCAAAATTGACAGTGCCTTTGAATAATGAGAAGAGATAGCACACAGAAATAATGCAGAATTACGTAGCGTGTCTGAAACAAATCTCAGCCACAAGCCTAAAGATCAAAGGTCATGAATACATTGCTTTTAGGGAAACAATCACAACAATTTTCCCACATCATTATTCAGTGGTTTTGAATAAGTATTACATGATTTTCACTCCCAACTGGAGAAAAGGGGCAGACAACAACACAAAAAAATATCAGTAATAGCTTTCCCAGTATGGATGTAAAATTCTGGAGGTTTTCAGACCACAGCAGACTGAGGAGTGCAGTAGAAATATGGTCACCCCAGCTCCTGCAGTGTGGACGATGGAAGAAGCTCAAGCCTCACTAAAGTCCCATTAGAAAGAAACCTTTTATCCCCACATTATTTTAGTTAGCTGAGCAAGATGCAAAGCTGTTTTTAGAAGTCCCATTCTTCTCAGCAAGCAGAAAAGATGGTGAATGGGCAGATTCTCTCCCCAGATAAATCTGTGTAACATCACTTTCTTTGCATGGAGTTTCGCAGAGACAACATGATGCTCTTCAGCTACCAAGGTAAAACCAAGAAGAACCAAGAGCCATTGCTCTTCTTTGCCTTCCCTTTCAAGGACAGCCACTACTCTTCTGGACTGTTTAATACCCCTCTAAAGTCATTCTGTCACTTGTTTTGTGTGAATCACTGGCCTAAGATTAGTTTCTAAAGATCCTAAGACTTCAGGAAGGTGGCTCAGCTTGCTCTCAAATACATCCTATGGCAATTTTTCACTGCCAATTCCATGAATTCCCTCCACAATCCCAGCAGTCAGAGGGGCTGCAGCCAACCTGTACAACCCTGGAAGAAGGAAAGTCTCCATATCAGCTTCACAAGTTCCATAATGTTTGCAATAAGTTTCCTGGGTGTGCTGAAAGACCTCCCCATCTGATCCCTCGCAGTCCTACCCACATTTGTGTTAGAAGAACACATAACACAGAGTCTCAGCAGAGCTGTTGATCAATAAGAATGTTCTCCTCAGAGAATGCCTGTGACATCCATAAACCTGGGAGTGTCAAAACAATGGCACAAAAAATTCTGTGTTCCTACTGTCAGTGGGATGAAAGCTGTACAATTAATGCCAAGCCAATGACACCACAAGGAGAAATAAAACAAACAGCTGGTGGTAGTGTGGTCCAACATACTGCTCCTAATCTATTAACATTCCCAGTAAAAACATGCTGACTCATGTTTTGAAAGAAATGGCACAAATCTGTTCAAATGATGTAAAAAATCCACAGCATTAATTCTGTTTTGAATCACACAAGGAAAATATTGCAATTAAAATGCATAGATCCCCTTTTGAATGAGAAAGACATACACAGAGTGACCACAAATGAATATCTGTTAATGTAAAGATTTTTAATAACCATCACACCTTTGAAAAACCAATTATGTGGTTTTCCTAAAAACAGCTGAAACTTTAACTAGATTGATAACAACCACTCCATTCTTCCTGAATGTCAGGGAAGCTTTATAAAGGTTTTTTTCCCCCCTAGTTGTGTCAGATATCCAGCTCTGATTCAGTGCTGCTGGGGATAACAACAGGAACATAAAATGTAGGCAGGACTCTATGCAGCTGTTGGCATTTTAACCAGCTTGTCACCTCACTCAGAGTTTTACATGGCCTAATACTTAAAATAACTCACTAGGAGATCCTCCCCTCACTACTGACAAGAGAACTAGAGCCACTCCAACAATTACAGAAAGCATGGAGCAAAAAAGCATGGGGTGGATGCAGCAATGGATTTTGATTATACATTGATAGTAAAACTCACTTGAACAGTCTCATAACCTACACTGGAAAAATTAGCTGTTGAAAACACACTTTTTTTAATCAGGTAAAGAGACTTATGGGGAAAATAACTTGGAGAGGTTTTAGAGCTGTTATAAAAGCCCTAAACTGAAGAGTTATTCACCTACTTGCTAGTTTACAACACCTCCTGCCATCCAACAGCTCTCCTCCAGAGAGTATTAGGGGACTGATTGCCCCACAACTCCTACCTGTGAGAGAAAATATTTAACCAAACTATTGAAAATACCAAGGAACCTTCCCTGTCCTACCTGCTCGCTGCTACAAGCACAACCAGAGGAGCTGTTTGTGTTCACCTGAGGGCTCTGACACCACCCAAAGCCTGGCAGTCAGAAAAGCAGTTCCTCTCTTGGTTTATCATCTTTCTAACTTGCTCTCATTTCTACAGGTTTAGAGGTATTTTAAACATCCTCACTCGAGGAGAAGTTTCACCTGAGATCGATGTTCCACATCTTGCCCCAAGGACAAGGTAGTAAATCATAGAGTCACCTGACTTGCTGTATATCCATGATATCTCATTGCACTGCCTGCATAAAAAATGTTGACATTCATAGTCATTTTTTGCTGCTCATTTGCTGCTATATCCAGAGTTGACAATATTGGTTTCTACAGCTACACTCTTTCATCCAAAATACCACAAAAATGAACAAGACAGTACACCACATTTGTGTTTTTAAACAGGCTCTCCTGCCAACTGAAGGTCCTGTGTGAATTTATTGTAGAGAAACAAATATATCAAGTACTACCATATATTTGATCTGGAGTGCTAAGTAGCTATAATGAGTCAAAATAACATAAAACAGCTCAGCTAAAAAGACCTTCAAGAGAAACCAGACTGACCCATATAATTCAAGCACAGTGACTAGCAATGCAAAAGCTTAATTCTACTTTGTAGATTTAAAATTAATAGACCAATTATGGAGTAAGGGATGCAGTATTTTGTGAAGAAAAGTTGATACCCCTCAGGTTTTCCACCAATCCCTTCACTCTTTCTTTCTAAGGATCCAAGAAATCATTGTTTCAGTGACCCAGATGATGAAGCATGGAGCAAGAAACACAGGATTCTAAATCACACCAAAAAATGGTCCACTTAGAAAAGAAGGGGAGGGGGTCATGTCCTTCTTCATAATGTACTAGAATATTCTCCCAGTGCAGGAAGGGAACTCAGAAACAACAGCTTAGTTTGGTTTAGCTTAATCATTTTTTTCAGGAACATTAAAAACCAGCAGGCAGCATTAAAAGTTAAATGCTCATGCAACCAGTGGGTCAGATATTGGGATAGGTCAAGGTTTAACTATTGCTAGTTCTAAAACTATTGCTTAAAGAGAGCAGCAGCTGCCCGTGGCTACGGCCCTGTGCTCTCAACAGAGATGTGCCACACACACAGAGGTGTCTTCCAGCAAACCTCTCCAGCAGGAAAGGTAAGAGATCACAGCTCCAGGTATTCATGACCATCCTGATCAAGTTCTCCTTTCCTCAGTTCACACACAGTGACTCTGAGTCAGCTTAAAGAAGGCAGGTCCATTGTAAGACACCAATGGTTTATCTTAAGACAGATGCCTTTGCACAGAGGCACAGGAATCTTTGGCAATCACTCAGAGTTCTAAAAGCTGAAATCTTCAATCAGGTGCAGAATTTTTTTTTTTACTTATTCCTGCCAGTTTTGTTGATGTTTCCTTGTACCTGCAAACACCTCTGCACTACAGAATTACCATCCCAAAAACTACAAGGCAGTGGCCCAGCCCTTGAGATGATTTTGTTTTACGTGGATGGAGGGATCCAGCCTGCAGATCATTGCAGACTACACCAAAAATCACAGAGGCAGGAGCAGAAGACATGAAACTTTCAGCATTTCCACCTTCTTTCAGTGTCTAATGCTAAGAAGTTTTAGGAAGCAATTTTCACACTTCAATGAAATGTTAATTACCTGCCTTGCTTTATTCAACTCACGAGGTGGATGTTGATGATGATGTTGAGAAGCCTCAGATTTTATTATAAAACTCTGAGCCTGGGAGTATCTGCATGAGGTCAGGAAATTCTACCTGTCCCCTGACCCAAAGGGGTGGGTGTGACAGTGACTGCTCTGAAAACATGAACTATTGATGAGAAAAAAGCTGTTTAGTCCTTCATGAACACAACACTCTTTGGACTGGACTTTTTCCTCTCAAGAAGTGCATCAAATAATGTGCCAGCCTTATTTGGGCATGTTTACAAACAGGGTTTTATCCATGAGATTGGTATATCTCTTACAAATAATCCCTTATAATGGGCTGACTCCATAAACCATAACAACATCTGAGATTTTAAAGAAAACACATAAAAATGATTTTGCTTTCTCTGAGCCCAGAAATTAAATGTAACCAGCATCAATCTACTAAAGTTCTCTGCATTACAAGTATCTACTTACATCAAGGCTAAGCAGCCAGGGGGGAAAAAAGCCACACATCTGAATACAGCTAAACCTATTCAGTTGCCTATTTGTATAAGCTAAGAGTGAACATATTCATTAATACCTAAAATATATTCAAATGCAGTTTCCCCTAACACAGGAAGAAAAAAGAAGATATAATGAGAAATAAATAAAATTGAAATGAGTAACATTAGACTCTTCTCCCCCTTCCTCAATAAGAGTTAAAACCTTAACATATTGATTTCTGTATATTTTCTGTTTATCTGTTTTGTCCACTCTATCTCTGCCAGTTGCCCCAGGCAATCAACAAAGCTCTGCTTGTTCAGCCTTTGATCATCTCTGTGCTAGAAGATTAGCATATGCATACTCTCATCCTCCCCTTTATCCTGTTAATAAAGCTCCAAACTCCCTCCGCTGATGTTCAAGAAAGCAACCGGCTCCAGAGCCCCCGATGATTTGCCCCCATTCCCTGCTCTGCTCAGGACTAGGAATGCTAACTACTGCACGAGTTGTGTAAGTGCTTATCCACCAGCCCTCTGAGGAGCAATTCTTACTTGTTTGATGCAGTCCACGTTTGACAGACGTTCCTGGATCAGATTGGCCCAAAGCGCGTTGGGAATTTTCTAAAGAAAGAACAAAAAAAAGGCTGAATATTCACAATTGAGTTCAAAAGGAATTTTACCATGCAGGCACATTCTGGTTAAAGGTGAAGTGAGATGTCTTCTTAAAAATAAAGAAATAAATAATTCAGTGTAAGTCCCAGGTCATTAACATGAGTTAATGACAAAGAGTTAATAAGGGCACAAAAATCAGTGTTAAAGGCAAGCTGAACACAGAGCACGAACATCCACGGGGTTTTTTGCACACTAACACACAAATGGGCATCAGACCTGCAAAATCCATAAGAAAATCACATCTATAACTTATTCTTTTTACCACAAGTGTCTGATCCACGACTGTATCAGTGGGCTCAGCATCAGAGATCTTGGCAGCTATCAGGGAGACAAACAGGATCTCAGACACTGAGCAAACAACACAAAGACTCTGATCTTCAGGTTTGTTTCGTATCTTCAAGAAACTCTCTGTCATCATCCAGAAAGTTTACTTAAAATGTATTTCATAGTTAAGGAGAACTTATTTTTAGACTCAGGATTGTGAAATGGAATGGAAACTGCATTTGCCAATATTCTCAGAAGTGCTGTTTAGTTCTGTGATTCCTACTTTGTCCATATCTAGAGCTGTTTTGTAAGGCAGTATTTCCTATGTGACAGAAGAACAAAGCTCCTCTACAGATTTAACACCTCCCCAACACTTCTTCCATTGCATTAGTTTTCCTGGCAAGAAATTAGCAAAACCCTTCTTTCTTCTAGTAAGAATTTTTCTCACTATTTCATTAATTTAGGCCTTCATTCTATGCTGAACTTGGTTAAACTCTGTCTTTGCCAGTTTAACTTGATAAGTCTAAACCTGTCCCTACCACTCAGAACAGCTGCTACTCATTTGACTAAATGCTTTGTCTCAGTCTCATTTTGTCATTATTGAATGAATATTCAGAAAAACAAAACAAAACAAAACAACCCTGCAATCAGGTTCTACCTCCCAATTAAAATAAATTATCTTTCACCTCACAAGCTGAGCTTGACTCCGTTTCCTGCAGTTCCACATATTGTGGATTCTCTTTTTTTTTTTTCCTATCCAAAAGATTTGAAGGGTATAAACCTAAAAAGGAGCATTTCTGTAGGCTTGTGTTATACTAACAGAGGTAGAGAGATATAATGACAATGTGGTTGACTACAAGGAAAGATTTAATAAAACCTTCTTTGCTGTATCATGAAACAATTTCACCAGGAGTGGTGGAAGTGCTACCACACAAGTCACTTGAAAGGAGGATGGAGAAAACACTCCAGAACACACAAAAGAGGCCAGTGTGGCACAGACAAAGTGGCCCAGCCAGGCAGAGGGTTTGCTTGGTTTGTTTATCTCTGCTGTCCCCAGTTCTCAGTGCCTCTCCTCACATCAGCCATTCATAAGGCAACTTTCAAGCAGGTAAAGGAGAAAAAGGGAAGGAAATTGCTGTGTTTCTTGGAAGTCAGCAGGTCCCAGAGGGTGGTGTGTCAGAGCCTCTTGCAGCCCCTCCCTGCTGGAGCTGGGCTGGTGCCTTTGAGCCTGTCACCTTCCAAAGGGGCCCCACGCTGCTCCCAGGAACAGCCAGTGTCTTCCTCACCTCTTTCATGTGTCACGTCAAGGCAGGCTGGAGACTGCTGGGGGTCCTCTCTGCTAAGCCTTGCCAAACCAATTTAAACCAAAATGAGACTCCCTTCTCTCAGTGCAGTGGTGTTCTGAGTCCTCTCTTTGGCGCAGGGTTTATTGCACAGACACAATCAAGGACACAAATTCAGGTGTTTCAGTGCTTTAGCTCCTTCTGCTCTCTGTGGCTCAGTTCCAGTCTCATTTCCTGGGCAGTTTTCCTCCTACTGAGCAGTGGCCTACAAAATCATTTTCAAGGGGTTGCTTGCACAATGCCTACTTATTCAACTAGAAATCACTCTCTCTAATACATATGATAGACCATTTATGATTTCTCTCTCATAAACACATAAATACATGGTGGATGGGACCGCACCTCCCAGAAATCTGCAATAAGGGACAATGACACAAATTGGGTAACAGCCAAGCCACACCTTACCTACAGCACCCAAAGCTGGCCCAACATTCAGCTCAGGTACAGGACACACCTGCTGCTCTGGGATTTTGTTTATTTTCAGACCACTTTTCTATACACACTGGTTTAATCACTGTTTCCACACTGCTGAAAAACTGTACTTACTCATGATTAATTTTGGACAACCCATATTATTTCAGAAACATCATACTTAACTTCCACACCTGATCTACCCAGAGTTATGTCTCAATGATCTTTTCATAAAACTCTCACCCTTTTTCTGTAGTGAGGGAGCACTTTCATTGGACATATTTCTTGGAAGTTTTGGATATATTTGCTCTGAAAACAGCTACAGCTAAAAACTTCTGACTTCTCCAACTTAGCACCTTGGAAAGAACAGCAATCAGGTTTCAAGAAATTGGGTTTAGTATTCTCAGAATCATGAATGGTTAGATTTAATTTGTTCAGATAATACACATGACAGGCTGGGCTTTTATGGATACACAAAACTGGATCAGTTCCTATTTGTTCCTTCATAGTAGTTACCCTGGAATAGATTGGAATGCTGACCATGCATAGATAAGGATGCCTTGGATTTTTCTCTCTAAAAAGCACAGGGACATGATGCAACTCTAGAGCAGTTTTAAGTTATTAGGGAGTATGTGAACACCTCCACTGCAATTTAATGTAGCATTAAAAGCACACCCATCCCCCAAACCCACAATTACCTCAGTTGTTTCAACTTCTTATTTTATCCAGTTAACAGGAAAAGTGAAACATGAAATAGCTCATCATTAGACTTCACTATAGGAAAACCTGAAGATGCTTCCTATTAACATTATAATAACTAGAGATGAGGGAATAATTTGCAATGATTTATCCAAAAATGTAGCCTCTTTTTCTGTTCATAGAATATTTATTGATAGCCCGTGGTTCTTCAATTTCCTGAATATTCCAAAAATATTTGACTTCTTTTTGGAGTATTTTTACATGCAGAATGATCCCATTTTACTTCGAACAGTCAATATTTAAAATTCACTACCTGAGCTGTGCTCATTAGTAAGTGGCCAGGTGTGTGTGGGTGAATGATTGCATGTCCAACTTGAAAAATTGAGCTTCAGAGAATAATCACCTATTTTAAATACGCCTTCCATGAATCCTTGTGCCAGGAAAACCCAAATGCTTTAATGCTCGCTGTGAGAGAACACAAAAGAGATGAAAGCTTGGCTAAAGATAAGTGAGTAAAATATGTGAACAAACATTTGCAGAGCTTTTTGCAGCATTTGCCCAGATCTGGTAACATTGGCCTACTGACCTAGAACTGCCTGACCTTTGGCACTGGGGTTAATTCAGCCCCAGTAACTTCATATGTGTGAAACGACATTAAATTGGGTTATATGATCTTCACACCAGACTTTCAAAAAACTCAGCCTTAGTTCCTGCTTTTCCTCTTCTCCATTTATTAAATTGCTTTGGCCAGGACACCAACTTTCTAATGCCCTGGTTGTATCAAGGTAGTGCAAACAGCTATTGTTCTGTTCCTGAAAAGAGATCCAAACCCATTAGTGCTAATGGATGCTCCGAGGGCTGGAGGAGTCATTTACCACTTGCTTCAGCAGAACCAGGGCTCAGTTACAGCAACAGGAGATTCAGGCAGCAGCCAGGAATCAGGAAGGGGAAATACAGCCCTTGAGATGACAATTTGGCCACATTTTAAGCCACTGTAAAGCTTGCATTGATTTAGAGGAAGTAAGGAGTTCCCTCCTAGTTCTAGGAGTTATGTTTGAAGAAATAAACTCATATAAAAGAACAAAATTACTTAGCCAAAATCTTCTTCTAGACTCTAAATCTCAAAACTAAAGACAAACTGCACAGTGCTGAACCACCACCAGACTCTTTGGGCCCTCCTCACCACCTGATTAGCCTTGACATTTTTGACTTTCATCTTCCACACCATCCATCTTTTTAAATCAAATAAGCCCAAAAGGACACCCTTGAAAGTGCATCTGTATAGTCTGAAATATGTTAATAATTACAGTAATTAAACCAAAGGGAATTTTTGTTTTAAATTCTCCCCCTCCAAGTATAAATTTATGAACCTATCAAAACAATCTTTAATAATTAGCAAGAAGATTTCAAAGTACATATTCTTGATACGAATAATTCTGTATCATCCCAGCCAAATGCAAACCCTTTTGCCAGTGAGTTCAGTGAGTTCAATGAACTCTTTCCTCTCAGATCTTGAAGTATATTACTCGAGCCACCTCCAAACTTCATTCACTAATTCAGTGTGATAAGATTTACCCTATTTCCAGCCTAATTTTCTAAGGAAAAAACCCTAATCTGTGTATCACACTGTCTGCCATCTCAGTAAATCATGTATCTGTTGGCCAATTCCAATCCTAAAATTAATTTAGCAGGGGTGTAGAATTCCCATAGATATGAAATTGCTTCAGTTTTCATGAAAATAGGTGGTGAGGGAGAAAAAATATATTCAAACTAGTGGACTTGTTAGAATGAGTCCCCAAAAACCAGATTGCTTCCATTTTATTTCTCACCTTGACATCTGGAGAAAGAAATCAGCTGAAAGGGCAGGAATCAGAAGCAGAGATGCTTCTCTGTATTCAACATATTTTTCCCATCTACTTGTCACTAATTTTGAATCAGGACACCTGGAAAAAAATGTTCTTTGGACCAACTCCTTTGAACATCAATTAGGAGGCCCACAATGAAGCATGAAAGCATTTAAAAAACTGTCTGGAGCAGACACAGTACCTGGAGCTGGGTAGAACTGAACAATCTGAGTAGCTGCTCTTGCCTCAGTTTGAGAGCTCCAAGGGCTGTCAGTCACTGCCTGGATTGTCACACTCCTTTGGAGTTAATGCACCAAGTAAGTTATTTGTGTCATGCTACAGAGAAATCAAGCATGCACAACTAAGCAGCACTGTCAGATCAAAAAAAGTTCTTTGTGTACATATTTTCCAGAGCATTTTGTACCAAAGGAGACCTGAGAGATTAATGCTGATTTTATCGAGATTACCAAACACGCTCAGATAGAAGGCTCTGTGTTTAATGATAGAATGAACTATTCTGTAAATTGTATTGTGCACTCCTGGACTTCTCCCAGTTCTGTTGCTCATTTCAGGGTTAATTTTTCAAGATCTTCATTACTTGACATTGTCTTCCTCTCCTTCCATGCCCTGACACACTTCTCTTTGTTCAGATCTTATCCAGCAGATCTCACCCTCCTCTGAAAGGCCCTTTACCTACACACACACAAATGTACAAACTACCACAGACAGAAGAATATTTACTCTCATCTGCTCAACTCATAGCAGCGGAAAATCACGGGAATGCCACATAATTCCTGTTCTGTGACATGAGAACAGCTGTTACTATATTCTCTTACACACCTGATTTTTTTCTTTATACGCCTTTGCTTCCTCTGTCAGCGCTAATGTTTCCTTGAATAACA
Source organism: Pachyramphus minor (assembly GCA_013397135.1). Taxonomy (NCBI): domain Eukaryota; kingdom Metazoa; phylum Chordata; class Aves; order Passeriformes; family Tyrannidae; genus Pachyramphus; species Pachyramphus minor. The sequence continues at coordinate 1,171,704 of VYXB01000276.1, forward strand.
AAGTCTCCTGAGAGACACGTATGGCATCAAAATGTTTACTAAGCCACATTGCCTGAGGGAAGAAAAAAAAAAATACAGGTTGAAGTATTTGGAAAGAAAATGAAGCATTTTTTTTCAGAAGGCTGCAGAAAGACAGAGCTTTCCCAGCCATACATTTAAGGGTACAGACTTTATGTGCAAGTTTAAGTGGTTTTTTATAAAGATATTCAAGAGTTTACAGCTTTCAATAAGAGCTTTTTCATCTCCTGTCCCATAACACATAATTTAAAGAAAAGAAGTATTCTCCCTAGCATCACACCCCCCCCAACACCTGCAGTTTCTGAGGTCAGCTTTCTCTGTAGTTCAAATACAGCTCTGACATCTGCAACTGAGCGGTGCCAGCGGATGTGAGACAACTGACCATGCAAATGGAGGAACCCCCAACAAGGGAACACCACAAATGCACAATTACAATGCTCCTCACAGGCTAATTAGTCCTGCTAAAACAAGGCAGGCAGAATTCTGTTGTATTCCAGAGCTCACTTGAAAAATTTCCAATTAACCTGTAGTGTAACATAGAGGTGTCTCCCTCAGGAATGCCACCCTTCAATTTGCCTTGTGCTCTTCCATCACTTAGATAAATCTGAAAATTATTTTTCCAAAATAAAGTTTATACAAATGCTGAGCTCAGTGCAATGTAAGGGGTGAGCAGTGTTACAACACTGAATTAGGCTACTTACAACTGTAGTTTTCCCAGAAGCAGGTGGACCAAGTATACAAATTTTTGGAGCTGTGAAACAAGGATATGTGAATGTCAAGATGCAGAACAGCAAAGATCCCAACCAGTTTCTCACTGTTGCATTGCATAATATCAGTGTAGTCACAATGAAACAATTCTTTCAGCTGGAAAGCTGCCTCAAATAGAGGCTTCAGGATTGGGCTCCGCTGGGGAAAAAAGGGGGGAACAGTAAGACAGTGCCAGCTGGGTCCTCCTTTAATCTCCATGGTCAATGAGATTAACACCCTGACTAACTCTGCCATTTGGAGAGATATATGAGATCTATATATCTCAATCCATGCAAACACACGGATACTTCAGTGGCTGAACCAGAACACAAGATACAAACATCTCCTTACCCGAATTTGACTTTTATTCCCAAAACATTTACTTAGAACTAACATATTCTGTGATGAAAAATTATTTCCCTTTTTAGATTCACCTAAATAGGTTGTGTCAGGGTTCAGAGGAGATTTAGATACTGCAAAATGAATCACGCTCTCGCTATGCTTTTTGACAGCTACCTTCACATTTTCTAGTCATCATTAAAAGCAATTTTCCTCATTTCTGCTTCTTGTGTTTCCTTACTGCACATCCCTCTACTTTCTCTGAGGGGGAAAGCTACAAAAAATGCATCCCAGTTCTGAGGAATCCTTAATCCAGTGCATACAGACAACACAATAGGCATTACCTTCATAAGCTTCGTTGGGAATGAATTAGAGCCAAGACAAGAGAAAATGGAGTAATTCTCAGGAAAGCATTTGGAACTTTTTCCAGAAATACACCTTGGGCTGCAACTCCTTGAGCTGTTGTTTTATATTAACAGCTTTGATGTTTTTTCCCCCCTACACCACAGGGGAAAAAAAAACCCCAAACCACACCAGATTATCTACAGGAGGGACTGGTTAGTATTTACTGGGAGTAAGGCAGGTCAAAGCAGATGAGGGATCTACTCACCCAAAAAACCTCTTCAGCTCTCGATAACCAAGGGAGATGGTGTCTGATGGTTACAGACAGGCAAGGATGTGAAATGTATTTTTATGAGGCCTTCCAGGCACTTAACAGTTATTGGGCAGGTGCAATTTTTAAACATACATGAAACCCAAATTACAGATTCATCTTTACAAAGTTATCTGACTTGGAAGGTTTAAGAACAACTCCCCCCTTATTGGTTCTTGCAAATGCAACAGAACTAGTACACAATGTAGAAAAATACTTTAAAAGGATACATCAGCTGTTTTTATCACCTAATTTCTTTCAAATGTAATGTGATTAAATCCTAGGGTTTTTTTAAAATCTAACACCTTGAAACTCCAGCCCGGTACTTAGGAATTATTTATAAACAGCGTCATAAAAGAGTGCTCGGGTGCCAACACTAATCAACTTCTTCAAACCACTTCAAAGAAAATCAAAAAACCTTTCCATCCACAGATCCTTTTGAGGTTTAACTAGGAGCATGATTTAAAATTCACAAGAAAGCCCCTAGGTATTGAAGCTTTAATACACAGCTTTCTTGGACAAACGTTTGATAAAAAACGAAACATACCATTATATACACACCATCTCATGCTTTAATATTGCCCAGGGCTACTGTAAATGCTCACTTTGTACTAAATCTGGTTTTCTCTCTGCTTAGTGGCTGGCAGCAGATGGGGCAGTGTAATTCACTGATTTACTCATTTGCACACTTGTAAGACTCCTCTAAAGCTTTCTCCCCAAACATATGACACAAGGGCACAACCAGGACACCCCTGGATGTCACGTTTAACCCCCTCCAATCAACAAATAGTCAGTGTTTAATACCAGAGACCTGAAGCAGCAGCCAAATGAAGGCAGGAAATTCCAGAAAATGCCTTTTTCTTCAGTAACAGATCATATTTCATTCTGTGTTTAGTCCTGACAAGATGTTACGGGATTTACTCTTCCAAGTGAAGTAATTTCTAACATTCAACAGTGATTTTATGAACAACAAAATTAACCCTGGAATGATGCAAAATAACAGCTGGACTCAGTGACTTCCATTTAAATCCAAAAGATTTTATTTTTAATATTAATGCAACGAAATTTGTTCAACTTGTAAGAGAAGTCCTTTGTCAAACAGAAGCACATGGTCCACGCTGAACATTCTTGCAGAACTTTTTAACATTCCTTCAGAGGTTTGGCTGTAAAGGAAGAATTCACAGAAATGCCTCTTGGATTCTGAAAGCTCTTTTTCATTAGCACAAACCAAGATAAAGGGTAGAAAACTTGCATCTCTGAATGTGAAAGAATTATCAGCCTTTATGTGGCCCTTTAAGGATTTTAGAGGGAACACATAAAAGAACAATAGTACAGAGCCCTGAGCACAAACACTTTGCCACACATTTGACCTACAAGGTTTTCCAGGCAGATGTAAGCCATAATCATCATTAGACTTGTTTATATTTTTAAAAGTACTTTAGATCCTATTATTAATTTAAAAGGTCTTCTAACTTCACACCTGGGATAGAAGCAATCCCTGTTTTCCACACATCTCTGTTTGAAATTTTCTCCAGGGCTAAAACTGTCTGGCAAGGCAAGATCATGAAAATTCATCACTCTCCTGATGGCTCTAATAAGGTGGTTTTTTTTCTTCTAAATAGTCAGCACCTTCCACCATGATCAAAAAGTAAAAGCAACTCTGCTACACATTTCAGTTACATTATTTTCCATATAATTTATTCTTAAAACAACATTTAGGTTTTAATTTTAATTGGAGTTCCTCTCCTTCCTTAGTAGGTTTTTCCAGCCCAAGAGCAGACAGCATTTTCCCTTTGACAAACAGCTGCTGGAGTTCTATCTTTAGCCTCTAAGTACTGAAGTCATGAAATGGAAACCTGCCTAATTCTCTTTGAATAATACTGAGGGGCTTAGGGACAAATGTAAGCTCAATGTGGAGAAATTTTATCAGCATCCTATCAAACTCCATGAAATTCTTTCACATATATTCCATGGGTCTCTAAAACCAGATTGATTCTTCACGCTGCTGCACCAGAAAAGGCTGGGAACAATTGGCAGGATTTGGTTTCTTTGTTTTTTTAAAATATATTTAGCAGCATTTCAATCAACACCCACCTGATCAGCACCACTAAGAGCTCACAGCACCTCCAGTGATCATGATTTCATTGATGCTGCAGCAGAACTTTCATAATGGTTTTACTCTGGTTTTAAAGAAACATCAAAGCCACATGACACCAGCTCTCCCTGACAGCTCACGCAGAACAAAAATTAGAGTGCACTTGTGCATATCCAAATATAATCTGCCTAAGGGTGAACAGTTTGTAAATCAAATAATTTGATTGAGGGTACAAGCTTTTATTGTGCAGAATACAGACTTCCTATTCACTTTAGCAGGTTTTGTTACACACAGGAGCAGACACACTCTGCTTCCTTCAGCTGAGATGCCACTGAGCACTGGAACTCATTAACAGCAGCCAGTAACGAACTAATCAAAACACAGAGAATCTGCCAGCCCAGGTAGAATAGGAAACCAAATTTACACCTGACAAAAGGAGTAATTAGCGAGCTTAAAGACAACAGGAAATATCAGATGGGGCACAGAAGGCATTAATAATTGATACACCAGAACTCTTTGTTATTCCCTTAGAGGGTTTCATTGTTATAACTGTTAAAGTGCATTTTTTATTAGATTACCCACTAAAAAAAAAAAAAGAAACTGAAAGCATCTTGCCTGTAACTATTCCAAAATGCTCACCAGTTTTGTTTGTTCCCCCTTCCTCAGTCTGAAAAGTTTTATCTGTCATCTGCCAACCGCAACAGTTTCCAGCAGCTGTTTACAAAACAGGGATTGAACTGTTTATGGTGCCTCAATTTTCACTCACCATCATCGTTGTTTTCCTTTAAATGGTTTATCATGAACTCAATGGGATCATCTGGCTTATGAATTAATAGCTCCTCAAGCATGTTCTGAAAATAAATAGGACAAAGTTAGAGGAGAATTTAACAGCCCTGCAGTCATGGTATCCTGCATTTTTATAGCATTGTTACAATGAGGACCTTAAACAGCTTATAAATGCTTATTTATTTTCTTTCACGGGCAAAATTGAGACTCCAGGGCCTGTTTTAGATGCTGAAAACCTGAACATGGTCAGAAAATTCCCAGTAAAAAAAAAATCCTAACCTATTTGCTTTGGCTCATTTGTGGTACATAGGGACACCAGGAAGGTTTGGCTCAAGCAGTTTGGGGTCAACAGTGGCTGAGTCAGAGCTGACATGAAAACCACACAAGCAATGGGAATTTTCCACTGTTTTCAGGGAGAATTGTGGCTTTCCAGGCAGAGAAAGGACTAATCCTGAGAAACACCAATCCCACAGATTTCCCACTAAGACATTTCAGTACAGCCATGAACTCTGTAAATAAAACTAAACATCAGACAGAACTAATGTCCTGACTCAGATAAGCTGCAGAAATGCTCACACTGGAATAGACATCCAGTTCTAAAAAGCAGCCATAACACTTTAATATTTGGAAGTAACTTCCACAGAGTCTGTATATTCCATAAAATTTTATATCCTCACAAATTGATTGTCTTTTATTGGAGTGGCCTATTTTCCTTTTCTACTTAATTATTCCAGTGAAGTGGATGAAAACACTCAATTTTGTTTATAAACTGTTTCACGTGTTCTGATGCTTCAAGGTCTGGCTAGCAAAGCATAAACCATAAAATTTATATTTTCATTGGAAGTTCATTTAAAGTTATTACTTCCCAGCAACACTTATTTAAACTGATAAATATGGATTTGGCACTCCACTTAGCAGCAGCTTTAAAAATAACAAACCTGAGCAAATCTGGGCTTATTACTATTCAAAAGTGTTCAGGCTGACAGTGACTGACACTGACACTGTTTCTTGCCCAAATCCTACCTTCAAATCCTCCATTTCATTCAGTTCTGCTAAACCCAGTTTAATTTCACATGAGTAGTTCTGTGAATCTCTGGGGGAGGTTCATGTTTTGGGTCCCACGTTGTAACTTTCACATTTTGTGTTTTGTAAATGTTTAAAGTTTGGGACAACAATTTCGAGCTGTGTTTGTTTGTGTCACTAAGTTGCTACAACACAACTGAAGTACAAAAAGAAAACAAGATTCTGAGCAAGTCCCATAAATATTTTATGTACAATGGGGTCCTGGAGCTGCAAAACACAATATTTCCTTTAAAAAAACCCACAAATATTACACTACACTGACCATAACAAATAGCTTCAGTTACATGAAAAAAAAATAATAATAGGGGATAAAAAAAAGATGAGGCAAGAAAAATAACCATTTGTGTGTATTTTAGAGAGATATGAACAAGTAAAAGGGACTTTCTAATGGAATTATGGGTTAGCAGCACACGTGGAGAGAGACAGAACAACACCAGAATATTTAGTCCTTCACACGAACCTCCCCACGCAGGACACAAGGGCTTTCCCCAAACTTACAGACCAGAACGCACCTTTCCCTAAGGCAGGGAAACCAAATTTGCTATTTACTGAAACCCCAGCAGCGCTGAAAGTGCCCTTCTGTTCCTTTATCTGTGTGTGACACACATGTCGCGAGCTGCCACAGCAGGAGAGGGTTTCACCGGGATGATGCTGATACGGAGGTGGTGACTGACAAAGGCAAAACCATCACCGCGGTTCTTCCCGCACTTAAGTAGTTATTAATTAGTTACTGCCTCATCCTTCTCTTCTTCTCCCTCCTCCTCCTGCCAAGCCCACCTCGCCTTTCACAGACTCCTTTTTTCCCCACCGGCTGCCACTTTTCTCTCCCCAAAAAACGCCAGGTATGAACGGCAGCAACTGCCAGTTAACATAATTAACTAAGAAAGAGCTCGGCCGCTTCCCGCGCACGGGGACACCCCCTGGTTGAGCTCCCACGGCAGCCGGCACCGGGCGCTCCCCGGTGCCCTCACCGCCCCCCCTGGGCCGTCTCCTCTCACCTGCAGGATCTGGAAGAGCCCCCGTACCGTCCCCGCTCACCTGCAGGATCTGGAAGAGCCCCTGCTCCTCCGCGTAGGTGCCCACGGGCGGCGGCCACAGCTGGGCCGGGTCCTCCATGGCCGCCTCCGCCATGGCCGCCCCGGCAACGCGACGCGTTGCTAAGGATTACGTCACCACCGCGCGACGCGGGGGCGCGGCCAGCGCCTCGTTAAGGTAACGAGGCACGGGAGGAGACGTCATCGAGCGGCGACGGTTGCCGGGGAGACGGCGTCGCGGTTGCCGTGGCAACGGCGGGGCGGAGGGCCCGCGGTCACCGCTGTCACCCCGGGCTGTCCCCACGTCCCGGCCCCTCCCGGGGAGCTGCCGCACCGCCCCCGCCCGCACACCGGCCGGTAGGAGCCGCAGGGCTCGCTGGGCGGCCGCGGAGCGGAGGGAAGGGGCTGCGGGGTGTCCGGCGGGCGAGGCCCCCACCGCAGCTTCGGATCCTTTCCCACGGTCACAGTCAGGAGGGGCAGGTTGATCGCGGCCCCCGTGGCCGGCCTCGGTTAGCGGGGGAGGTTCGGAGCCGCTCGGCTGGTGGTTTCAGGGCGGTAAGAGGAGCCCCGACTCCCCCCGGCCCCGCGGTGATGCATCGCCGCGTTTGTCTTTACAACAGCCCCACTCGGGTTTATGGCAGCCCATTGTCAGTGCTCCCCCCTGGGCTCTCTGCCTCTCCCTGCAGCATCATTACTCACTGGCTTACTGCCTGAGGCTCTGGGGCTGCACAGCTTTCACACAATATATCTTCTCTTTTGGCTTCTTTTTACTACCCCACTCTCCCCCACCCCGCCCCGAAGTTTTCCCCCAGCCTACACAATTCCAGCTCAGGTGAGGGAGTTACATACTTAGAATCACATCGTTTCTAAAAAGCAGCTTCTTTTCTCTCCTTCTCTCCCCGAATCCAGAAATAAGTAAACATGAATGAGGTAGTGGAGACTCTAAGAAACATAGAGCAGAACTACAAGATCTTCCAGCAGCAGCAGTTTACATTTACCAAAGCATTGGATCACACCCGAGAGGAAGCCCATGACTTGATCAGACCTGTGGCCACCATCGTGCAGGTACAAAGTATCCAGCACAAAATACTCTGCCCATGAGAACAGGGACAACATGGTGTGAGGTCAGGGATGAATAAATGTTTTTACCAAGGGAAAATGGACAGAAACTCCCTGGTAATGTTTGTTACAACTCTGCAAACCAGTAGCAAAATTTGGGGAGAGAAATACCTGTGTAAGGGTTTATTAACACAGAAGGAATCTTATTGCAGAGCGTCACTTTCTGATTTAGTTTAACACTAAATTAAACTGGTTTAGCTTAACACTCTCATTTTGCTGCTGAGGCACAGCCAGAAATACAGGGCACAAGAAAACAGTCAAACCAACCCTCGTTCCCCAGCCACTTGTGGAATCTGTAATCCTTAACTTGGAGGAACCAGCAGGCTTGGCTCTTCCCCCTGGTATTGGTGCTGCTGTATCTTTCTATAGTGCTTATTAAAAATAATGGCTGTGTTACAGAGGGAGGATGATGGATTGAGGGCTGAGAGTCCCAGGTGGGCACGGGGTTTTCTGGGCTGGTAAGTGAATTGTCTTGGAATTTTTATAACACGGGATGTTTTAAGTAGAGCTTAGACCACCTGGAGACAGAGCAGGGGGGGGAAAGGAAAAAATCTGAATAAAATTGTGGATTTGAGGCAGCAGAACCCAGGCACAAAACCCAGGTGGATGCCAAAGGTAGAGTGAAGGCCAGGCCTTAGGATTAGGACACAGACTGAGCTGGTTGTGTTTTCTAAGGGCTGACTCTTTCTAACATTTGCTCATTGCATTGAAGAGAATTGGGACAGATATTACACTGAGCCATTTTTTCCCCCAAAAAATAGGCATTGAGATGTATAACATTATAAAAGTGCCAATATTGCAGTGGTACTGAGCAAGCCTGGACTCCACCTCTTGGCAGAGGTGGAAGGGTTGCTTGTGGTGGGGGGTGAAACCTTTGGATGTGACCTCAGAATTACAGGGATCCACAGCATCCTCTGTGACACAGCAACGTGGGAACTGCAGCCCTGGGGCTCCAGCCACCTCATCCCAGGGGGAGGATGGGAAAGGGAAAAGAGCAAATTACCAGGAAAAACAGGGAGCAGTGGTGCAGCATGTGTTTGAGCAGGAACTGACCTGCTACCAGAAAACTTCCCTGGTGGCAAAAGCAGGCACCCATTTTACACACTGCCATTCTCCCTGTTTTTAATTTGTCATGGGAGGGCACAAGAATAAAAGAACAAACACAGAAATATGTGTGGTCTCAGCCTACAGCTGACTTGAGTGCCAGCTTTCTTTGCATGGAAATTACAGAAAAAAATGAGATTCCACTTGAACATGGCTAAATTTCCACCCCCTCAAGCTTTTTGTGGCAGCATTTTTAGTGTGGAGTGATGACATTCCTTGGAGAAAAGAGGAGAGCATAGGAATGTGGAAAGGTGGAAGTGGACACCACAGTCACAGAACAGGAACAGCTTCTTGAAGATTTCTACATGGAGTAGGGCACAAAGTCAAACCCTGAGTGGGTCAGGACCTTGCAAGTGGTTCCTGTAGTCCTGTCCCTGTCCTGGTCACTCAGGTGCATTAACTCTCTGTTGTTGATGTGGCCAACAACAATTCCTCTTCTCCCACCTGTGAACATCCAGGCTAAAATGATACTCTCGTTAGGACTATTTCTGCTCACAGCAGCAGTAAAAAATCCTGCCACTCACAAGGACACAACACTCAGCAAACAGTGTGGGAGGAGGAATCTGTAGTGGAAATGGACCCTCAGGAGCTTGTTTTTATTTTTCTTACAAACCTGCCGAGAATTTGGCCAAGCACATTCCATGGCTTTTCTGTATGCAGCTACTTCCTTCTTGGAATCTTACAGAAAGCACTGGAGGTGCTGGAGTCCAGCTCCGGCTGCCAACCAGCCACTGAAAATTTTACATTCTGAAGTGCCTGTAATTTCTTTGGAGAAGATACTTAATCCCTTGGCATAACATTTCCTCATGCAATGCCCCTCGCTCTGAGTGACACAACTGCTCAAGGCAAGCAGGGAATAGCATTGCTCTAACAGGTTTGGGGAGGATGGTTTAGGTTAAATGGGTTGGGGTTGCAGTTCATGGTGCCATGGAGAGAACCATGGCTGTGGTACTCCTACACTCCTTCCAGAAGTGAGGAAGACTCACAAGCAGCTCCCTCACCCCAGCCTTCCTCGAGCAAACATCCTATAGCACCTCACACCAGAGAAAACAGCTCCTCCTCACCGACCTGAGCAACTTTGCAGCAGAAGTTAGATGCAATTTAACATCTAAGTTCCCTCTGTTTCCCTCCACGGACAGGTGCAGGTCTACAAGGACCATCACTGCATCAGTGCCACCGACAGGCGCATCCTCAACATGTTCATCTCCATCTGCAACGACCTCCGCAACCTCTGCCAGAAGGTGGAAACGGTGCATCCCGGGGACCAGGTGACCAACAGCATTTTGGAGAGGTGCAAAGTGCTCCTGAACGACAGCAACGACCTCAGTGCCATCAGAGCCACGTGGGTGTTTCCTTCAGCTCAGCCTCTGGGAGTCCAGAGTGGTGGGAGACTGGCACTGCACATTCCCACCCGACTTCCCCACCAGTTCTGTCACAACACCTTCCTGGCTTTAGTGAGGGTAGAAGGTGCTGCCCAGGTTGCTGCTGGGAAACCATTGCCAGCCTTCACTCACAGAAAGGGGGTTGGGTGTGTTTATTCATCATTTTTACTGGTGCATGGCAGGGCATTTACAGGCCCTGAAGTCCCATGCACCATGGGGTCATGACCTTGCAAGTTGCTCCCATAGTCCTGGTCCCTGTCCTGGTTACTCAGGTGCCCCAGGCAGGTCCCCTCCTCCTCCTCCTATTCCTCCCATCCACAAGTGTCTGTACATTCTCTCAAAGTCTTCCAGGTCCATCCCAGCAGCCAGGGTGGTTTATTTGGCATTCCTCAACACCCAATTCCATCCATGCCCGTCTGGTTTTGGGAAATGACTCTCTGTGCAATCCTGCTCTTCCCAGGGGGCCTTCAATTGTTTCCTTCTCTCCCACAGATACCCCCACGGTGTTGTGAATTACCTGAGCTTTGAAGAAGCAAGGAAGACTTATGGAGGTGTGGTGAGCCTCATCCCCATCGTTATAGACCTCCTGAAGGAGTGGGTAACCTACACTAAAAGGCACCAGCTGCATCAAGTGAGTCATGGACGTGCCATCTCCAAGAAGGAGGCACCCACTTCCCAAAAACCATCTGCTGTGCGCTTTGCAGCTCACACCTCTGTTAGTAACAAAAATACTGTGCAATTGCAGGAAAAGGATTTCCAGAAGTACCTGCTTGAAAATCAACGTCCGCAAAAAAAAGCTCCCTGGAGGCCACCGGGCAAACACCCCTTTTAAAGGATCACACCTTCTACTTACCACCTTTAATCAGCTGGCTGATTAAAGAGAGTGAAATGCATACTAGAGATCTGCCCTGAGTCCACTTCCTGAAGAGCTGCCCTGCCAGCCAGCCTGGGACAGACACACACTCTCTCCCTCGCTGATATTTCCGTTCTCCTCCTCAGAGTCATATCCTGACAGAAGTAGCTGTAGCTACAGCTGGTCCCTGGGACCAGCACTGCAGTGAGAGCAGGGAATAGTCAAGAGTCATCAGGTTGTAATCCCTCAGACATGAATCTTTGACAAGCTACTTGAAATGGGATTTTACACTTTCTGAGGAATATCCCCTCACTCGCCACAGCCAGCGGGGTGAAGAGCCTGCCTGTCTGAAGGACATGACCCAGAGCAGCAAAGGCCTTTTATTATGGATTCAGACATGTCTTTGACATTTAGACTTGTCCCAGAAATTCCCTCACCCTCACTGAAAATGTTTGGTTATCTGGACCACAGGATCCATGTGTACAGGACACTGATGTGTCTCCTATACATGCCACTGGCCACAGAGGTCAGTGTGCCCCAGCTGTGCTCTGCTGCACCTTTCCTGCAGGTTCTACACCACAGAACATCTCCCCTTGACCTGTTTGACTCCTTTGCTATCAAAGCCAGAGATGCAAAGGAGAGCAGAGTTCAGTTTGCCCTTACTTTGTGCGTACTGACAACATCCAAACTAGAACAAAACACCCCTGTGTTCCTCAGGCCTCTGCAAAATGAAAAGTCATTTCCAGCCCATGGGATTTGTGGGAATCTGGTGGGAGCAGAGAGGGTGAAAGCTGTGGCCACATTCAGATGGTTCCTTTTCAAATTGCAAGTTAAACTGTCTGTGCTTTCCCTTTTTCAAGCTGAGAATCCAGCTTGTCTGGCTCTCAAGGATGTCAGGAGGCTCAGTTCAGGAAAACATGTGAAATATGTTTTCATACCAGCCCTTGGCAACTCTAGCACAGTTTATCCCAGTGCTGGAAGCATCTCTCATTTCAGCCTGCTCTGGGAGGGTCAGTAGAGCCCCATTCTCTGGAGCTGATACAGGTTTTTGGGGTGCTTTTAAATCAAGCACTGTTAACTACAAAGTGAAGATCTCAGTGACGCAGTGTCTGCCCCGTATCTCACTGCTCTCTTCCCCTCCCACAGGCAAATTACCTTCTGCTCTTTTCTTCCTGCTGGAAGACACTCCTGAATAAACAATTTCCCTTTGCATACCTGGGTCAGTTTGCTAAAATTATGAGAAAGCTTCTGCCTTGGGATGACCAGTGTCTGGCAACAAGCAGCTAAAAAAGAAGGGAGAGTTAATACAGAGGAGGGAGCATAGGGAGGAATGAGAGCTCAAGGGAAATGGGAAGTATTTTCAAGAGTATTTTTATTCCTCATACAACCCCCCTTTCTTTTGCATTTTTTTCCTATCCCTATCCACGGGTACTGCAGTGCACCCACCCCCTCTGGAGGAGAAGCCTATTTTTAGGGAGACATGATCCAAGTGAACTGACCCTTGGTGGACTCCAAATGGTAATGAAGGGTCACAAAGAGACTCCCGGGCACTGCTGGGGCCACAGCCAGGGGAATGTCACCGTCACCCCCTCGGGCTGCCCTGGTGCTGAGGCAGCTTCAGGCTGAAAAATCCCAGTTGCTGGCAGCTGCCCTGTTGTGTTTCATGTTGCAGACAAGTGTCCAGTGACAGTTGCTGCCTTGGAAAGTTTCTCAGAACAAGCCCAGGCTCTGTGGACTGAACGCTGACAAGTGTCAGGGACATGAGAGATGCTGCTGCCAGATCTTGTTTCCAACCTTTCTGGCCCTGTCCTATAGTTTAAATTTGAACACCCAGGCTCTGATGAGACCAAAATTATCCTCCAGTTTGTGGGTCACTTTGAGTTTCCATGGATGAGCACAGCACAAATGGCTGGGCAGAGCAGTCCTACCAGTTATTTTGCACTTGACCAAAGTGATACACACAGGAAACAGCTCCCAAATCTTAATAATAAGATTCATACACACATAATAAGGTGATACACAATGAAACAGCTCCCAAATCTTAATAATAATTTCTAGTCTGGCCTTATCCTTTCAGTCAGTGTCATCCAGCCAAAATTTTAAGATCCAAGCAGAAAAATGAGTGCCTAAAACTTGCAGTTTGAGGTTTGATAATGACAAGACCAGAATCTGTTGGAAGACTGCAAAGTTAAGTCTCACAAAAACATCTAGACAAATTACTTAATTTCCATACAAGTTCTCCTCTTCCAGCGTGGATGGACACTTCAAAAGACAAAAAGATACAGCAAGAATTGTTTTTCTCTACTACAAATCAAGCTGTTTGAAGAATTTACATAAACAGGATGTAAATGCCAAACACAAAAGTGCAATAAAGTTTTACTTTAGCCTCTGTGAGCATAAAATTGCAAGATACACACTGAGAAACCAGGCAGGGCACCAGACTGACTTTCCTCCAGATCTGTCAGTTAGTCCAGGAAATAAATTCCACTTTTTTTCTTCAAAGACTGAAATAGAGATATGGGCTGGTGATCTCAACAGAATCCTGGCATCTGTAGGCTATAAATTACCTCTGTGCTCCCTTTGATTCAGCTAGGGGTCAAACCAGGCTTTTGCCTACCTGAGCAACCTGGTCTAGTGGGAGATGTCCCAGCTCCCCACAGGGGGGTTGGACTAAGATGGACTTTAAACGTCCCTTCCAGCTCAATCCATTCTGTGACAAAAGATTCCGAGTTAAACATCTGGTTCCAGCATCTCACACATTGAGAGGACGAGGTAGAGCTCAGACCTCCAGGAGCTCAGATCAAGTGCTGGGAATGGTGGTGGGCTCTGGAGGGAAGGAGAAGGGGCGATGCAAAGGAGAGAAGACACAGCATCCCAACGATGCCACCGGAGCCGATGCAGGATGAAGGGGTGGGCTTGGCAGGGCCTCTAGCGGCCGCCTCACAGCACTGTCTGATTTTTAAACACTTCCAACAATCCTGTCTCCCCAGTCCTGAGCCCACGGGGGCTTCTTAGCACTGGTTGCAGGCACACAGCCCTTGGATGCAGCACTCCCGGGTGTCTCCCCAGCTGTGCAGGGCACTGCGGGGCCGCTGCTCCCGTCACAGGGAGCTGTAATTTCAGAAGAGCCATCGGCTGTTCCCTGTCCCCAGCACCCTGCTCCCTCAGCTCCCCACTTCATAAACACCTCGCAGGCAGGGGAGCTCTTTTCCTGGGAGTTCTGAATTCCCTCGGGGCAGCACCAGCTCAGGCAGCTGAGCACCAAGCACAGGCGGCTTCGGAGAAACCAGGAATAGCGCCTGGCAGATGGCAAAGAGCAGAGTCCTAAACTGGAGGGAGCACTCGGAGGGAAGGGGCCTTTAGGAAAAAAGGGTTTAGCCAAGGAAAGCTCACAGACACCAAAATCACTACAACCATCAGTCAAAACTGTCTAGAAGAAAGTCTTGTCTGAAAGTAAAGCCCATGTGAATCTTCCCTCAGCTTCACTTGCAAAGCTCCTGTGCATGAACAAAGTAACTCAGCTCCTGTGATTTCAAAAACTATTTCATAACCACTTTTAAAATGCACCATTGTGCCGGCAGCTAAAGTGGTTCCAATAAATCAGGATCAATCAGCAAAGGTAATTGAACTTCCTGAATCTTAAGTATTTCCTTCCCTAATGTCTCCTGTGTGTTTATTAGCTATGCTATAAACTGCTAAAGGTATTACTTGGCTTTAGTGAGGAAGGTACTTTATTCTTCTCTTTTTGTACCCTATTGAATATACTCCTGTGGGTCATTTTAATATTTTTCTTTTTGTTGTTGTTGTTTTTTTACACTGGCAAATGCAGCTTTGCAATGCCAGGCTTATTAAGGGATACAAAAAAGGGACTTAAAGTAAGGCAAGAGCAAGTCAAATTCGCTTTGTGCTTTTTCATTTCACTTACCCCATGCTGTAGAACTCACCCCAATGCTGGGGGCATAAAATAACCTTCTGTATCATTTAACTCCAAGCTAATGGTCATGGTAATTTCTATATAAAATTCTCCATATGCACTGTTACTGAAGTGTGTCCACTAACAATGTGTCACTTGCACCATCCCTTGCATGTATTGCTCATATTTAAGAATCATCCTCAGTCCTCAGCTGGAATGCTGAGGTTCATGCATGGATTTCTAAATTGCTTCGAGCAAAAATACCAACAACCAACCACACATAAAAAAAACCCAAACCAGCAAGAAAGGTGCCAGTCAAAAAAAAAAACAACAAAAAAAAAACAAAAAACCCACCAAAAACTAAACAAGAAAACAACCTTAACCTACCAGCAAAATGGTCCCAAAATTCCACTTGGTCTGAGGTCCTGTGGCTCTTGAGCAGGGAAAAGCACAGCCAGGGACAGAGCCAGGTTCCAACAGCAGCCCCAGCTTTGCAAACAAGGCTTTGACATTTCCAGCTATTAATTTCTCTAATCACTGTGCAGTCTCTGGCCTGCAGGAAAGCAGGAAGCTCCCAGGCAGATCTGCAGCACTGAACTGTCAGAGATTAGACTGGCACGTTTTTGGTGAGTTTGTTTGCCACAGAATTAAAAAGGCTTTGGCTCCACGCAGAAAAATGAGCTTCTGATGATGAATCCTGTGCAAAGGAGCAGCAGCACTGACCTGCTCTGCACTGTCACAACTGGGAAGATGTTTGGACACTGAACTCATTTCTGCATGTCTTGGTCCCAGAAAGGTTGGCTTCCAGGTAACTTAACACAGAGTAGTGCAAAACAATACATTTTATTTGTTCACAGTTAAACACAAGCAACTGCCTTGACATTTTAGAACATTCTAATAAGGACAGCAAAACCTCCTTTTGGTTTAAGTTCTCTTTAGCTTACGATTGTACCATTTCCTTGTTTTTCATATTTATGGCATTTAATGTGGATTGTTTAACATGCTTACAAAGAGCGAGGCAGGGAACAGATTAACTTGACAAAGACAGCAATTTTAGATTTAACTAAAAGCAGTCAGTTAAAAAAATCTGTTTCCACTTCACTGATGGGACCCCTTCAAACAAACTGCAAGTTAACTACATACAGCAGATCCATGATTTTTAGACTTACAAAAAAAAAAAAAAGAAAAAAAATTGCAAAATTTTGTTCCTCCATAATCTTTGTGGTCCATAAACAAACCGAAAGTGGTTTCCATTACTATCCTGGTGCTAAAATCCTGTTTAAAAGAAGAATAAAGCCACCTTATCAATGAGCTTGAGTCACTGCCAGGGCGTTTTTGTAACCGACACAAAACCCACCTCTCCTGGGAACGCCGGATACCCCCCCCTGGGCTGGGCAGGGCAGGATGGGGAATGAGCTTGTCCAGCATCCCAGCCCACCAGGGCAATGTGCAAACCGTTCCCTCCTGGGGCTGGGATCCGGTGGGGAAAGGGGCAGGAAACCTCCACATCTTCCCGAAACACACGCTACCACGTTTGCTACCACTAAGTCTGAGAAAGCCTAAAGACATGTCGACAAAACCAGTCTGTCACTTACAACCAACTCTCTACTCTCTATTCCATGCAGAGTCAAGCTTGGACACAACCACTGAAGTTCAACCTCTACTCTCAGGGCTCCGACTGACCAACCCAAAGGACACAGATAATAATTTAAGACAGGCAGAAATGTATTTAGACCCTGGGTGTTACGGAAGAAGTGGAAAATGGGGGGAGAAGTTCTGTCAGGAGCAAGCCAGCACAGTGCCAGCTGCTTTGACAGCCTCGTTCCTATCAGGGTTAAGAAGGGATTTGAACTACAAATGCAAGTGTTCTTGGACTTGATTTCTATGTGAGGCAATTCTTGAACAGCAGCTGCCACCCACAGACTGTTTCAGAGGAGAGGCCACGCGTGAGGGTAACAGTGAAGCCTGATGTGTCTGAGCACACCCAGCCCCAGACACATCCAACATTTAGAACAAGCACTCTGCCTTCCTAACAGCAGGCTCTGCTCTGTCACGAAGGACACTGAGTCTGACCACTGACAAGCCCTGATCCCACAATCCTCCTTCACAGAAGGCTCATCATCGACTTGATTAACACCGAAAGGCTTCACGCCACGACTCTGATTCGCAGTTTGAGCACGATTCCTCCTCAGCCTTCTAAGGAAGCAGGATGAGGGTGAAGGGGAGAAGACCTAGAGCCAAACTGACATTGCTGAGCTGAAAAATGTGCTGCAGCCTGAGCAGAAGAGCACTCAGAGGAAACCATATTCTGAACGTATTCCCAGGAAGAATGAAGCCAATTGCTTGGACTCAAAACACGTTGGTCTCGCTCAGACCAGGAACAAAGAGCAGAACTGTGAAGAAGGGTCAGGCAGCACATCTTCCTGATTAGAGAAACAAATCCTCCACTGCAGATCTCAATAAGCTTGCAATTCTACATCCATGTTCTGCATGCTCTCCTTACTTGAGTAAAGCTTCCTTTTCCCTCTTCTCCCACCCCAATTACTTTCCCATAGGAACCAGTCTGAGGTCAGTAACAGTCTGTCAGGCAAACACTTAAAATACCAAGAAGATCAGAAGCTAGTGTTTTAACAAGTCTTCAGCATTTACGGTCTCTTCTGCATTACAAGCTCCAGTTCCTTTTTGTCTGTTCAAATGTAACTTTCCAGGAAATGTTAAGGACAATATAAACAATGATCATGAATTAGGGTGAATGAATCACTCTGCAGAGGTACAGTATCTTTAAACATTTGGGTATTCAATCAGACTCCAACTCAATGAAGACTGAGGGATGTGGGACAATGGACAGGCAAAACAGAGACCCTTAGATGAATGCACTGGAAATTCTAGTGCTGCTTCTTTCCAGGATGAAGGGAACCGAAGTCACCTGGACAGGCAGCACAACCAACTGCTCTAAATTGGAAGCTTGCAAGGAAATACAAAGCATTCAGAGTAGACTCACATATGTTAATTTGGCCTCATATTGCACTCAAGTTCATAAACGCAGCCACTCAACTGGGGACAGGGAGAAAGGGCAAAAATACTTGCAAATGCTACCAGTTGTCCCTTCAAATTAGTACACGCTGCTAAGGACTGAATTGGAGAAAGAAGCAAGAGTTAGGCTGGGCATTTCAATTCCAGACCCAAAAATCCACTTTGCATTCGTTCAGCAGCCTCCTTCTGTTCCTGGCCATCGATCCTGCTCCGCTGCATGAGCCACTGCTCAGACCAAAGAAACATAAAAGCTTTTAGTTAAACTTGCACTCATGCCTCCTGTTCTATGCCAAGAATATGAAAATAACACTGATTGACTATCTTCCTCTTTAACTGTGGTCATGATGAGTTTCATTGTAGTCCATGATATGAAGCTGTCCAACACTGCTTTCCTGGAGCTTGGGAGAGAGGCTGAGGTTATCGGGGCTTGGAAGGGCCTTCGACTCCATGCTTGGATCTTTACATAGTTCAGTCTTTAGAGCATCAGACAGCCTGTTGATGGTCACACCCTCCTCATCACACTGGCTCTCGCTCTTGTTGCGAAATAATTCTCGTGCCTTCATTCCAAGGAAGCTCTTGGAACTTGGGAGTGAACCTACAGTCAGAGGGACAGTGGACGAGGGCTCCAGCAACACGGATGTCTCCCAGCGACTGCTCAGCCTCTGGTTCTGGGGTTTCTCTGGGGTGGAGAGCTCGCTGCTGCTGCCACCCTTACTGCTACTGCTGCCTCGAGTGCTGGGAGGTTTGGTCTCTCCATTTCTACCAATGGTTTCTTCACTGTTTCCTGCCACTGTATCTTCATTACCACAATCCACCCTGTTTGGCAAGGAGAGAGGATACAGTGACAAGGAAATCATAGTAACTAAACAATGGAGAGGGAAATATTGGCCAAGGCAGTTACTTTGATTACCTTCCATTTCTGCTACTGAATATGTACTTCAGCAGCTTTCCTTTCATAGTTCTGTGGCAAAGCAGGAGTGACACAGGGTAACCAGAAGTGTCACACACTCAGCTTTGCAACATCCAATGCTCTAAATCCAAAACAATAATCCCACAGCAGAATGCAACTGGATCCTGATCTGTTACAGCAAAGGAAGAGATCTGGACACCCTCCTTGTACTGGAGATCTTTCCTCTACCTAACCCAAGCACAGTGATCACCAAAAGCTGGCATTTCAAGGGATTCCCCTCATGCTGTGGCAGAATTTGGTGTAGGAAAAAAGGCACAATCTGAAGGGAAGTAGAGCACTGCCCGGATGCTTCAGGCAGACAGATGTAAAACCAACACTGAACAACAGCAGAACAATCTGCAGACTGAAGTGAGGTTTCTCTCAAATTTGAACAACAGTTCAGCTATCTGAGAAGTACTTCATCAGCACTTCCAGTGTTGTCAAGGGCTCCCTGTAGCCTGGGCAGAGCCCTGAAACAGATTCCATCTGGAAAAGGTGCAGCAACATCAGTATTTTGGGGTGATACATCCAAGTGCTGGAATTCCACAAGGATACCAACTGTCATGAGTCCTGCCTATTTTACATAACCACCCTTACCTTTCTTCTGCTGCTTCAGCTGCTTCTGTTTTATCATCTTCAAGTTTTTTCAGTAGGCTGCTCTTCTCCAGACGGCCAAACAGATCCAAGATCTCCAGCTCAAACGCCTGTGTAATTCTTTTCTGGGCCTTGTACCTACTTTCTACTGCTTGCAGCTGACCTCTGAACAGAAAAACAAACCAAAATGTCCAATGTCTCCAGAGTCTGCCTCAACTGTGATAACACACATGAGAAAGCACAGCTAAAATGTTCCATAGGAAGCCCCTACCTTGCTTGGATTTTGACATCTTCCAGGTATTTCTTTTGCTCCAGGAAGAGGTGGTCCTTTTTTGCAAGCTGAGATTCCAGTTCAGCTATCCTTTTCTGGGAAGCATCAAGCTTTTGGCTTTGCTGTTGAACACACAACTTTGCTCTCTCCAGTTCTTTCCGAAAGGCAGCGTGCAACATTTCAACCTCCTCGAAGCAAACAACACAACGTTAAAGCATAATTTGATAGTGTGTTATTTTTACTGGTGTTCAGACATGTTTCTGATGTTATAAATAGGCACATTTTAAAGGAGGAGAGAATAAAAGCAGCATTTCTAAAAAGAGATATAGAAAACTGGCTATGCTGAGGATGTACACCATTAAAATAACTACACATCACTGACATTTATTAGCACATTAATGTTCCTTATGAAAAGCTCTTTTCATCAAAGCAAACTTGCCAGTTCTGCACTGGATTAGAATAGACAAACTCCATTTCAAATCCATTTTTGCAACATGACATTCATTAAACAGCAGTAAAAGCCTTTTTTTGGCTTATTATTCACCTTCTTTAATTACTTTCTCTCACGCAGAAACAGTTATATTGTTGTGTAATTTACTTGCTTCTAATTAAAAAAACGTTTCTTTGAAGTCAGGAAGTAAAACCATATGAACCACAAAAGTTTTAGTGAAGCTACTACTAACTTTTAACAGGAAAATGACTGAGTGAGAAAACTAAGATGTTTGTTTTAAAGCAGTACCTCACGAAAACCAGTAAAATCCTGGTTAAGATCTTTCTCCAAATTCTGGCACTATTGCACCACATTACTTTGCCAACAATCTGCTGTCAATGACATTAGAAGCACAGAAAAATCTCGGCCTTTGGAAAAAAGAAATTGCTAAGAATTTATATCAAGTGGTTAAAACTGACTTCAGGTGTTCCCCAACTACCCCTTTTTTAGCTTTCAGAAGGGGCACTGAAGACATTCCTTAAACCTACAGTGCACAAAAATATCTGAACAGATCAAATACAAAAATCAAACCCCCGGAAATCAATTTCAGAACAAAGTTATCTGTTAAGTTATGAGACATTTCCTTCTGAAGCCAAGGCTGGGAAATGCTGGGTGATGCCCTCAAGTGAAGCCTCCCCAGAAGTCCTCCCCTGCAGCTCTGCAATACCTTTGTAGTGTCTGTGTGCTTGTGCTGCAGCTGCTCCAGGTACAGCTCGTTGACCTCCCCAAGAACCAGCAGCTGCCTGTTCAAGAACTCCATCTGCTGTTGCACTGACTCACTGTTGGAAAGCTGGAAAGAGAAAGGGAACAGGATCCAACATTGGGATGGAGGGTCCAGCAGGAGAGTCACAGCTGACAGGCACTGCATTCACAGGGGGTTTTTACAAAGGAGGGACACAAAGACTATGCATCATACACAGTGTTAAATAAATTTGTTTTCATAGAGAACTTTTATTTTTCATTCAACTTCTGACATAAACAATATCGCTAAAATGTCAAGATTTAATACAAGTTCAGAATGCTCAATCTGCAAATTCCTGCTGTGGAAAAAGCAGCCAAAATGAGAAGACTCAGAAGCCCTTGAACTGAGTTCAGCGTTCCTTCACCAAAATACAATTTTCTGTGTTGTTTTTGTGCAATTAGTATCAGACTCCAAAGAACTAAGCACAGGCTTCTCTCAGAACAAGAAAGAAAAAGCACCTGACGAAAATTACCAGTCAAAAAATAAACAGAAAGACACAAAGGGACCCTGGGAACACTGACTTTTCTTACCTTTTGAGAAACCTGGCTAAGCAGCAATTCAGTGTGACACACCTTGTTGTTGGCCTTCTTCAATTCTAACCTCAGATCTGCTATCATATTCCTGCAGTCTTCCAGCTTGGTCTGTTCAAGTGACAAAAAAATTACTCAGAGTTCTGAAACTTCACCAAGGACAGCAAAGGCACAGGGCTGGAAAGCTGTAACCCCCAGGACTGGAAATCAAGTTATACTGAGCCCTTGTGAAAGCCCCCAAACCAGCAGGACACTACCTTTTCCTATTTCCAAACTAAAGACAGGACAAAACAACGATAAAAGCACAATGACTAAGTTAAGCACTTCCAACTATGCACTGCCTTACTGTGAATTAAGATTACAACTCTAACAGAATGTGCAGCTTTCTCTCAGATATTTCATGCCTTGTTATTAAGAAGGTTATTTTTAAAACCAGTAAGTAGATAACAATTTTGTTCATGCTTCATACCTGCAATTCCTGGCTCTGGTTGTAGAATTCCTCCCGGTCGTGCTGCAGCTGTCTGATCTGGCTGTGAAGCTGAGCCACTATATTATCATGTTCCTCCTGAAACTGGTGGTACCTTGCCTGTTCTTTCTGCAGACTCAGTTTCAAGGCCTGGATTTCCTTTTCCTGTAGTTTCAGCTGATCTTTCTGTTAAGAATCCCACATGAAGCATCAGACAAAGCACCTGCTTATGAATTAGGACACCTGTGCTAAAGCCCCAGCCAAGCAAAGCTGTCCATTACCAGCAGGGCAGGCAAACACTTTTCCACACACAGAACACTTTAAATAGAGCATGTTCTTAAGGCTTTTGTGGTTTGGTTTGGGCTGAAAAGGAGATGAAATGGTGATAAGAGTGGACAGGCTGAAAACTCACAGCCACATCCAAAGGCACAAGGAGTAATAACATATTTTTCCACTGCCCCTCATGCTTTGAGCAGGGACTTGGGCTTCACAGCTGAAACAACAGTTCATCTTCCAAAACCTATTTGGAAGTCTATTTTTGGCTCTTGTAGTGAATCACCAGAAGGTGAAACTGTTGATGGAATTAGCTACAGTATGAAAATACAGAATGAAACACACCCAAATCTACCGAGACATCCTTCAATGCACTTATAAATTCGGATTCTATCATAGTGAGCACCTCTGGAAAAGAACACTGGAGTTTTCAGCTTTTGCTATTATTCCTCAGTTGGGGACAATACTTCTTTAAATATGCAATGAGGTGTCTAGCCAGGCATTGAACAACTGCTCCACTAACAGGGAAGCATTTAACATTATCCACAGGCAAATGCTGGCAGGGGTCAAGCACGAAGGCAGCCACTGATTCAGCTGCCTGAAGTCAACTAGAAACTACTGCCTTTAATGACAGCGCACCAGTCATTCCACAAACACTGACTTCAGCAAGGCGAGAAATGAGGCTTCTTTTTTAATTGACCAGACCAATTAACACCTGTTAAGCACCAGTGTGTTTCCATCAGTGCTAGAGCTGGGTCCCTGCTCACCATGGCAGCGTTGTGCTCCTCCAGAGCTGTAGCTTTGATGACTTTCCTCAGGAGCCGGCGGTTCCGCAGCGCGTGTTGCTGCCTCTTGAAGCGCTCGTACAGGAGCTGGTTGTGCAGCAAAAGCAGTTGGTTCCGCAGGGTGTGAATCTCATCTGAAGGGGGAGAACCTGGATTGGGACACAGGAGAGCTTACTGAACTGCACTGGCCCTGTTCCACACATGGGAAGTGTTTTCTGAAGTGAAAAATTAAGATTTAAAAATCCATCTGCTCTATCTGACCTCTGACACAAACTTCAAATTGTAAAACCGTTTTCCCAAAGTAACACGTGTGTGTGCTTCAAATGGATTCCTCCTCTTACTAAGAGAAAAAAGCCAAGCTCACCATCAGCACAGAAGCCTAAGAGCACAAAACTATGACAGACACACAGGTGAAGCAGCAAGAAAAACAATCATCAGTTTTAGATTTAACTAGTAGCGAGGAGGTGGAAGGATGTGCTGGATCATCAGCACCACTCTGAAGCCCAGCAGGTCTGAAATGGTCAAAAGCAGAAATGTCTAGAATTGTGGACAGGGCAGTTTGTACTTTTCAAAGATGAAAGATAGCAGCTCATCTCACTGGAACACAGCTACTATCTGCTAAGCAGATAAACCATGACTTAATGGAGGGCACTAATGCTTTTTGCAGCATTAGTTATAAAAAACACAGGTATGCAGGTCACTGTTTAAGCAACTCTAATAATAGAGGAACACATTGCCAAAACACATGAGAAATTTCCTCACCTCCAAAGTGAGTCCAGTCAGCAGATTTGCTTGGCAGAGACAGTCTGAAAAATGAAAATGCAGCATTAAGCTTAAATATAAAACACTCTGCAAGTCACTGGAAAATAGAATGTGCACCTCAAAAGAGCTTATAGCCTAGTAAAAGTACAGTTAAGGTCAGCTGGTATAAAAAGAATAAGGAGGAACTGCACAGCTGCTTTTCAGGCACAGCTATTAAGATTAAGCCACAACAAAGAGGAGTAACAAGAAAGTCTGCAAAATAATATTTTCAGTCACCTACTTGTTCAGCTCCTTAGTGTGTGCATCTGCTCCTTGCTGAATCAGTCTGTCCAGCACTTCCACGGGAGAAGTCGAGCACATACAGTCATCCTCCTGGGTTCCCTTGGCTTTCTTTAGCAGCTCCTCAGTCTTCTTGCCAACAAAGAGGTAGGCAGTCTTTGGTAATGCAACCTCGAAGAGGTGCTCATAGAGGGGAGGCTGCCCACTCCCAAACACCACCCTTCTTTGTGCTGGTACTTTGCACGGGCTGGGAGTGAGGATACTCGTCTCCCCAGAGGTTCCTTCCCTGTTCCCAGCAGGGCTTTCCCCAGAGCCTCCACAGGGCTTGTCTATGGGAGTAAACGTTTGTTTGGGTGTTTCCCGTGCGTTCTCAGGCCCAGGCTTGTCCAGGGATGTTAAAGGCTCAGAGGTCTGGCTGTGTCCCTGCACACTGGAGACGGCTGAGTGGGTTTTCTTCTGAGAGCCTGACAGACTTTCATTTGTGCGGTAAAACGGGGAGTCAAACCCTCCTCTAGGCACCATGTGTTCAGCATCGGTCGTGATCTCCGAGATCTCTTTAGATATTGCATCTGAGGAGAGGGGGGAGCACCATTATGCATCTTGTATTTCAGCATTACAGGCATTTCCTTAGCCCAGATGTGGGTAAGGGTGACAGGCATTTACCTTCCTCTCTGTCCTTTTCAGCACTGTCTTCAAACGACAAACCGCCCAAAAACTCTGCAAGATCACTTAAGGTTACTGAACTTTTACTACTGGGTATGTCTGAAAAAAAAAGAAAGGAAAATTAAACAGTTAGTTGTTCAGGTGATGTTTTCTCCAGCCTTAACACAGCACAAAACACAAGTCTTTTACTGCTCCAAGGTCCTTGGGATAAGCTTATCCCTCCTTCAGATGCTTCCTCAAAGGAGGAAGTTACCTGACTGCTGTTGCATTCCATGTGGAAACCAGGTGAATCAGTCCTGATCCCAAAATGTAATCTTGTAAACTTAACACTTGCTATTGCACAACCTCTGTAAGGATGTGCTGTTTGCAATTTAACCCATTAGGTAACTCAATTCCAGTGGGTGGCTCATGTGCAGCGTGGCTGTACTTCCACCTTCACATTAACCTCCCTTCAGCTTCTGCTCTGGCTCCACAAGGACACAGCACTTGCCTGAAAAAAGGAAGTTTAGCAATCTGATGTAATATAAACTTGCCAACATGTGGCTACTGATCAAAACCCTGAGAGAGCTGCCAGGGGGATACACCAGAGCACACAGGACAGAAACCTCACGCTCAGCTCAGTCAGAGATCAGGAGCCCAGGGAAAAACCTTGCCTGTTCTTAATCTGGAATTTAGAAAGTTCAGATTCCAGTGTTCCTACACAACTACACCAAGGAAAATCAGCTTTAATCTTCACTGTCATCTCCAATTTGAAGGCAGTAAAGATTCACAGCACAGAAGTCTCAAATGCAGTGCTAAAATCCCTTTCTACAGCTGTCAGAGATGCAGATGACAGAGAATGGAAAATGGAATCTAGATTTACCTATTAAAAGTAGAGTTCCTCAACCATCCACTGCTGATTTCAATATTCCAAAGGACTTTAAAAAAAGGTTCAAGTACAGCAATATAATTGTAGACAGGAAACAAAGTTTTTCCAAAAGCCTTTAAAAGGGATCATCATATCTATTCTTACAGTTTGATCCAGACATGTGACATAAAACTTGCTGAAGTGAGACTTCATATACAGCTTGCTGCTTCTAATTAAAAAAATTCATCCTCAAAGAATCAGCTTTTATAAAAAATAAATATCCTTCTTCAGCCTTCAGTGTAGATCTGTATATTTAAACATGCACAAGAATGCATGAGAGCCAGGCAAAAAAAATCTGCAAGCTATTTCCTGAAGGTGAATGGTGAAAATTAAATCAAAAGCTTCACAAGGTTTTAACTTAAATCACAGTTAAGGCAGGATCCTGGAACTACAAAGAACTCAGGGTGGGGGGGAAAGATAAAAATCTGTGGAAAAGTGTTTGGCAATTGGAACATATGTCAATAAAAACTGGATTTGTTTACAACAAGTAATGGGGAGAGGAAAATGGAGTTTACCCAATGATTTATCGCTGTTTATGACATTTTGCTGTCGGTACAGTAAAGGCCTCCCAGGATCTGGTTTGTCCTCCTGAAAAACAAAGCAAACCCAAAATACATGATTTGCATCAGGTATTGTTGGAAATAAATAGAAAGAAATTTACTGCAAACAGATGGCTTAAACAGCAAACCCATGTAAGAAGTCTGAAAACTGTGCAACTGGAAGTGGCAATAGTTGTTTAAACTTAGAAGAAAATGAGTTTTTGCAATGAAATGCAGCATTTTTTTATAAACCAGTCACTCTGATTTTTCTTTCTCAGTTATGGTCACTGCATGTAAGGCAAGTCAATGAAAAAAACCACCAGATTAGTTTGGCAGAAGAATTTTGTAATACCTTTTTAGGAGGCGTGGCAGCAGCTGAAGGGAGTGAAACATGCACAAAGTCATCTGAAGTGCAGGGTGGAGGAGGAGATGTAGCTGGTGTTCCCAAAGGTGTTCCTTTCCCCCCTGCTGAAAAGGAGCACAAGTTTTCTCAGCAGGCTCCCCCTTCCTCCTTTCAGCTGATTTATTTTATGTGAAGAATTGTATGTTTAAACACTATCTCAACCATTTACTTAAATCTCTTTCCACTGTTTATCAATATAAAAGTGCACAGTTTCCAAGAGGCTGCTTCAGACTTTGGCTCTGAATTCCTGTATTTCCCCTCTCAGTGTTTGCACCAGCACTGCTCTGAATGAGGAGGTACTGAGCTCCCAGGAGGCACAACTCAAGCCTGCCAATGGCACAGTGTGGCATTCCCATTTAAGAGGCTGACAGTAAAATTTAAAGCCAGAATTTCCATTATGATAAACCTTAAAAGCCTAATTCCAAAATTCAGCACGTACCAGAGGTGCCAAAAGCTCTGCTGTAAGGTTGTGATGCAGACTGGGATGACTCTGATGGGACAACTCCAGGGGAGGTGGGTGGGGTGGTCATACCACACACTGCAGAAGGGCTCCAGATGGTGACCTGTGCCATAGCAATAAAACACACATCAGAGCTCAGAAAAGGAACATGGGAAGCACCTGAATCCAGGTTCTCACACGGGAAATCAGGTGGAGATTGAAAGCACTGAAGAATTCACAGCACTTCTCAGAAATGTGAATTTTTAAGACTGCCATGAGAAACTATGACAGTGCAAAGCATGAAAGGTTGCTGTGCTTCATCTCCTGCTTTACCTGCTGTGGCTCAGTTGACAGCCTCGAGGACTGTGGGCTCAGGATCTGAGGTAGCTGCCCTGGCATTTGTGATAGTGTTAGCCGAGGAGTGGAGTACGGGGTAGAAGTCCCTGAAAGTTTAAAAAAAAAATAATTAATTAAAATTTAAAAGTATCCAACACATCAAATACAACTCCATGGTTTTTCTGGCTAGGACCTAGAGGCTTTTAACCACAGCATTTCAAATCCATTCAACACAGGTATTTGTAGCTAGCAAACAAGAGACTTTTCTTCCAGCTTAAAGAAGTATCTTTTGAATATATTACATACTACAGCTTTATTTTTTAGGTTGGGTTGGTTGTTTTGGGATGGAGAAGGCAGGGGAAGAAGAGGCAGTGGAAAAGCAACCTTGTGAACATGTACAAAACATGTATCTATGCATTTTTTTTTTAATGATGGTTTATTTTCTGATGCCTAAGAATCAGACTTAAGTGGGATAAATAAGTAAAATTTGGGGGTTTTCTTTGCTCTAGGGCCAGTTTTCCTCCAGCAACTGAGTATTGATTAGCCATCAGACAGGTCTTACCATAGCTGCTCTGTGTGTCAATGTAAGAGCTGGCACTGGGGTCAGTTTGATGATGTTTTAAGCTTGTGCAGAGTTTCCGAGACACAGAGTAATAACCATCTTCATACGAGGCTTCTGCAGGGTCCAGGGAGATTTTGGCACATTCTATCACAACATCATGAGTTTCTAGTCTTTTCCACCTGCAGACAGTTTTTGGATCCAAAAGAGTAAGTTAGTCAATGATTGTTAAAAACAAGAGTTCCAGGACATAGGAGGAACTGGCTGGTGGGATGGCTCATTTGTTCCAGACAGCTTTGCACGCTCCCAGCCAAACTGGAACAAGGCACCACACAGAAATTGCAACCAGATGACTTGTAAGAGGGGGTCTCAAAGAGGAGACAAACAGCCTGGACACAGAGATCCACAAAGGTCTGCCATGGAGCACTCTGGAAAGGAGGAACAGCATACGAAGACTTGGTTGATCCTGAGCTTCAGCAGCTGTAGAAATCAGCTCAACTAGACTCAGATGTTGGTAGTCAAAATTTAGACATGCCAGCAGTGAGGGAATCTTAGATTATTTAAGCAAACACCGTCTGCAATGCCAGTTTCAGATCTGTGATTTTCCTCCCAAGTTTGGGGAATGTTTTTTAGGGTTTTATATGATATTACTACCTCCTTCATCCTGAAAACTATTTCTCACTACATCAAGCAGCCAGATTGGACCTGCCCAATATTTTCAGGGGATGGAAGTTCACTGTAAAGAACAGAAAGCCCAGAAGGCTGTCTATGAAAGGCTGAGTGGCTTTTGAAAGTAAGATATTCTATGTCCAAGATACCAAATTAGAAGGCTTCCACTGGTAGTTTTGTGCCAATTTTTGTTCTCCTTACTGGTGCCACCCTCCCCCCTGCCAAACTGAGCATTGTGACATTCAATGGGTTCCCAGTTAGCAGTGATTTCCTAGTGGCTCTGAAAAGCAGGGCAAGAGCACTACAGTGCAGCAACAAGAGTCAAATTCTCCTCTTCAGTGGCTGGGCCTGTGGAGACAAGAGAAAAGCAGCAAGTGGTGCTGCTGCAGGCAAATCAGCCTATTGCTAAAGAAATCTAATACAGCTGATAATGTTAAGACATACCTGTTAAAAGAACTGATCTGTTAAATGAACCAATATCTAGGTACCAAAACAAGACACACTGAAGCCATTTTAAACACTTAAATCCCAAATACTTCAACAAACCAAAAGGAATATGACCCAAACCTTAAGCCAATGAAGCCAATGTCCTGGTAGATTCACTTTACTCTTTATAAAGCCTTAGAACTTTATGAGGATGTTTGATCATTAAGTCACAAAAATAAGACAACTGTTTAGCAGAAGACAGATTCCATCCCAGATACAAGATGAATTTAGAACCCCAACACTGCTGTTCAAAGCCTTTTGCAACAGCTTTTGCTTGTTCATCCAGCTGTAAGCTGGGATGAAGAAAGTCTACGTGTGCACCTGGCATGCCTCTGAATCTGGGTGGCAAAACACCCTGGGCACACAGTGCTGCTGACACAGAAAAGGTTTTGCTGCAATAACCCCACTGAAAGCTGCTCATTTAGAGCCTCTCCTAATAGCAGAGTGAACATATATATATACCTTCGTGGGTCCAGTTCATGGTCCTTGGATCCAGTCACTAATTCTGGATGAATTCGCACATGTTCCATCATTGGCTGGGGGAGAAGAGCAAGACACAAAACTGATGAGAAAACCACTGATCCCAATAATTCAGAATGCTGCATTTAACAGATAAAGCTAAGTCACATCACGGCTTCAAGAGTTCATCTTGCTCCCAACTGAGGTTTTAGTCCAATCTGTTTTGTTTTGCAACCCTCAGCTAAATTGGCACATTTCTGGTATTTAACTGGCAAATACCTGCCTTTATATGGCTATGAATTCCTTGTGTCAGATAATATAGAGATGAGCAGCATTTTACCTTGACTACTTCTTCAAAGGTCTCCAAGTTTTCCTTCATACTGTAGTGAGAACGCAGAAAGGAGACAAAATTGCAAGGATACATTCCATAAAGACGATGGAAGAGAGCATAAACACTGGCATGAAGATGGACAAGATAAATCTCTGCCACATGACCTGGAAAAAGTAATTAAAAGACTTCTAAGAATGCAAGCAAAACAACTTTTAAATTTGAAATGTTAGCTGGGATACAAACAGTCCCTAGTGAAATTGTGAAGTCTTCTCAGAAAACAGGCAACACTTGTTCATCAGCTCACAGCAAACACAAAAATTAAGATATGGACCATTAATTACAACAGTGTCCTGTCATTCTCAAAGCACACATTTTTACTCAAGTTAAAACCCAAACCCCCTCTAGATAACGAGCCAGAGTTTGTAAGAATGATCAAAAAAGGAAAACTATGGTTTGCTTTACCTCAAAGGTAAAAACTCAAAGCTTGTATCCACAAAAAGCAATCAGTACAGACTTGAATCTTACAATCCATCTTAAAGTTCCAATCCTACTTGCAATGCAGAATTGCTCTCTAAATAGCACCTCTATGTGCTTAACACAGCATTTGTTTATTCAGCCACGAGACACACACACAGATACTGCCAGGGTTAGATATCAGACCCCTCTCAACAAATTCAGCAGAGCCAAGGCTGTAAATGAGAAGACCGGTTTTACCAACACTGCCATGACTATTTAGCTGTACATTAAAATAATCTCTTACATATGCTGATTCTTTCCCCTCCCCGTTTAATCTGGGAATCTCAAATTCCCAAATATCTGCCTCAAATGGTAGCATTTTCCCTTCTCTGCCCAGTAAGATTAATCTCTGCTTTTCACTGTCATCAGAGCAGCATTTTGGTTCAGTGAAGCTTCACATAGTAACAGCACCACATGGAAGAATCTAAGAGACTTCTGAATTTTGAATAAAGAACTCCCCGATGCTACTGAAGAACAGAACAGCTTGTGGGCTTAATACATCATTTTCTGTGTTTAAAATAATCTCAGACCATTAAGAGCCTAATGAAAGAACTGCATACAAGTCACAGGGACTCTGCTAAACCACAACTGCATGCAACAAAGTTGAAATCTCACCTGGATTCTGCAAGCACCAGGCTGAGAGACGCCCAAAGATACCAAAGAAATCATGAAGGTACTGTTTGCCAGACTGAGGAATCATTGGCAACATGGTTATTAGCACTAGGACACCTGTGGTGAGTACTACTACATCTGTGTCAGTCTGCAAGAAGGGAAAAAACCTGCATTAGTTAAAAGTGTTGAACTTCATTTTTTCCAAGGATGAAGTGAACGCTGAGTCATCATCATGGAAAAAGTTCTCTGTTGAAACAGTCCCTCTGAACTCTACCACAACTTAATGATCCAAGATTACTGAGGTTTATTTCATCCAGAACAACTCCAAGATTTGGGATTGTTGTTCCTACTCTGCTGCTTTCCTGCATAAAGACTTGACTTAGTTCAAAAGGGAACATCACCACAGTTCCACAACTGAGTAGAAAAAAAAATTACTGGTATGTGAAGCATCTTATGTGTCGCCCTCCTTCCTTCCCAGAGCTAAGAACACACAGCACTCAGAGCCTCAGAACTGCACATCTGATCAGGGTGTTCAAGGGTGTTGGCCAGTTACCAACACAGAGGTCAAAAGCTTTCCTCTTAACCTGGCTGATGGCTCTGGCTGCTGGATGTTTCACCCAGCAATAATCCAACAATGCTACAATGCCTTGGCTTGGACTGCGAGAAAGGGATGTGTCAGTGAAAGACTTTGGTTACATGGAACAGTATCAGGGAATCAGATTATAGGACAGGACACAGAAAATGCTCAAACTCTTTCCCACAGGAGTCCCCACTTGCTTCCTCAGTTTAAAGGACATTTTCTTTGGTAGTTCCTGTGCTTTGGCAGCACAGGGTGTACAAAGCACGGGTGAGATGCCACTGAGCTGCTCTTGGTATCTCCCAGGAGCCACCAGGGCTGATGGGACATATTCAGTGTCAGGGATTTTTCTTCCTCTGTATGTCTACCTCAGTCACACAAACTATTACAGCACATTTCCTGTCCATCCCCATCCCTCTGTACACATCCTAAGCACTTCCACAGCTCTGTTCTATTCCTACCAGCTTTCTGACTCACTTCACTCTTCTCTCAATCCCACTGCAAAGGGTACTAGAACTCATCAGGAGTTCCAGTCACAGCACTTGTAGCTGCTCCTTTTTGGCAGTTACAAACCAGTGGTGGTTTTGAAGAGCACTGGCACTTGGCTACATCAGGCATTTAAATGTGACTTTAATGTGAATTCTTCACTATCCCATTAAATTCCATTACTGACTATGCATTCTAGGTCTCAAAGCATTTTCTGTTCTTTACTCACTGTTGCAGTACTGTGCAAGGTTATAACTGACAAATTTGCAGATGGGGAAAAAAACCCACAAAGCATGGGGAAAGTAATCCAGCATGTCTGTAGCTCAGAAGGAAAAGTCTGCTAATTCCAAGGTAATCTCACTATGGAATAAGCTACTGCATGGCTCATCTAAGTTGCAAGTAGAGTACACTACCTTACACGCACGGATTTCAGAATGCACCAATGGGAACCTACTGTATTTCTCATTAAGTTCACATTCAAGACATCCATCAACTTCACCAGGGGCCCTCTTTAACTTACTTTTGAAAAGTTTTAATAAAATTTCCTAACTCCCAGGTACACAGGGACAGTGGGTTTCAGAAACAAGACTGTCAGCAATAACACGATCAGCACCCGGTATTTAGCTCCCATTAATTCCACTGTAGCTTAAATGACACCAAACCAGGAAGCAACTGCCCTGCATTACAAGCATCTATGGTGTTTTATGGACAACACTGAGAGTTCTTACCTTGAGACATTTAAGTAATGAAAGTAGGAGAGGTGCTTGAGAAAGTTTATGTTTCCAAGATGGTTGTCGTCTTATCACATGTCCCAGCAGAGAGAGAGTGGGTAAACGAGTAGCAGCTTTGCCCATATAATCATTAATTTTGTCCAGTAGATGCTGATAAAGGGTTTTGCAGAGAGTGGTTGGAAAAGGAAAGGTATTTATATTTAATTGCTATATGTTCTTTTTCACCAATCTATACTTTGGCTTTGTCAGTGATGGAAACTATGGGCATTTTACAAATACACAGGATCCAAGAGGAAATAAACCCCAGCAATAACTGTAAGAGTGCTGGTAGACAAATTGCAAACTAGTCAGTCCAGAAGTCACTGCACTTGGAAATGTTTATAAGTAAATAATGAAAAACTAATCTGGTCAGCAGCCAATGTGTAGTGCCATTCCCAACCTATTTAAAAATCCTTACTTGCTCTCAAAATATCCGATTTGTTTTAGGCCAACACATCTAGGACTGACCAAGCAGCAGCAGCATTGCAAAGGGACAACATTAGTCCTCAGAAAACTTCCCTTTATAGAGGTTCTTTGCTTAATTGGGTCAGTTTAAGCAACTCAAGAAATAGAGACCTTTGAACTTTTTTTAAAGCTTAACTACTCTTACTACAGAGATACTACATCTCTACAGCAAGGTAATTCTACACCAGCCTGGAATCCCAGAGTTCTAAGAGGTGCTATTTAAAGGCTGCTTCAGTACCAGGCTAAAATCTGCCATAACAAGATTTGTTTTTACCTTGTCATGAGGCTCTTGCAGCGTGGACAGGATATGCAGTGCCTGCTGAGAATTGGTTTCCAAGTAATAGTCCACCAGGTTGTTGACAAGCATAGGCCCACGGTCTGTCAGATTGGGGAAAAGGGGAGGGAAAAAACACTCTCAATACACTAAAAACTAAGTATTTGCTACAGGGACATTGCAGGACTTTTAAACAACTGTTACACAATTTATAACATGAAGCAGTACTTGGTGTTTACCAGACCTTTGGGAAAATGAGACCTCTCAACTACATTTCCTGGTTCCAAACCACTCAGGCAATTGCATTTGGCTCAGGGAAAGCAACCATTTATTTTAATAACTAACAATTACTGTCTAACCTTACAAACCTAGAGGCAGTTGAACTGCAATGGGACCTTACCCAGTCCAGGTAAAGAGTTCAGGAGTAACTTTATGTTCTCTTTCTTCAGCAGATAAAGGAGAGCAAGTTCAGGGACAAGGACACTGGCAGAGCTCTGAAAAGGCTCTGTCAGCACAAGTGATGCCTTAATAGCAGCAATCACTTGTCAGAAAGTCTGGGTCTGTTTTGCTTTGCTTTGTTTATTTTTTTGAATTAACAAAATCCAACCGGTTCTCATAATGTGGATGTCACCTAATTCTTTCTAGATACACTTGACAAAGAAAGTTTCATCAGCTCCCACTTGAGGCTGTGCCCCAGGAAAAGCCAGTCATCCTCTAATAGTATTTTAACAATTACATAACAGACCTTCCAGAAGCCATGTCATTAAGCAAAATGAACTGAAGGGAAGCTCAAAAGCTTAAAGCAATTTCAAACCCAAGTATCAAGGAGTTTCTTTCAAGCTGCATTTGCAAAGACAGGGTTTGACAGAAAAACCACATTATTCTACCTTTACTGGTGTAAAAGCAAAACCCTTGCTGGAATTACATAAAAGCATACATACCACAAACGAGATTATCTTTGAATGCAGCTGTTATATCTTCCAGGACACCCAGAATTGGAGAATCCAGCATTGAGAGGAGCTCACCAACATTTCCCTGCTGTGCCATGATGCAGGTACTGACATGAATGTGGAGGTCAAAGTTTCAGGAAGTTCCTCATTGGTGTCTCTCTACCAAACTAGGAGAGAAGAGAAAGCAGATGAATGAACTTCTCCTTTTCCACATAAAATCTCCCATCTCTCCTATTTCTTTTCTGCAGTATTGCCCATTTCACACTGAAAGGATTGCTTGAGTTTGCACACCTGCAATAAAAGCTGTAAGAGAAGAGTTTCCAAAAAACCAATGAGTTATTAGCAGGGTTTTCTTCCCTTTTTTCAAAAAGACACTAATCTGTTTTGCAGGAGAACTTGGCAATCATATCTAAGCTGTCAGAGCATTCTCTCACCATATTTTTTAATTTGTTCTTCAGCTTAGTAAACTAAAGCTAAAGTCCATTCCTGCTTTCTTACAGCAATTCCTCCTCAAACCACCTTTCAAAGTCCTTGGCATAGTGGACTAAACTCTGGAGAAAACACACACCTTCTCCACTCCTGTGACCAGACCAGGAATTTGCTGCCCTGGGCTCTGCATTGTTTCACACCAACAGATTTGGGCTTTAAGACTTGAAACATGGCCAAGCTGCAGCTGTTGGGAAACTCAGTCAGGGTCACTGCAGCTGCTGCCTTTGGCCACCCCTGGGCACACCAAACCACAGGCTGGGCAGCACAACACACCTCGTTTGCATGTGTCTCATTGGTGAATAACACATTAAAAACTCTGCAGTGCAGAAACTGTGTAGAGCATTAAATGCAACAGTGTGCAGATAACATGACTGGCCAGGTCCTCAATAATAAGTGAGAACAAACCTAAGCCATTTCAGGCTTTTGAGATGGCTTCTTCCCATGTCCCAGCACCAGAGGGATTCAGGTGTCACATCTATCTACCTAACACAAAATGAAGTTTTTTCTGCATCCATAAAAATCCTGTGCTGAGCCTTTTCCAGTGGCAGAAAGAATCTGGCGTCACATCACAACTAATTTTATCAGCAAGGGTTTCTTTACCCTCCTACTTCCAGCCAGCACACATTGTTCACTTCCCCCGTGGAAGGCAAGACTGACACATCCCAAGTTTACACATAAAATCTGGTTTTTTTAGTGCAATTGTTTATACAGCACCTGTTCTGTGGACGAGCTGAGCTTCTGTCTGCAGTGCTGTCAGCCACACACCTTTCATGATCACTAACAAAGAAAAAGCAGGAAGAGGTCAAGAAAAGGCACAATTTACTTTTTTGTGTATATTCAGAACAGAATTCAGTTCTTTATACAGATGCACCTCGTCCCTCCTGCATGAGAAAAGTCAGCCCTTAGTCTGAAAAACACTAAAAGGTGTTGCACAGCTGCCCTTTCCAGAACTGTCCACAGGTTAAGCTGTGCAACTGCCTCCAACCAGATGGCTTTCACAAGACTCTACTTTTGTACTGTGACCCTCCACAAGCTGCTGAAGAGCTGTATTTATGATAGGTAAAACCTTACACACAAAGAATCCTCCCCTATTCTGAACCTAGAATAGTTAATTTAAGCCTTTAGGTTCTAATCAAAACGTTGTTAGGGATTAGCCAAAGACCATAGCTCAGTGCTCTATTTTAAATAACACCCTAATTACTATGAGACATATTACTTTCTTGGTTTAACAATGTTACTGGCCAGCAGGAGTTAACGTGGCCACCAGTAAACTTTGTCATTTGCAACATATCACTCTGTAGTTGCAGAACTGCCCAAGGTCACTTTTCTCAGTGCCACCAGACATCAGTTTACTCAATCTGGCACGGATTGCAAACTCCAAGGTGATGATATGGCACCACTCTCACTACAGGCATTTCAGTAGGGGCTGACTCGCTGTAGTGTTCCAATAATCACCATTTCAGGACACAGAACATCCCACCCTCAGTTTTCCATGGTCACAACTGAGCAGTCCAAATAAAAGCTCATGTACAAGCAGCCAGCACAGTCTGGTCACTGAAGTGTTCAGATTTAAATGCTATTTTTTTCCAATGTTCCAATGTTTCCTCATGCTGACAAGATCTTAAAGGTTTTTTATTAAAACTGGCTGGTGGTGTAAACAACACTCGGACAATAAAAAACCCAGTAACTTGAAGTGGGGGAAAAGCTACTTTTTACTCAAAACAAATGAACCTGTACTCTAGAGATTCCATAAAATTAGAGCTGGGATTTGCAGTGGTTTGGGGTTCTGTTTTGTTTTTGGTGTTTGTTTTTGGTTTTTTATTTCTCTACATTGTGCAGACTCCCAAACTTCAACTTCTTCCTCAAAGCAGTTGCTGTTTAGAAGACAAAAAATGCTCAGAGTGACATCATCCTTTCAAAAAGTTTGAAGCCACTCATCTGTGCAACCTGAGGAGCCAACCTTCCACTTTGTTACTCGTTTTCAGGAGTCAGCTGCTTTTTGAGTTTCTCATAACTGTTATAACATCGAATTGACTCAATGACAGTGCTCAGTGACACCCAGACTGCATTCAGAGGGATGTATGGAGAAGCAGCTCCCTACAGAGAATCTACTCCTTGATTTCTGACAACACCATCTTTGAGAGCAGAAAGGCCTCACTGACACAGATCCCTCCATTTCTGTCAGGACACAATCTTGGTTATAGTGAAGCAATAGATTCACCAGCTCCCTGAGGAACCTGAATTAGTTGTTTAAAGTCTTGTTAACAAAAGAGAGGCATGACCACACCCCCAGGCCAGCTGCAAGCAAAACCTGTTTTGAGAATTAAACCAGCATGAACACCAGTTTCTGTGTTTTTACCCCATAAAAACCTTGTCAACACTTTTTGACTCCCCACCCCCCACCAGTGAAAAGAATGCTTTTATTTCTTATTTTCCTTGAGTAATACTATTATTATTGTATTAACTTCATCACACCAGTAAAACCCTCGACAGCAGGCTTCACTCATTCTGATGCAGCTGGAGGAAAAGCTACAGCACAAAATGGAGAAACACACCTTTGGAAACCCTCTGGATGGGGTCTGGAAGTCAGGTTCAACAACACACTTGCAGACAGATGGGGAAAACCACCAGTTGAAATGTTTCAGCAGGTAAGAGGATTTGTGCCACTGTGCTGGCACGAAACAAAAGCTGCCATCAGATAAGAGCAGGGCTGATAACCCAGCTCGGTCCTGATAGCGACACACAGGGAGGTAACGGATCATTTCCCAAGCTCCCTCAACTAAAACAGATGGCTGGAGTGACCTTGTGCCAATAAATCCAGCATTGTTTATCTAAACTTGTCAATCATGCCCTGGAGTACCTTAAAGTGGAGCAGTCTGCACTCCAAAAGCCCATATTTGAGATATTAATAAAGGTATTTCAAACCACACTCCAAACCAGGATAATATTACACACAAATACTTCAATAGGTGGAACTTTATCTGTTGAAGTTACACCAAACCAGTATAAAGTTTTGACCCCACTATACATAAATAATTGCAATTTTAAATATTAAGTCATAGGTTTTTCAATGCAGGATCTCCTCTAAAGTGAATTTCTAAATAAGACTGAGATCCCCTAATCCCATCAGCTCTGCTGTGCCCAACACCAATGAACAAACCAGGAAATTCCAGCAATAGCCTTAAATCACATCCCACCTTTTTAAGCAAAGACAGCTGAGTAACTACTTTACAGGCAACAGGCTTTTAACTCCAGTCAGAAAAACGCTGTGTTCTGGCAGATGAAGTTCAGCTCCCAGGGGCTGTGGTGTCAGAGTGATTTATCACAGTCCTACCAGGAATTTGGGATGTGATTTTCAAATCTTGTAGATAAGGACAGGGCAGGTTAAGGGGCTTCCACCACCATGTGAAACAGTGAGATTGTCCACTGGATGCCACAGTATTTTTTTTATCTGGAATTGATACATCTGTGGTGAACAGGGTATCCCTTAAACCTTTACAGTATCATATCACAACCACCTCCTTCTGCTCAAATACATAGTTACAAGACACTTCCATCCCTGGATATTGCAATCATTCCCCCATCAGAAGAATTCCATATCCCTGCAGCCACACTTGGAACTAACAGGATTAAAACATAAATCTGTAAGTTTTCCATGTCTTTTGATTCACTGACTCTTCACTGACTTTTAAATTAGTTTTATATGAAAGATCAAGGCACTTGGTTAGTAAAGAGTAGAATAAACCTGTTGAAATACCTTTTGAAATGCAACATTTTAACTTCACTGGAAAATACAACAGCAACAGCACTTCTTATATTCAAGAGCTTTCATTCTTATATTCAAGAGCTCTCATAAAGACAAATTTTAGTAAAAAGTATTAATTTTAAGTACCAATACAGCCTTGGAGCCAACTTACAGAAGGAAAAGGAGAAGCCAACAAGCCAAGAACCAATTTTTTTTTTCAGTAGCTAATTTAACCACAACACAAAACAGTTTAAGCTACAAACTCGAGACAAAGGGCCGTAAAAATATTAACTGGAGAAGGCTGAATAGAGAAAGAAACAGCAGAGTATTCCCAAAGATTATGACTTCTGTAAGTATTTCTGTCAAGAGAAGATGTTCTTCTGTTCAGTGTATTTTTATCTCAAGCCAAATGAAAAAGCAGCTGGTAGTGCCAGTTATGCTGCTCGGAGGGTGGGGAGGAGGGGGACACACACCACAAACACACCCTCCTCCCACAACACCCTTTGCTGCAACAACACACAAATCCACACAGCAGAAGTGCCTCTTCTCGGGGTGGGGGATCAACAGCAGCATTTTATCTCTCCTCCTTAATCATAAATGAAATTTGGGGCATGGCAGTGAATGGTTATTTCCCCCCCCACTCCAAAAGAAAAGGGGGATTTCAACAGCACGAGAGTAGAAGCTCCAGATTTAGTTTTCCACCTGATTTCTACTGCAGGTAAGGTCAGGTCAGGTGCTCAGGTGCTGCTTTGGCAAAAGCCACAAACGAGGACAGAAGGATTTCACAGCAATTGTTGTTTCCAGAGAAAAACTCAGACTGGCAGCACAACAGCCCTTTTCACTCCAACCTCTGAAATGCTGCTCATAAAGGATTAAGCCTCACTCCCTCCCATCCAACACACAAAATCAAAGCCTGTTTTAGGTTTCCTAACAACACCCAATTTTATATTTTCCCCACAGTTACAGTAAACACTGCCACCACAGAAGTGACATAAGCAATGAATGAAAAGTGACAGCAGGGAGAAAAACCACTGGTGGCCCAGGAAAGCAAGAAGCTGATTATTCCCTTTCTCACCACCCAGGAATAATAACTCCAAATCTCTGCTCAAACTGATCATTGCAACTGACAACACAATCAATTTAATTTATTTACTCATTTTT
Organism: Pachyramphus minor; assembly: GCA_013397135.1. Taxonomy (NCBI): domain Eukaryota; kingdom Metazoa; phylum Chordata; class Aves; order Passeriformes; family Tyrannidae; genus Pachyramphus; species Pachyramphus minor. Next base: position 1,211,839 of record VYXB01000276.1, read on the forward strand.
AAAGAATGTAGGTGTCTGACTTCTAATAGCAAATATTCTTCTGGTTATTTTGAGATCTGATACAAGACCCCATTCCTAAACTCAGTAATTATTTATAGTTATACCTTGATATTAAATACATTCACTGTGTTACAGGTGCTTAACTGATGTGGGAACAGGAAGATCACAAAAGCCCAATAACCCCAAACAAAGAGGGGGGAAAAAAATCATATTCAGCAATTTTTGAGATTCTTTTGACTCTCTGCTGTGCTAATAACACTATTGCTAATTGCTACTCATCAAATTTCTGTCAGAGGGAACATTGTTTAAAAGTAACCCTTGTCTAAAAATGCCCAAACACGGCAGGGCTGACACCTCACCCTCTGGCAGGAGCCAAACCAGCCAGCTACTAAATGGAATTAGGGAATTATTTCATTCCTTCCACCCAACTGCACATATTAATAGCAAATAAATAAATAAGAACAGGCCCTGATTTTCTGTACCAATGTAATTAACAGCACACAAGGCAAGTAAGGCCAACTAAGGAATCTCTTTTAACTACAAACAGGTGAACAGAGAGCACCAGGCTTGGCACCAACACAAGGAGTGAGACTCCTAAATCTCTGCAGCACTTTTTTTTTCTTTTGCCCCCCAAGAGGAACCTTTTAAAATATTCACAGAGTTAGGCAGCAATTCAGTAAACCTTGAAATCACTGCAAACTATCTGATGTACTCACCGAGGCATTTTAACTACTCTGAGAATTAAAGTCAACATTACACAGAACAACAGCAAGTGATGTGTAACTGCTCAAGTGAAAACAAAACATGTATAATGCCCAGAAAAGTGACAGCAATTCTTTACTCTTAACCTGCTACCCAAAGAAATGCTTATGCTAACAAAGGAAACATCATTACTTGTCCTCATTATGTTTATTAAACTACATGAAAATATAATACAGCAGCCACGTACCAGACCAAGATCTAAGCTGTAACATTCTTTCTTAAATATCCACCTGTCTGCAACATGCCACAAAATCTTGTCCCCTCCCCTGCCTCCACCACTGATTTATTTTAATTTGCTTGTTATTAGAGAATCCCAGAATGGTTTGGATTGGGAGGGACAGCAAAGATCATCTTATTCCTCCCCCTGCCATGGGCAGGGACACCTTCCCCTCTCTCAGGCTGCTCCAAGCCCCATCCAACCTGGCCCTGGACACTTCCAGGATGGAGCAGCCACAGTTTCTCTGGGCAACCTGTGCCAGGGCCTCCCCACCCTCAAAAGGAAGAATTTCCTCCTAATAAAGAAAAAGGTATCTTTTCTAAATATAAAATAAATAGAGGAGTGTGTGCACATATTCAGCTCGTACAGAGACTGACTGGGAATCACATCCCCAGCTCCTCTCAGGACTAACACAAAGGTGTCTGGCAGCTGGAAGAATTTCAGGAATCAGTACAAGTCAACATCCCAGCAGTCCAGCTCCAAATAAGAGCCAGCATCCATTTAAAACTACAAATAGCTACTACAGACAAATATTTGCTCCATCACCAAAACATCTGCAATTGGCCAGTGTATCTCACACGGGAATCCTTCAATAATGCTGCTTTTTTAGCCACCATAAAAGTAAATATTCAAGTAACAAAGAGTTAAGGTGCCAGGATTAAACACAGCCAGAGATAAAATCATTTTAATTAAAGCTTATCTCATGACATATTAGATATTCTGACTATATTTTCATCTGGGTAAGTCTGTACAATTCCCCAAAAAGGAAATGTAGGACTGGGCTGCTAAAAAAATCCAGAACAAATGAACAAACAACCAAACACAAAGCAAAAAAGTGTTTTACTGAGCAAAGGATTTTAAGACCCTGATTTTCTTTAAAACTTAAAACGTGGTATAGCTGTTTCTGATAAGCAGAGTATCTGATTGCTGCTTACCAAAGTCAACAGCAGACAGATGCATTCCCAATGTTTGCAGTGATTATTAAAACTTCCAGAGTTTTCAGAGATTCAGTTTCTAGCTGTTCACACATATAAACTGAAGAGGAATTTTTCCACTTAACAGGATCACTTCAGTAGTGCTTCAATTCTGACAGATTTCTAACAACTATCCCCAGGAGTTACTGCCAGGAAACTGCAGGATCAGACCACACAAAGAATGAAAACCTGTATTAGCATCCACTGGAAGGTTCTCTGGAAACAGCAGGACTGGAAGCAGTTCTGGAAACCTGATCCCAGTTTCTGGGTCATTTCCATGGGTTTTGAATCATACATTCCTTTAAGGCATGTTCTTTCTTTCACTCATTGCCTTGTAAAAGAGCCATTAAAAAGAAAAAACAACCAACACAGAACGGCCAGGAGAGAAGGTCTGACTAAACTGATAAAACAATGACAGAGGCTGCAACCATAGCAAACAAAGGGTGAAAACTTCAGGACTGCAGCCCTGCAAGTTCTTTGTGATAACAGGAAGCAAAATGTTTTACTGTAGAAGTAAACAACATCCTTTCACATTACCTACCCACGAGCAAGGAAATGCGAAAAGCCTTCCTCAGCGAGGGGACACACTTCAACAACTGTTTTATTTAATGCCCAGCCCCGGATGAGGGAACCTCCTCAGCGAGTCATCGAGGCAGGGGAAGCCTGGAAATCGCTTTTGCAACGTTTACGCAGCGTTTCTACGGAGGATGCTGAGCCTTTTCTCGACAAACCGCACACAATTAAAGGGCTGGTGGGGGGACCCTGCGGGGGGGGGGGGAGGGCCCCCCAGGCCCCCCGG
>VYXB01000276.1:1215041-1239290 GCA_013397135.1 Pachyramphus minor
CCCGCCGCATGGAGGTCCCCCCGCCGCGGGGCGGGGTTGAGCGGGGGGTGGGAGGGCGGCCCGCGGACGGATGTCCCGCGGCGGAGGGATCTCGGCGGGGTGGGGGGAGCGGTGCGGTCCTGAGAAGGTCGCGTGATGCGAGGGGGGCGGGGCCGCGCGCGGGCGGTAAACAAGGCCCGGCCTGAGGGGACGGGACGTGGGTTCGGCCGGGGGCACAAACACACCCCACGAGTTCCCCGTTGTTCGGGATGCTGCCTGAAAGTGCCCTGTAAAGTACAATAAATGTCTGCAAAGGCGATAAAAAGGGCTCAGAAATCCCGCTGTGTGTGCGGAGCGATGCTGACGGGATAGGGTGCTGCAAGTCCCACACAGAACCCCCTCCTCCGCCCCCAGGTGCGCACCCCAAATATAAGTGATTTTACTCTCTGAACGTTTAGAACTTGTTTCATTCACCCTTTTTTTGTGGGGAGACTTCTTCACCCAAACCACGCGCTGGAATTATTTCTTTTAAATTTCTCCTTTCTAAAACGTAGCAACCACGCCACGCAAACCTTTCCATCCTCTCATTCGAGAAGGGTTAATTTTTCCCCTGTGGAAAGCGCAGAGTAGAAAAGAAGAATGGAAATTACTGCAGGGAGGGCCCTGCAGCCTTCGGGTTTGTGTGCAACAGGTCCCCAACTCCACATTTCAATCCCAGCACTGATGGGATCTCTGCGGTTTTCATTCTCCAAGGAGGAGCAACTCAGTGGGGAAAAAGTGCTGCTAATCTGCCTCTTGAGTCCACATGAATTGTCCCCAGATACCAGTAGGAATCAAAGGCATCAAAGTTGTAAGGTGAAAACTACATGTAAGAAAAGCAGAATTAAAAAGCAGATTAGAGCCCCATCATTTGAGTTTTAACTCGAAGCAGCAGTTTGTGTTTCCCAGCGCTCATCCCTGCAGGGCTGAGATAGTTCCTTCCCACTGCACCTGCGATGGGTCATCCTGCCTCGGGATGAGATAGAGTTCCTTGGAGCCAGCATATTTTTAATCCAGTCGTGCCTTGTGCATGGCAATTAATATTTATTACAGCCTGGACTGAGTGATGGTATTTTTTTTCCCTGCTGTGCAGGAGACATGTTTGTTTAATCTGCCACAGGAAAGGGTGGAAATTAGGAGAGCTTCAGAAAAGAGCTGGAAGCAATTAGTTGTGTTATTTTAGTGGGATTTAATTGTTGTAACGTTGAAATTGATGAAGAAAACCTGGATGCTGTAGCAGGGGTTTGCTGCTGGATTTGAAAGGAAAAGCGACTGCAGTAGAATGGATGTGATATGTTGTAATTAACCTGTTTATTCTCACTGAGCTATAGATTTAAAAACCTATTTCATTAAGATGCACAAGAGCATAGGACATGTAGTAAGAGCTCCCAGCAATGCACAAAATTAAACTGCCCTTGTGTGCAAGCACAACTCTGAACATCCCCCATGGCCTGTGTGGGTCAGGGCCAGGACAAGCCTCTGGGAGCCTTGATAAGCCCTCTGTGGCTCTCCCTTTTCTGCTGATCCTGAAATAAGAAGAGACAACAGGGAAAATGATATAAACAGGAAGAGCATAAAATAAGAATGGCCACACGGGGTCAGCTCTAAGGTTCTTCCAGCCCCAAATGCACCTCCAGCACACTGGGTTTATAATTCTAGCCTTTGTAAATCACCTGTCAGTGGTGATTTCAGTGGAGAGGTGATCAGTTTAACAGCAGCCAGAGACAGGAATCCAGGGAAGAACAAGAACACAACAAGCCAAGGTGATCGCTGACTGCAGTCCCATCCTCCATAGGTATTCCTGAAATAAAATAAAGGGAGAAGGGGTGGGTGGGAGCTGAAGCAGAGCCAGCAATGTCCCCATCTCCCTTCAGGCATTCCAGTGACAATAGTCAGAAATTAGGGTGTCTGTGCACATTACCTCAGGGGTCAGTTTGTCTGCAATTACATCTGGGCTGTGTGAGCTGGTGCCTACTTAGGGAGGCAGAACAGCTGATACAGATGTTACTGCCACTGGAGATGGAGTCATCCTTCTTGTCCACAGGACTGTGCCCAGTGGCACAGAGAGTTGGGGAGGTTTTATTAAGCATAAAATCATGGAATGGCCTGGTGTTGGAAAGGACCTTAGAGATTTTGACACAACTGCTTTTCTAGAGGGGTTTTTTTGTGTGTGCGTGGTTGACTTGCTTTGACTGTCTCCACTTTAAGGGCCACAACTCTGCAGCCATGTGCACTTGCTATCGAGGGGTGCTGGCAGAAGCTGGCTCCAATGTTTCATAAAATAACATCTCAGCCCTTTCAGCAGCTTGTCACGTTCCTGTTTTGTTTAATTCCTGTAACTGTCTTCATAAGGAACCCTGAAGCTGCAATGTACATTTTGGGTTTCTGTTACAATGGCTTGTTTTTGTAGCGGGAAATGTAATCCCTCAAATGCCTGTGTTTAAGAGGATGCAAATCAGCTCGAGAGCAACAATGCCTTGGGAACGTTTCTTTCATGCAAAACCCGGCTGGATAAATAAGGAGGGGAGGAGGGAGAGGGGAAAGGGATTGTTCGCTTCTGTAAACAACGAGAACTAATTATGCTCGGTAAATGACAGATGGGTTAAGATCAAAATCTGAATCTTTCTCAATGCGGGTGAAATCCACGCTCCTATCTCGGAGTTGCATCAAACCCCATTGCACAGCCTCGTCCGGTGCCATGGGGCAACGGCACAGCTGGCACTCAGGGCTGTCCTGGCACAGGGTGGTGGGGACAGCGGGCAAAATCCCTCTGCTGTCCCCCTGGAGTGTCTCTGCTCCCTCAGGGAAACATCCCGGCAGAGGGGCAGAACAAAGGGTGTCGCTTCCTGGCGTTCACCGCCCTGAGCTGCAGCAGGAAAAGGGACCCAACGGAGTCCCGGGTTAACGCAACCAACTGTAGGAAGCAGCGAAACGCGTTTGACAGCTCACAGGGAGCAGGAAAACTCCATCTCTAAAGGCATTTTCCTGCTGGTGATGTCCCGGTACTCGGCACTCAACAGCTGCATGTGCACTTAGGTGCCCCTGGAATTATAAACTTCTTGGAAGGCACCTTTGCACTCCACGCACGGAGCGAGCTGTGAGGGGACATCGAGGGCACACACAGCTCGTGCCACTGTGCACCTGCACAGGCAGGAAGGTTGGGATAACCAGAGGACAGGTGAAATCAAAGAATTACTCCCCTCGCCTCATTTGGGGAGATCAGGTCTCCTTGTTTGTCCCCCAAGAGGAGTCCTGCTCAAGGACTCTGAAAGGAAAATCTGTGTTCTCCAGCACCTACGCTAGAGAATAACCTGGGAACAGTCACCCTGCCCCTGCTCCATCCTCCCTCCTTCCACCTGCCATTACAGGGGGCTTTGACACTCAGTTGTCTCCCATTTTCAAACCCATTCTCAAACCTTTTTTTGAAAAGCAAGTGATAGAAGTGCAAATTCTTATTATTGCTCTTGAGGAGCTTTTTTGCAAAGCCGTTGTTAATGAGCTTGCTTAATGAGCTTTTTTAAATCTATATTTATACCCTTTATACAGCTGTACATAGATAGAGCAACGCCTAAAATATGTGTGGATTGCACACACATATGCCTCGGAAAATGAAGGCTGATTAACACGCATCTTCTTTGGTCGCACTGTGCAAGTGTTTGTTCCTTTTTCCTTGGAAATTGGAGAGATAAAAATCCATTCTGGAATAAAATAATTCTGTGCATATGTGGTTGATGGTTTTGTTTATGAGCCCGAACTATGTGAGTGAGTGAGTGAGTGTGTGTGTGTGTCAGACAGATGGTGTGTCTGTTTGTGAAAGATATGATGTGGGGATGAATGTGTGCAAAAATACAGGTTTTTAAGGGCTTTTTTTTTTTTTTAAAGAAAAGACAAAATAAATGCCTGCTTGGTGCATTATTTCCCTGTGTCATGCTCTTTGTCAATATGACAGAAGGAGTATCCCTGCAGGAGGAGAAGCTGCCCCTGGAAGTGAAGGGTGCTGCCCCCAGGGCTCCGAGCTGGGCATCGTGAATTCTCTTCAAGTTTTCAAAGTCCTGGAAAGTTTTGATAAGCAAATTCTTTCTGGGCTCTGCTTCTCCATTGGCTGTTTCTTCGCCGCCAGATTTTGACACAAATAATCTGATTGAAAAATCAGGGAGGGGAACAGGGGCAAAAAAAAAAAAAAAACCCACACAAAACCAAGAGAGAGAAAAAAAGGAGAAGTATCTATTTCAGCAGACTGCGAGCAAGAGAAAAAGTGGAAGAGGAGTCCTGAGAGAAGGCGACGTCCCACTGGTCTGGGGAGATTTCAAGGCGAATCCAGTAAAGCAAAGTCTCCCCAAACAGGTGATTGATTTATTCTTTTAATCACTTTTATTTTTATTCTCCTCCTCCTTTCTCTGGTGTCTTTTTTGCTGAGCTTTTTTCCCTTTTCCTTTGCTTTTGTTTGCAAATATGTGACATATTCCACAGAGTAAGTCGCTTGTCCTGAGGATTCCTTTGTGGCAATAGTTCACTTGACTCATTTGAATTGAACCTTTTAAAATTGTATACCATAAAACCCCTTTAAAATTATGTGCCATATCCTTCACTCTCACATATGACAATGTGCTCACATGTGAGTAGAATGAAATACAAGGCATGTGACAGTGGTCTCAGGTACCTGTGTCCCAGCAAGCTCCATCAGCAGGAGTAGTTTCTGGAGATGCACAGTTTTGTACTTTGCCATTGAGGAAGGGGCCAACTGTTTTTTCCCTCTTAATTGCTCTTTTGCAGGGCCAGACCTTTAAATTCAGAGAGCAGCACACCTCTGCTCACATCACCTGGGCCAGTCTTTCCAGATGACAATTCAACCTCTCCTGTTCAGAATTTTTGCTTCAAATCTCTCTTTCATTAATTTTCCATTCTTTTTAAGTAGAGGCTGATTAGTGTAACAGTTTTTAGCATATGGAATTAGCTATTTATAGGCGCTTCTCTCATACCACCAGATTGATTCAATACATCAAGCAGGAAAACAAATGATTTGCAAGTTCATTAAGTGCATCTATATATTAAGGGGGCATAGAATTTATTAGATTGCACTATATAACTCCATCTATCCATGGCAAAGTTTCCTAAAGCCAGTGGCATTCCCAACATCACCGGGAGCTACATGAGGTTTCTAAAAATACTGCAATTATAGTCTAAACATTTTTTTCTACAGATACACCAGCATTTCTGTTCCCCTTCTGGGACGAAATACCCACCATAATTTGCTACCCCTGCCATAATGTCCATTTGCCCAGTCCTACCACAGGAATTAAAAATGTCCTGTTCATTTTTCCACTAAGAAAAGCCACATTCAAATGACTTGCCCCAAGTGCATTCTACATTGCAAGGGTGGACTAATGAAAACATGATTAATTTTGTAAAAAAATTACATTCTTTCAAATTTGACTTTATATTTAAAGAGTCAGGAGTCCTTAAAACCTCTTTTTTTTAAATTTTATTTTCTAATTTTATTTGATTTGGACTCTTAAAAATTTCAGACACCTCATGTTTTGGTTTGTGCTTTTTTTTCTTCTTCAAAAAATAGTCTCTTTATAAAGGCAAATGATTCTGTATTTTTGGAAGCTTCACCTTTGCAAGAAAGAACAGAAAAAGAAGCAATATTGAGATATAAATATAAGTTAAGTAATGGAAAGGAAATATGTCTCTTTTAGCCTAAAACATTGTACAGTCATCAATTTATAAGAAGATATATATCAATTGCTAGTTAAAATTAAGTGTTTCTGCTGAGTGTAGCGAGAAGAAGTGTTTAATCTCTACAATTACCTTGTAAATCTGAAAATGGAATTACTTGAATTTAGAGAAAAATGCAAGTCAGCTTTAGAATGAAACTTTTGCTGCATGTTGGGTCCCTGATTCAGTGTAGCACAATCCTGTCCCCACTGAGGGCTCCACAGTCTAATTCAGTGAGAATATTAATTTCTTCTAAGTGATATCAGAGGACTCAGTCCTGTGGGTTCAAGTGCTGTGAGCTGCCGTGTAATGAAGTGGGAGATGGAGCTTCATGAGGGATCCAGTGAAATTCGGAGCCTGGAGTCAGAAACCACCCCCTAAATTAAGAACCAAACCCTTTTCATTTGCTTCTTTCCCCATCTGCAGTATTTAATTATCACATTAGAGGTTTATATGGGATACTCTGCAAAAATCACCAGAGAGCATCACTGAGGCTGAGGGAGTTTGGGGTTTGAACACAGGGGGGAAACACAAATGCTGGGTCTGCTTTCAAATCTGACTGAGGAATTTATAACTGTGAAAAGAAACCTTTCTAAGGCGCTCCAGGTGAGGTTCCCAAAATAGTGAAGCAGCTTTTTTTCCCTTGGGTCCTGCTGTCCTTTCCTCAGGGCACTTTATAACATTATTATACAGCTGCATGAATGGCAAGGAAATAAGAATGTCAGTTGTAGCTGTCTACTGGCTTTATATCCTATGTTGAATTTAAAAAAAAAACCAGCCAGGACTCTTCCATTTTGGTTGGGAACATTGAGGATAATCTGGAGTTTCAAGGGAAGACAGTATTTTTATCTTTCACAATCTCTGCCTGTAGCTTTCCCCCAACCTGGTTGTGTGCATCACAAAGGCAGTGCAGTGCAGTTGTTAATTAACTCTGCTTTGGGCTCCCAGTTCCTGTTTTTTTTTCTCTAAAATGGGGTGGGGGAAGGTAACTTCCTTTTGCAACGTTCAGTCCATTAAAGATCAGCACAGGCTCTTCTCAGTAGTCACAATACTGGACCAAATTTGACTTTTTGATATGCTGGGGCAAACACATCCAGAAAAGTCCTATTGATTCATGTGCCTCTGCTTCCAACCACCACCAGAACATGGTAGACTTGGCATATGGGCACTGCCAGAAAACACTGCAATGGTTGAGCCACCCACCTCCAACCTCTGATTTACCTGGCTAAGCTGTCCCACTACTGCCAGAGGATTCTTCAGCTGGAGGGAGGAAGAGTGACTCTTCCAGCAGCACAGAGCCTCTTCCTCCACCGTGTGAGGAAGCCCAGAGAAATTAACTGGTTAATTCAGCCAGAGAAACCCAATGTCTAAAGCTTTCTGGTATGAATACCCTCCATTGTGGACACAGTCCTGCCCCACCACATGGGAAAATCCCTCTGACATGAGTGGAAATTCCATGTATAAAGGGTTTGTGGCGGGATTTCAACTTGGGGCACTATAATATCTGTAATGCAGAGTGTGGCTCCATGCACAGGCACCTCACCCGGGACTGATCCTCTGAGCTCAGCTCTGCTCTGGAATGAGAGTGGCACAAGCTAAGCAGAGCTACTGAAGGGTTATACCCACTGCAGGACACTCCTGGAGCTATTTCTGTGCCTGCAGCTTTTCACTGGGCAGAGACTCTTTACAACACTTAGAATGAGAGAGCAAAACTGTGCTTCAGAGTCCCTTCCCTCAAGGGTCTACTTGTGGTTCTTCCTCAACACTATTTTGTCCTCTTTCTGAAGAGAGAACTCACTGCTGATTTTTCATATGAAATATGGTGGCAAGATTTGTTTTCAGTGTCACTATCCCAAACAATTACAAGGGAAAATGCAAATACACATGCAAATAAGGCACCAGCTGATATTGCTGCACACAACATTGCTCCTGTTGTCACTCTGCCTCCAGGAGAGCAGTTACCAGGCCTGGGGAGCGGGCACAGGGCGGGCTGGGTTCTGGATAGCACAGATAACAGATACATTGCAAGAGAATTTTGTGTGATTAAATTTCAGCATTTTATGTTTGTCCCTCACCCGCCATTTCAACGGTCTGCAGTGTTTGAGTCGGGTCCAAAAGGTAACCTCTCACCCAGCCCTTCTGCTCTGCCTCTCTTCCCCTGCTCTTTGTCAGCCAGAACACAAACCACTCAAGGAGAGCTCCCCACACATCATGGATTTTCCACCCTCTCTCTCCTATTATTGGTGTTGTTTGTATAATTAGTGTTTCTGCAGCAATTTCACGGAAGAACCCAGGCCATGGGCTCTTCCAGGTGCAGTACAAACACTCAGACAGGCCCTTTCTCCAAGGGTGGTCTCCAACCCGTGGTCCCCACCCAGGGAGGGTGAGGCCAGAGAGGCACCATGTCCTGTAGCCAGAGCAGGGAGCTACCAGAGAGAGATCTTGGCTTGCACTGTGTCTGCCACAGGCAGCTTTGGTCTGTACACAGCCCTCAGTTTAAGCCTGTCTCTGTTTCTCCACATACAACATCAAGATTGCTGTAATCCTTCGCCTCAACCTGGGGTAGATGATGAAGTGTAATTTTTACAGTGTCAGAGACCACCTTGCAGTAAGGTTTTTAATTTAGCCTCTTCCACAGCTCTGTGTTTTCCTCAGAGCTGAGATCCATCACACACCTAAACCCATCCAACCCCTCCCTGCTTCTAAGCTGGCTGGAGGGACCTTTGAGGTGGTCTCTTCATCTCCCCACTACAAGTTTTAATCCTCATCACTTCTCCTTACAGAGCTGAGAGCAGGGGGAAATCTTCCTAAGCCACAGAGATTTACCTGCTGTTTTTCTGTGTTTCTGCCCAGAAGGTGAATGGAAAATGCCACGTTCCTTTTTGGTGAAGAGCAAAAAGGCTCATACCTACCACCAACACCGCTTTGTGGAAGATGACCTGCCTGTACTCACGTGGGCCCCAGTAACCTCTGCCTTCACTGGTGAGTCAGTCCATCCACACCAAGGCAAATCAGTTGTTGAGTAGGCAACTAAAGGAGTTGGGTGAGGGAGCTAAAGAGCATCAAAGAGCTTCCACAAAGGACAAACTGATCCCTTACTGTGTGCCCGCTCTCTACGCCAAATCCACAAATTCAAATTTAGATCCTCCCTTTGTTCCCTGCTTGGTTGCTGGGGACATTTGAGATAGAAGATTGCGGAGTAGAGTTGGTCACATTTGGGATAGAAGGCCAATTTCAGGCCACTAACAGCTGGGAAAAGAGCTTGCCCTTGGTTGTCAGTCTTCTACAAACTCTTCACAGCTCTACCACCTCCATCTCCAGCTTCCCATGTTCGCTGCCCACATTCTCTCTGGGCTATATCCTCTCTACCTCAGTGTGTTACCACCTCTTCCTGATGATTTGCAAGGAAGGCTACAGCCAGAGTGAGAAAATACTGGGAATATCCTAACAGGGCCTGTGAGGAGTCCTACACACTCACAGGTGAAGGGCCAGCTGCTCTATCCTGTATTAACACAACCAACACAGCTTCTGCCTCTGCCTGCTGCCCTCCCTCTGCTCCTGTTCCCGCTCTCCCGCAGCCATCCCAGCAGTGGCAGGGCTGGAGCAATTATCTTCTTCCTTCAGGCACCATTCAAATTTTCTATATTCAAATCTAGGATCAACTTACTCTTTGTTCTAACCCTGGCTATCAAATTAGAGTCCAACCCTGTGATAAGTTTGATAAAAAGAAAAGGAGGTGACATTTTAATTTCAATTCCTGCCATCATCTTTTGACTGTTTGTTGTGTCTGTCTGGTGCACTGGAGGGGTTTGATGACAGATAAATGCTGTCCTTCAGCAGACCTGTCCCATCTCCAGTGTAAAGGAGGCACGTGTTGGACCTCTGTTAATTTTAAATTCTTACTGCAAAGTCTACGTTCTAAAAAGTGTTGGTTGATCTCTTTAAGGACTGGGGCAAGCATGAAGAAATGGGAGTGTGGGCAGGAGAAATTGAGGCTCAGTAGTCTTTGCAAATACATAAGCAGTTACCTCCCCTCCCTGCTTCCCTACTTGGCTGTCCATAAATCCAGGTTAACAATACCCAACTCTCTTAGGAGATGGGTGGGGAGGTTAATAAGTTAGTGATTGTTAGTTGCCCATGCAAATGGAAATGATTTTAAATAGGGAAATTATTCTTACAGATATATGGCCTTCTAGTGTTAATCCACTCTCACTGTAGAGGGTATCAAGTGTCCTGTCATCTCATCCTGCCCCCCTCTACCTTGCCAATCTCATCCTGCTTGGAATTTCCCTTTGCAGTGGACAGACCTTGATTGTCCTGCTGATTGCACCACTATGCACTTATTCAGGGAATTGAGCACAGGCTCCTGTATCCAAGCACAAGTTCATACATGAGTGCAAAACTCTCTGCTCATAACAGCAAGAACAACCTGTGACCCTGCTCTGTGTTACAGCCACAGCAGACAGGACCCCAGAGGACATCAAGAAACAGGACTTGGAATATGTGATTCCAAAACAAGAAAAGGACCCACCTGAACTGAAGGAAGAAAGTGTCCCTGTCCAGTACCTGAGCAGGATGCTACCAGGCCCTTCAGCTCAAGGTCTGCTACCCAAAACCACAATTGCAAAAGAGGTCAGGGCTGGGCTGGCTTATACAGCCCCTAAAACTGGGCCCAGATTTTCAGTAAATGGCAGCTCTTACTTTTACATCAATGGTCAAACAGGCACAGCTCATCAGGAGCATTCTGTATTTCCCTTTCCAATTCTGGTCCAGATCAGCATCTCCCCAAAGGATGCTGCTGTGATTCCCAGAGGGTGAACCTCCCCATCTCAGTGCAGGTCTCTGCTCTGTGGTCAAGGCAGGTGTCCATATGTTGTTCAAACACCACATGAAGCAGTTCTAGTAGGGGGCTTAACATTCCCTTAGCCATAACATTTCCATGTCATTCTTTGCCATAAAATTTCCTCTGATGGGAATCAAAGTCACAATAGGAACTTTTCATGGGGAATCAGGATTTTAATTGAGGAGGAGGAGTTGCCAACTGAAACTCCCAAGGTCAGGAAGGGCATTCAGTGGAGAAATAGTAGCTGGGGAACTTTTTTACTGGTGCCCAAGTTCAGGCAGGTGGTGTGACACTCACTTCTCCCTTTCTTCTGCAAACTCAGAGATGCCCATCCCAGCTCTGCAGATCAAGGACTGCACTAACACAACCACCCCTGCCTTCTACAAAACCAGCTTCTCTTGGGATGCTTTCCATGTGCCATACAGCTACCAACAGATGTCCTCCACCATGCAGTCAGCCCTGCTGGAGCACCCCGTTAGCCTGTATGGGAGCCACCTCCTGCCAAGCTCCGAGCCCCCCCTGGACTACAGCATGCACTATTCCTCAGACATGGAGACCTACCACTGCGTGAAGTGCAACAAGGTGTGTGCCACAGGACAACCTCGGCGATGGGGAGGGCCTGGAGGGATTTGTGTCACACCAAAGTGCAACACGTGGCTCGAAACAGGTCCCCTAGTCAGGAAAGCAAGTGCAGAGGCAGTGGGGGTGAGGCAGATCACATGGCCAATGAGAGGGAAAAATCAAATAAAGAGAAGGAATTGAAAACAGATGGAGATTGAAAAGGTGGAGACACAGCCACCTCACACCAAAAATGATCCCTGGCATTTTGCTTTGCAGGTGTTCTCCACTCCCCACGGACTGGAGGTCCATGTCCGAAGGTCTCACAGTGGGACCCGGCCCTTTGCTTGTGAAGTGTGTGGCAAAACCTTTGGGCACGCTGTAAGCCTGGAGCAGCACACCAATATCCACTCCCAGGTGGGTAGGATGTGTCCAGGGAGCCAGCACTCCAGAGCTCATGAGGGCTTGGACCTTGGCTGTTGCTTAATCCATTATAGAGGAAGTGACATTTCCTCGGTTGCAAACGTGGTGTCTTTCCTGTAGCACCCATGACAACACCAGGAGCTCTGAGGACCACAGATCACAGATCTTGGCCTCACAAATCTCAGACTGCCCTGGACAATTGCTTGGATGGGAGGGGAGGATCATTGCTGCTTGTTCTTCTGTGCCTCACCTCCTCCTAAAGGGTGCAGGAGTTTGGATCACAAGATGTAATCCATTTCCATAAGTAACCCTCCTGCATTCCCTTTGTACTGCTCCCAGCATATCAGTCCAGGAGCCAAGGAGATTTGCTTATCAAATCTACTATTCTCATCACTCTTCAAGCTCTGTCACATGTCTTGCAGTCTCAGACATCCCATGATTTTCCTTCCCCAACAGGAAAGAAGCTTTGAGTGCAAGATGTGTGGGAAGACATTCAAACGTTCCTCCACCCTCTCCACTCATCTGCTGATCCATTCGGACACACGACCCTATCCCTGCCAATACTGTGGCAAACGCTTCCACCAGAAGTCGGATATGAAGAAACACACTTACATCCACACTGGTGAGAAACAAAATATCCCCAACAGGCAGCTGCAGGTTAGAGCACCTACATAGTCACCAGACACAGAGATATTGGACCAGGGTTAAGTCCAGAGGCACTGGAAAGTTGTTATTCCCTGTGTGGTAAGGTGGCAGGAGGTCAAAGCACCCCTGGATGCACATCCTCCTCTGTGTGGCAAGGAGGTGCTCATTGACCAGCCTCTGGTACATGACATGGTTGTCCCCAGCCCTGGATGCAGGCAGGGCATGGATCACCCAGCTGGAGAGGGCTCCCTCTGGCTCTTCCCACCCTCTGGTGCTGGATCACAATCCAGAGGTGTTTCCAGGACGGCTGGGCTGGCAGCACCCTGAATCTGCTGAAGGGCATTTCTACCTCCTTTCTCTCACCTGTTAAAGTGGGGGGTTTTTACCATTTTCTGTGCCTTGCNAGCTGGGATGGCAGCACCCTGAATCTGCTGCTGAATCTCACCTGTTAAAGTGGTTTTTTTTTACCATTTTCTGTGCCTTGCAGGTGAGAAGCCCCACAAATGCCAGGTGTGTGGCAAAGCCTTCAGCCAGAGCTCCAACCTCATCACCCACAGCCGCAAACACACCGGGTTCAAACCCTTCAGCTGCGAGCTCTGTGCCAAGGGCTTCCAGCGCAAGGTGGATCTGCGGAGGCACCGGGAGACCCAGCACAGCCTCAAGTGAGGAAGGGCTCCAGGTCTTTGCTGGAGCTCCTGCTGCAGACTGTCCCCAGCATGTCCATCCAGTGTGGCACTCACATGGCATCCTGTGTTCCCCTGGGGACTGGCAGAGTCGTGTCGTTGGCTTTGGTGCTTGGCAACCCAGGGCCTTGCACGTCCCAAAGAAACCTGTGGGGAGGTCTCACTTTTCAATTACAACAGGTACCAGCCTGGATCTGACATCAGCTGCTCAAGTGCAAATCCAGAGAAATTCCTCCAAGGTCACTGTTGCTCTGGGTTGACACCGTGTGCAGAATCTTTCAGGCTGCCCAGCAGTGAGGTGGGGACTCCTGGGCTGGTGGGAGCCACAATCTGTGCCAAGGCAGTGCTGTAACCCTGTCCTGCTCCAATGGTTGGGAAGATAAGGCCAGGCCATGCAAATAGACTGCGTTCAGTGAACTGTGTTCAGCCTGGACAGGGCTTCTGCAGAGACTTGCCCAGGCCATAAATTCTGCCAACAGACACCTAAAGTCATTCCTTTCAGCAGAGCATTTACTGTGATCAAATGACAAGTTAACTGTGCTGTATTTTTAGCTTGGAGTGGGAGGAAAATACTGAAGAAACAGCTCCTATCCCTAGCTGATAACAGGGGTCTCTAAATACATTCCTCAGACACACCATGCTGCAGAGATCCCTGGATTGGTGGCAAGCAAGCAAGCTCCAGGAAGAGCCATGCCACAGCACCAGGCATAAGCCCCATGTCTTGGTACCATGGGAGAGCCTGGCTGCTCTTGGAATCTGGGCTCTGGTATGTCCCACAATATTTCAGTGCATACCAACTTAGAGCTGTCCTGGGCAGTCCTGTGTCACTGTGTGATCAGGACTGGCCCTTGGATATCGATGCCAAGGGCCAGAATCCTGCTTTCCAGCCCCTCTCTTAAAGGAGGAAGTGGCTGAGCCTGTACACGCTGGCAGAGTATGCAAGTACTTTCCAAATATTATACAAACAAGGCAGTGGCATTTCCTCCTTCTTCCAGGTCCAGGGGGTGAAGCAAAGCCCTGGGACAAGTAAAGAACCAGTTCCCCTCCAAGCTCTGCTACATTCTCTCTCTCTAACCTTTGGCAAGTCAGCGCACTGGGCTTTTGTTTCTCCACCCCTGCTGGTGACGTGGGATCATTCTCTCAGGTTTGTAGAGTCCCCTGAGTTCTTAACAGGAAGGACAAAGTATTATTATAAAATAAATAAGACAAGTGCTTCCACTTAAGCAGAGCCCTGTAGCAGCACACAACCCACTCCATAACTACACCCCTGAACACACGGCCTTGGACAATGACACCAGTGGGAATTACCCTGGGAATGGGCTGTGGCACAAACCATTTCACTCCAAAAGTCTGTGAGGGAAGGCTGCCATCGTGTGCAAAGACAAATGGTCCAACTGGAAAATTCATGTATTGCCAGGAGAGAAGAGATGTCTGTCCTGCCCTCAGTTACACTGCTGTAAATCCAAAGTTATTCTCCTAAGACCTAAAATGTACTTGCCTCTGTTTTATGCTGTGCCTAAGCTGTTAGTTATTAATATGCACTCTTGAAGCTCAAAACAGAGTCTGTACTCCTGGCTTTACTTGTACACTGTAAATATGTATTTATACTTATTCTAATGTATATTTTTATTGCTCTGTACCAGACAGTGACAACATGTAGAGGCCTGCTGGGATTTATCTGATAAATCTGTTCCCTCTCAGTAACTGGGCTAACAGAGTGTATTTCATGTTCAAAACACCCATTTCAGGAATGGCTCATACTTGGCTCTGGAGATGCAAAAGGTGGGGATGGGGTGGAAAAGGAGAAGGGGAAGAGTAAAGTATACTATTCCATATGGTTTGAGGGGGAGTAAAGATGGAAGTTCACATGCAGAACAGGGCTGCCACCCAGGGAGACATTCATCCCTGGCAGCAGATTGGTGCAGAGTCCCACACAGGCCAGAGTCAGATGTCCAGAGCAGGGGGAGCACCCCAGATACAGGGGAATGTGTGTCCATATGGTACCATCAAAGCCCCCAGTAAATCCCTGCTGTCCTCTCCTGAGTTGTGCCAGAACCTGGTTGGGGCAGGGCCTCTTGGGAAGGTGTATAACGTGTGAGGGAACTGGTGCTGGCTGTGGCACAGGCACACACACACATGTGAACACTTTCACACATGCACAAGCCTTGCTCAAGGTAAAGTCATTTCAACTTATTAAAACCACTGCTCAAAATGCCAACCGTGCTTGTTGTTCCCCTTGTCCTCCACAAACCTACAAACAGAATTATTTAAAGAGTGTATCAGCTGCTCAGGAGCAAGCACTATGGGAAGAGGAACTGACAGACTGGCACAGACCTCCCTATGTGTGTCCTGGGGACAGCAGTGTGTCTGATTCATGTAAAGCTCCCCAGTTTTGGCCATTCTGGAGGCAAATGCTGGCACACACCAACCAGCACTATGGGAAGAGTGCCTGTAAGACCAGGCACAAAACAAAACCAGGCAGCTGGTTCTTGGGAGCCTGCTGAAGGAGGGCTGCAGCATCCCTCAGATATCCATCCCTATCTTTGGTTTCCACGGTACAGAGGGAGCAATAACCTTCAATGGACAGCTGGGATCTTCCCTCCTGAGCTATCCAGAGATTCCTGAAGAGCAGCTACACTGGGGGAGGCAGTGTAAGCCTCAACCTGGTATTTGTTGGGAGCCTGGTGGGCACATCCCAGGAGATGCAGGGACTGCTTTAGATGGGACAACAAGTGGAGAAGCAGACTGGGATGGCTGTAGGCTCTGCTGCTGCAGAGCTGTGCTCAGGAAAACGTGTCTGTGGGCAGAGCAGTGCAGGGGATCCAGGCTGACCCCCTCCCACAAGCACTGGTAGCATATCTCCAGAAGCACAGGCTGTGGATGGAGTCCAGCTGGCAAAGGCACCAGCCAGACAGTACAGCCAGAGCCAGGAGGTGACCTGAGAAGGGAGGAGGAAGAGAGGGAATTAACTTGCAGCATTTTACTCTAAGACACTACAGTTTCTTCATCTTGAGTTAAAAGGTGCCACTTTCAGGTCACCAGGTAATGATGCCTAAGCCCTGATCTTCCCTTAAGCCTAAGGATGCCACCAGCTCAAAGGAAAAACAAGGCAGAGCCCCAGAGCCTTCCACTCCCAGCACACCAGGGAGTGGGCACAGGGCTGCCCTGATCCTTGGAGCTCCTGAATCCACACAGTGGCTACCCAGGGATGCTCAGCACCTGTCAGGATCAGGGCATGGCCATCACCAGCTCCAAACACACATGGCCTTGCTCTCCAAACACACAAATCCTCCTCAGTTCTGACCACTCTGATACAGCCCCTTTCCCACCATCTCGTCTCGCATCAAAAACATTCTGGTCAGTCAATCAAGGAAACAGATAACAAAAAGCAAAATCTCAACTAATCTTTGTGGCTGAAGAAAGAGCTGATTGTTTTTGCCTCCCTCCCGAGCCCGCCCTGTATCCTGCACTTCTCCCCAGTGCTCTTCACACCTTCTTCCCTTTATTGAAAATCCTGGTCTTTGGGCTGTTTTGTTTAGCAAATGAGGCACATGCAAAGCAATAACCTCAGGCATCTGTCAGGAGGAGAGAGGTGCCTCTGTGTCATCCAGACAGCCTTCAGGCACTGAGAGCAGCAGCCCAGAAGATCTATGATTGGGGTGGATTTAAGTTTGGACACAGGATGCATCTTTCTCTTCCTAATGAAGACAGAGCCATGGGACACCTGTAGGAAGGAGAGGTGTGTTCCCAGCTAGCACAGAATTAGGCTGGAGCTTATTTTCAGGTTGTAACAACCTCACGAAATGGAATCCTGGAGAAGGCAAAAACCTGAAGCTTTCATGTTGTGATGGCAATGGTTAGGGAAGGCTTTAAAAGAACTGAGAGGAAGGACAGGGAAAAATAAGACCCCAGCTGGGTATAGGTTCTGTTGGGGGGAAAAGGTTATTTGTTGAGTCAAGTTGCTTCCCGCCTTTAACTTCAGGAGAAAGTGTTTTCAGTGAAAAAAAGATAAGAGCAGAGTCCCTTTTCCTCACAGCAGGTTGTTCCCCCAGATGTAGGTGATGCAGACAGACCAGCAGGTTAATTCCAGCCCATCAGCACAGCACACAAGGAGAAACCTGAAGGCATTAGGCAATCTCCCAGAAATAGCTGCACACACACACCTTGTGCAGGGAAACGTTCCTGCCTAACCTGGGAATGGATATGGAGCTCAACCTACAAGCTGCCACAGAAAAATAAAAAGAGTACATCATAAACCTATTTTTAACACTTATTCTGCTCACAAAACAGAGATGCTTTTCCCCTTTCCTCCCTGGAATAGCACATCCACACAGAGGAAACAACCTCGAACAGTCACACCAAAATTCTCCAAGGATAGTTAAGTCAGTCAGTGGCCTCTGTGCTGGGTAAGACGTAAGAAAAGACAGATCCTGACCCACCATCTTACAACTAACAGTCACCATGGACACACAGTGGTCTTGAGGCTGCAGCTCCAAACTGAGACTTGAGATGTGCCACACGTTTCCTGTGTGACTTTGGGCAAGACATGAGCACTGGATTACTGAAGTTGTTCAGACACTGTGGAGCTCTCAGAAAGCTTCACCCCATCTGTGAGAGGGGGATAATAATTCCTCCTCTCCCCTTCATTTGACTTGTTTATTTCAACAGTGAGATATCAGGAAGGAGACTGCCCCTCCTTATCTTCCACATCCAGCACCTCGCACAATGGAGCTTGATCTGGGCTGGGACACCCAAGTGTGACTGTGATAACAAGTGATACAAACTTAATTCAGCAAAGCACCCTAATTCCATGTCTTAGAAAACCTCCAACAGGCACAGTGAGACCCTGTATTAAAACCACTCAACTCCAGATGAGCAGAGGAACAGGGCAAGCTGCAACACAGGGAAGATAAACCAGACATGAATTCCACTGGTGAATAATATTCCAGGGAGAGAGACAGAGCTGGATATGGATGCTCCAAACATCCCACTCAGTGCTCTCATTTTAAACGTGTTGCTTCAACACGAGCACTTCTCAATCTGGTCCTCGGGCTGATTTTGACCTGTTGGCCCGAGGGTGATCAGTGTTCACTGTACCAGACAGCAAAGCAGGCAGAGAGCAGAGAGTCCCCAGCAGTGGGGAAATCTGAGGCTGGGGAGGAGCTGAGTTCTGCACTGAGCTCAGCTTTGGTCTGATAAGTTTATCAAGCACTGCCGGCTGCTAACTGTCAGCCGGGGAAGAGAGCCTGTTAGGGAGGAGGAACAGCTCCCAGGGCAAGATAGGACAGCCCAGGCCTTATCAGAGTGCCTGAGCCAAAGAGGGAACTGGAGAATGAGCACTTTCCAACCACTTCGTCTGAACAACAGACAGATTGGCAGGAAAAGCCTGACAGCCCTTCGCTTCTGCCACCCAGGCACCAGCAGGGAGCCCCCATCCATGCAAACAACCTGGGAAGTGCAGCAGGAGAGCTGCAGATGTGACCAGTGGGGCCTGGGGGAGTGAAAGGGGTAGGTTTACTTCAGAGCATTGCCCAGGAGGAGAGTCAGATTTACAGCAAACAGTCCAGGTGCTTACTGAGCAAGCTGCTCCTCTTCAGTGCCCAGAGCAGCACTTCTCCTCCACGCTGCTTTCCCTGGCTTTGGGAGGGGGATCTACCCCTTGGGACTGGTCACTAAGGGTTGGTGTACAGATAATTGCTCTGTTTCTGAAAAATAGTAAAAGCCTCTGAATGCATAGAAGGTAAAACCTGGCCATTCCCATCTGAGCTGCGAGAGCATGGGCCAGCAAATACCACTTCATGTCTACTCCTAGGGCAGCAGTAATCAGATCAAGAAAGCTGAAGATCATAGCAGGGAGACTCTCCTGTATTTGGATGAGCTCCCTTGGACCTGTGCA
The DNA here is from genome assembly GCA_013397135.1 of Pachyramphus minor. Classification (NCBI taxonomy): domain Eukaryota; kingdom Metazoa; phylum Chordata; class Aves; order Passeriformes; family Tyrannidae; genus Pachyramphus; species Pachyramphus minor. The sequence continues at coordinate 1,233,826 of VYXB01000276.1, forward strand.
AGCCATGACAGGGAGATAATAAGAGATTTCTGCAGGGCACATCCTCTGCTTGGTTGCCCTGATGAGGTTGGGCCATATAGGATAGAATCAGTGTCACATCAGCAGCTTCAACACAGGTATTTCTTCAGCCCATCAGACCTGTTATCAGGTCACTGTTCATCCAGACCATATGGAAAGCCATCATCCTGCATCCCACCCACTTCTGGTTCAAACTGGTGTCTTGGATCCTGCCTATTTTACTGAGAGCTGGCCCCAGTGCAAGCCCTGATCCTGTGCTGGGAGGGTGTGTTCATCCTTGGCTGCTTGGATTCAAGTGCTGTCCCAGGCTCTCCCTGGGATATGAGGCAGGAAACCTGCAGCAGCCCTGTAGGCCAGGAGATCTCCAGTGTGAACTAGTGACTCAAAGGCTCCCTTTTTGGTAAGTAACATATGTAGGAAGCAATTTAGCTCCTCCTAAAGCACATACCTAAACCAGGACCAAAGTTCTGCCTTCTGTGCACCTACTTCTCTCCCTGGAGAGAAAGGGAGCTGAGTATCCGAAGGCATCTGAAGTTACATGAGATGAGTCACACCCCTGTGGTTTCTGCACCACTCTCAGGCCAAGTTTCTCACAGCTGATTCTGTTCCAACCCATAATCTACTGTTCCCCAGATCGTGAGCAACCTCTAAGCCATTTAACTCCTCTGTGCATCAAAAGCTCCTCAGCAAGCCCTAAGTGCAATGGCCACATTCAGCACCAGCCAACACAACTCTGAGGTTCAAGGCTTCCTCATGAGGAATAATGGGTTTAAAAACTCTTCCACATTGATTCTGCTTTCCTCTTGAATAATTTTAAAGCAATAGGACTTTATCTTGCATCCCAGGCTTCTCTATATTAGGAGCTTTGGTGGGATTTTTGGCAGTGGTCAAATCCTCTGGTTTCTACTCTTTATAAAATAGAAGTTATCTCTTGTCTCAGCTGAGGAAGGGGAAGTCAGAAATGACAGAGCATTCCTGTTCCTGAAAGGGCCCCATCCTGAGAGTGTGGACATGGTGAACCAGTGTGTCAGTCAGACATCCCTGCCACAGCTCCTTATTTAGATCCATCCTGAAATAGCTTAACTGTAAATCAGTCAGGCTCAGTGGACACCCAGGTGTGGCAGCACCTGGAAAAGAGTGTCCAGAAACTGCAGCTGCCTTTTCTGATATTGTGGCACCATGGAGAGAGCTACAATGACACTCAGAACTCAAAGGAGGGTTGTGTTCCTGGCTTTGACCTGTCACTGGTCTCAGCCAGTCGCTGTCCCCTCCCTGTGTCTCAGGCTTCCCCTTTTGCAAAGAGAGGATGATAACATGGACATGCTTTGAGATCTACAGATCAGAGCAAGGCAGAATTCCTCCACATGTGCAGTAATTCACTGGAGTGGCATTGTGAAAGTCACACAGGAAAGCATCAAAGCGACGTCTCTGCAGGGGGATTCACTTTGAAATATTTGCCCAAATTTGAGAGGGAGAACTAGAAATGGAACTCAGGTCAGCTGGACTTTGTTAACCAACTTTCCATCTTACCTTCTTGAAGTACAAGTAGAACAACCCAAGTTAAAACTCTGATCTTAGGAAAAGTGTCATGTACTGCTGGTAGGATTTTCTGAATTCTGGAAGATACTTGTAAAAATATGCAAAACCCCTCATTTTCTAGTGTTTTAAATAAAGGCAGAGCTGACAGAGCAGAAGACCTAATCAAGAGTGGGCAAGACTAATGATACCTTGCATTTCAATAGCTCATACTGCCTAAAGATGTCAAAATGGCAAAGATGGAAACACCTTATCCCTATTCTACTGCAAGGAAGCCAAGAGAGAGAATGTAATTCAAGGTCATACAGAGAGAGAGTAAAAGACCTAAAAAATGAACCAAGGCATTTTAGGTCCCAGCTCATGTCTCTATTAGGCAGTGGGCAGAATTCAGACCTGTTGCAGCTGCAGAAGTTGTACCAGTGGAATTTGGTGCATTCTCCCCAAAAAGAGGCAGGTGACTGTCTTGGAGCCCTGGCACATCTCTGCTCACACTATACCTTGTTGCTGCAAGTCTGGAAGAACTCACTACATACCTTCACCTCTTCCAAGCCAAATTCCTGTTTTCTTAACTCTATATTCCCTCTGAAGTGGGCACAACACCCAACAGTCAGCAGGATTTAGCCCCCAGCCTGAAAGTTCTCACAGCACCATCATAAATTTTGCAGGAGATACGACACAAACCCTGTGGTTATCAGGAACAACAATTTATATTTTTGAGGTATCACCTCCTTATCCCCACTTCCTCAATCCCAAAGTCCCCAGCAATCTTAGCTCGGAAGGGAATGTGACTCAGGCCTTCAACTGAAGGGCTGTGGAGTGCAAACCCTGAGGGCTGGATGTGGCCATGGTTTTATCACTGGCCCCCAGCTGCCTCTACAGCTCCTGCCTCCTCCCCAATGATTCAGCAAATCTTCTTCAGGGAGAAAAACAAGCACCCAAGTGAACAAATCACAATGTCAGATTAAGGAGATGAGCGGGGAAAAGCTGTGGCTCAGAGGAGGGAGATAAAAGCTGGTGAAGTTGCACAAGCCCAGGATGAAAATGCCCGGGAAATTTATTTTTTTTTTTCAGAGAAGGGCGATAATAATGTGAAAAAAGGGTTGTAATTTGGATCCTTTACACTGTGAACCATGGCTAAGAATAAAAGAGGACACAGTGGGGAAGGAAATGAAGCATATTTTGCCCTCTACTATCTGGGCATTGCACAGGACTGATAGGAATTTTTACTGGCAACGATGAGAACTGAATAGTCCATTCTGGTTTATACTGGAACAAAGTTCCACTAAGCAAATAATTTTCAGAAGGAGTTTCTGCCCTCTGTAACCAAGAGTCCCCATAGTCTGGAAGTCCATTTTCAAGCACTTCGAACATCTCTGTTCCTGTTAAAAAAAAAAGATCTACAAGTCATTTGGTATCTAAGACATAGCAGAGGGCAGTTAAAATAATGTTTTCACTTCAGACAATTTTGTCCACTGTGTCATATTTTTGTATTACAGCCTTTTTCCATAAACATTTTTTTCCACTCCTGAGGTGAAACACAGGATCAGCTTAACAGCTCATGGTGCACAGTCTGTAGAATAGAAAGAGAAGAAGAAGCTGCAGCCAGACCTTAGATAGGAGATGGAATATTCCCATAACGGCATTCCACTCCACTCTTATCTCCATCTTCCAATATTTAAAAGGTGGCTACAGAAAAGGTGGAGATTCCCTTTTTTACATGGAAAAGAGGGTGGACAATGGGTACAAGTTGTTCCTGGGGAGATTCTGGTTGAATACCAGAGAACAATTTTTCACAGTGAGAGCAATCAGCCCCTGGAATAATCTCCCCTAGAAAGTGGTGGATTCCCCAACATTGGACAATTATAGGATTCATCTAGACAAGGTGTTGGGCTGTCTTGTCTAGACCATGCTCTTGCCAAGGAAGATTGGACCAGATGACCCTTGAGATCACTTACAACCTGGTATTCTGTGATCCCATTAAAATGTGGTACTGCTGCACCCTACAGGCTAAAAACAGTGAATATACAGTTCTTTTATTATTAATTACGATTTCTGAGCCAGGCTTGCGGCTTTGTGGAGGGAGGCTGCCTCAAGGCTCCTGGGTATCTGGGGCTGGTTCTGTTTGTACCCCACCCCAGAGCTCTGACAGGATGAGCAGACCCAGTTCCCACCCTGCTGGGATGAGCGGGAGGAACAGCAGTGGCTGTAACACCAACACACAAACACACAGAGGTGCCACCAACCCTGACTCAAGGACTCCATGGCAGAGGGGACACAGGCTCAGCTGTGCTGGGGATGTCCTGAAAACCCTGGTTGGATACCCATGGAAAATGGGGAGCTCAGGGAGGGAGGGAAGGTTGGTTGTACGGGCTGGAGGTGAGATGGAGGCCTTCACCTGTTTAAGCTGCTGCCTTGCCCTGTTTTATCCCTCTTGATTTGGCACAACAGAGGATTTGCCAGGTGAGGGACCCTGGTGATGTGGTGAAGATGGCTGCCTGGACTGCCTCTCCCAGCACACATCACACAGCATGGAGGGCAACAAGCCCAGCTTTCTGCCACAAGCTGATGCCACATGTTCCCGTGCCCGCACTCACCCGACCTATGCCCTGCTGACTCCGATTGGTTTTGCCAGAAGAAAAATCTGTGGGATCTCCCACAAGAAACATCTTTCATTTTCTCACTGATGTCCTTCAGCTGCGCTTTTTAAAGGGAAAAAAAAAAAATCTTAACTGCATTTCCCTCTTGCTTCACCTCTTGATTCAGAGTTTGGGCCAAAGTTAAACCAACCTATTGGCCACTCAGCCAAGTCCATTCCCTTCTGAAATATGTAGCATGAATTCCATTTTCACATATTCCAGTGGAAGCCCCAAGTCCACAGGAAGAAGGCAACCTTGATCCTTTTGCTGCTCCTTAGGGAGGGATACAACAACCCCCAGGTGTCTGGTGAGAACCTGATTGGCCTCAGCAGGGCCCATTGCCCACACAATGCCATCTTTGTGAACTCTGATGATGGAGAAATCCCAACTGAACCACTGGATGCTGCTGTACAGACATGGAAGGAATTGTGCAACAATCCTGTGGATAAACAGGTGTCTACATTTTCATAATTACTGCTAATGAGCCCTCTAGCAAGCTCAACAACCTCCCAAGAGTGAGGCCAGAATCCAAACCAGCTGGTAATACACCAGAGAAGCAAAAAAATAAAAACAGAAGAGAATTTCCATTCCCAAGCCTCTCCGTGTGTGGAAAGTACCATTTCACCATGATGATGGCCATGTGGAAATCAGAAAAGGTGCCTGAGGAGGTTTGGCCTCCAGCCCACAAAAGCAGCACCTGCAGGGCTCTCACATGGCAGTGCCAGTTGTACCCCAGCCATGGACTGGCCTCAGGCTACTGAAGGACAAGTGTGTGGAGGCTCCCCTGGTTCACCTCAGAGCCAAGGCTGGCCCATGGCATTGACAGCCCTGCCCCCCTCACTGTATATATACCAGCTTTCCACCTGGGCACCGTCTCCTCAGGTGTGCCCTCACCATGGCTCGCTGGGGGATCCTGTGCTTGGCCTTGTGCTCCTACCTCGGGGTGGCCTGGGCTGCGACCGTGAGTACAAAGACACTTCTCAGGCCTTGGCAAGAAATCTTGCCTGTTCCTGCCTAAGTGAGCAAAGCCCTGTTACACCAATCTGGATCCCTGAGAGAGGGCCTGCAGTCCTGGCAGCTGGGGCATGGTGTTTTCCTGTTCTCAACATGGCAAAGGCTCTCAGTGACATTTTCCCAAGAATTCCTGCACAGTTCTGTGTCAGGTCTGGCCAGGTTTACACCCTAGGGGTTACCCCAGGGGGCTGAAGGTCCCCTCCTTGTGCCATTTATCTTTGGGAGTGTGTAGGAATTGCTGCTGCCTGTCTGCTCCAAAGG
>VYXB01000277.1:0-17248 GCA_013397135.1 Pachyramphus minor
CAAGACTTCATTCTTAAAGCATGGCCATCCCCTCCTGTACCCCCTTGTTTTCAAGGGTTTTTCCCCAGGGTATGCTCTGGACCAGTCTTCTGAACAGGCCAAAATCTGCCCTCCAGAAGTCCAGTGTAGTGGTTTTATTGGTATCCTTCCTTGCATCCCTGAGTATTGCAAATTCTATTATTTCATGGTCACTGTGCCCCAGGTGGCCTCTGACCAGTATATCTCCCACCAGCCCCTCTGTTTGTAAACAATAGGTCTAGTGGGGCCCCACCCCTGGGAGGTTCATTTACCAGCTGGAGCAGGAAATTATCCTCTACACACTCCAGGAATCTCCTAGAGATTGCTTGTTGAGTTGAATATGCTTATTGAGTTGGAAGGAATGCTTTTTAGGTCCTTTCACTCTCTCATACACAGACACACAAGAAATATTTTCTAAGAGAAATGCGAGTGAAGTATTTTTAAAACGGTTTAGGAAATACGCTAAAAGTGAAAGTGTTACTAGATCTATGGAAGGATTATTCTGATTACCTTCATAGAAAAACAGAAAATGTAGTGAATTATTACAACAACTAAGAGAGGGAAGGTGTTGTAAACAAGCTCTGGAAGGGAAAAAAAAACCAAAGCCAAAACACCTTAAAAGAACTCATTATGACCTGTTATCTATAAACACCTCATTTACCTTCTCATTATCTATGAATACACACAATAAGGTGCAATAGATTGGGAGGGAACGTAAGTGGGCAGATTACTCAAACAAATGAAAGACATATTCCATACCTCCATAATAATATGCTCAGCAATAAAAGTTAAAATAGAAGGGTAGAGGAGGGTTAACCATCTGTTTCTTTGGAAATAACTGGGGATTGGTCTACCTATGTAAGGTGGTGAGTGATTGCCTTTATCTCCCCTTTTTCTTCTCTCTTCTTCCACTTCTTAGACTATTTATTTATTTGTTTAATCTTGACCCCCAAGTTTTATTGCTTTTATTCTTTTCCTCCATGGTGGGAGGAAGCAAATAGGTGGTGTTTAGCTGCCTAGTGAGGTTAAACTGCACCATATCCTCAACCGAGGAAGAAAATAAGATGAAAAACCTTGCAGGCTGAGATAAAGATAGGAAGGTGACTAATAAATCACAGCCATTGGCAAAACATTAGCCTGAGGAAAATTATTGTAGTTTATTGTCAACTAAAATAGATTTGAATGGTGAAGAAATACAGACAGTACCCTAGGCTCAACTTCTCTTGTTTTATAACTCTCATACATCCCCTGCCTCCCACTGTTCTAAGTGGTGCAGGGCGGGATGAGAGATAGGAGTTTGTAGTCAATGCATAACAGTTCCTCTCAGCTACTCTTTCTTCCTCACATTTTTTCGCTGCTCCAGCATGGTTTCTCTCTGCAGTCTGCAATCCTTCAGGGTAAACCTGCTCCAATGTGGGGCTTCTGTTTTAGGGTTGCTGCAAGTATGTTTACTTAAATGTGAACTTCAAAAGTTTTCACAGGCAGGTTTATTTAATTTACATCCTTATAGGTGGGTGTTAATGTCTTTCTGTAGGGTTCAAAGCTAATGGCATCCTTCTAACTACCGTGGTCTTAGGCTGCACTACTAAATTTTACAGAAATTACAGTGATCAAAAAACACTGTTGTGATGCATTTAGGGATCTATAAACATCTGGATCAACTGTCCACAAAATTCTCATAAAGGTCAGACATGAATAAAGAGCTACATTCTCTCAGTTTAGCAAAACCATTTAGCATGAATGTTAACAAAATAGAAAAAAAATTCTGGCAGACTAAGTTCTTGCTAGTTCAGTACTCAGGGCAGGTTTCAGCTCAGGACTGACTCTTACTTTTAAATTTCTAAATAAAGGTGCCTACTTGTGACCTATGAGCTTCATAAATGGTACAGTAATATATATGTATAATACCATTTGTGATGTCCAGTGTTGTCAAGTCTGGCTTCTACTTGTTTATCCAGAAGGGTTAGGTTGTTCTACAGATCCTAGGTCTTGCACCTTAACTGTACTCTTTTAATTTAACTAGGTGGTTTGGGTCTTTATATTCCGGTTACAGTCAATGAATATCCAGGATGAGATTCAATGACTGAAAAATTAGGTTCATTCTGATATCTCACCTATCTTTCAGGCGAATGTTGATAAGTTTTTAATTAATTATCCAACAATTTGGGCAGGAAAAGATGCCTATATGAATATTGTAAATTTAAACATTAATAAAATTCCACAGGATTTTGGTGTACAAAGGTATGCTGTGAAGCACAACTACTCTTTTTTTAGATCTCCAGGTAAGACTGAATTATATTCTACTGGACTTGAAACTGAGCTGGTTCAGACTACAAAAGAAGTTTGAAAGAGAAATAAAAAAACAACAGCAGTGAAACTCACTTTTAGTTCAATCAACACTATTCTGTGATATTACCAATAATTTTTTTCAGATTGTTTTAATTTTGTCTTTCTTGTTCTCCTGTAATAATATTTAAATAAAAATGTTTTGTAATGAAAAGGGTAACAATTTCCAATTTTCATTTATCTTGTGTTTATCTAAGACTTCTCATTATGTTACAGTGAAATGAAAGAAAATTTTGGTGCCTCAGAGGTGTAGGTTTTACCATATTCATCAAGATTCTTTTTTAGCTATTTAACTGCTTTATATGTCAATGTATTACAATAAAGAATAATAGCTGTTTAAGTGCATAAATATTTATACATCATATTTTTCATAAAGATAGGAAAATATTTCCTCCCTGAATTTTCATGAGATTAAACTTTCTATTTGTTAAAGCAAGGTAGTGGTTGCCTGGGTTGACCTACGTACCTTAAAAATTAAAGTGCTTTCTGAAGGATTACTAGGGAACTTCTCTAGTAACCTCAAACCTGTACGGCTGATAATCTGTGTATTAAAAAATTTGCTTTTCATAGAATGGACAGCTGTGAATATATAGAATTAGAAACTGCAGGTTATGGCTACTGTTCCAGGTAGCAAGTATAATGAACTATCCATTGCCATTACAAACATGAATTGTTATCAAATCCCTGGCAGCAGAAAAAAAATAAAAAAATCAAACAACAAACAAGCAACTTTTAAATGAAGGAGCTTAATAAGCAACTAAATAAGATGTATAGAAAACTGTAAAAAACATTCATTAAATGAGTACAACATTTTATTAGAGGGAAGACATGTTTCTAAAGGTAGAAATAAAACTGGGAGGTGAAATGAATGGATAGTAGATTTCACAACACTGTTTGTGTCTATCGTCTGTGAGCATTGCTGAGCTGAGTCTAGCTTTATCTTCTTTGCTTATCCTGCTTTGGTTATTTATACACATTGATAAGATGCCCCCTGAGCCTTCTCTTCTTCAAGCTGAATAGTCCCAGCTCTCTCAGCCTCTTCTCATATGACAGATGCTTCAATTCCCTGCTCATCTCCAATCCCTTAATCAGAAAAAACCATATCTTTACTTCAAGGATTGTCAAGCATCGAAATAGGTTGCCCAGGGAGATTGTCGAGTCTGCCTACAAAGATACAAAAAACCTGACACCGTGCTGGGCAACCTGCTTAAGCTGACTGTGCATGGGAGCTGGACTACATGATCTCCAGAGGTCCCTTCTGACTTCAACTGTTCTGTGATTCTGCAATCATCTTTGTGGTCCTTTGCGAGACTTGCTCTTGTATCATAGAATAGCACAGGTTGGAAGGGACCTCAAAAGATCATATGGTCCAAACTTTCATGGCCAAGGGAGTCTAGATGAGATTATCTAGGACCCAGTCCCATCACAATTTGAAAAATCTAACAATAAGGATTCTACCGTGTCTCTGGGGAAGTTTGTCCAGTGGTTGATAGCTTTCACATGCCTCTCCTATGTTGAGATGAAACCTCTCCTGGTGTAACTTGTACCTCTTGACCTTTGTCTTCTTCACATGGCTCCTTGTGGAAGAGAGGACAAAGGAAGAGAGAAAGACCGAATTTACACACTTATCCTAAACATTTCTCTAATACCTACCTTTGGAGAGGTCCATGTGGCTCATTGTGAAAAGAGAGACTCCATTCTCTTTGAAGCTCCCTTTAAGTACAGGAATACTATGATCAGGTCCCCTCTGAGCCTCCTATTTTGCAGGAGAGGCCAGACCTAAGTCCTTCAGTTATTCCTCACAGGGCAAATTTTCCAGACCTCTGATCCTCTTCATAGTCCTCCTTTGGACTAACTGCATGTCCATGTCTCTGTCCTACTAGGAAGCCTGGACCTGGACCAGGTGTCCTCATCACTATTAAATAGAGGGGAAGGAGCTTCCCTTGATCAGCCAGCAATGCTTTCCATAATGCAGCCCAGGAAACTATTTGCCTTTGGTGCGGGGGTGAATTACTGGCTTATAGTCAGAGCTCTCTGCCTTTTCTGCTAAAGTGAAGGCCTGTGACACCTAAAAATTGTACTTGCACTAATGAGGATATAGATAATATTAATTTGTCTTCAGCTTGAATATAAGCATAATAATGTAACCAATAACACCATACAAGGATTTTGTAACACTCGTGAGACACAATGTAAAGTCATTTCACATAGATGTTTTCAATATGATCACCAATTTGTCAAAAAAAAGAAAATTGTGTTGTTGACATTAGGAGCCATGGGGAAATAGCAACCCAAATAATAGAATATGCTAGATAAAGAGTAAAGAACAAAACCCAAGATAAACATGATAGACTGCAATTAGGAAGGATGTTTTGACTGAAAGAGAAGGAGGAAGGAGGACTGGGAAAAATAAACAAGAGGCATGCAACAAAAATTACCATGAATGAGAGAGAACTGTAGAGAAAACTGTAGAGAAAAAGACAAGCCCATTGCAGGTCTGCAGTGAGAGAAGGATCTCTCTGGTCTGATTACCTTGCCCTTGTTGACCATGGACTCTAGCCAAGAAGGCTAATGACATCACCAGTTCCACAGCATTGAATACTCACATCTAATATGAGGTTATGAGGGTAGGAGGTAGGTTATGGACAAACAGCGTTGTACACATAGTAATGAATAGTCATAATGCATAAAAATGGTCATTTGCACAAAGTGCGCTGTTACAAAATGTCAATCTGATCTTGTTTTAAAGTTTAAAATTGCCTTGACTTGTTAGACTGTTAAACTCTCCCATCACAGTGATCTCTAATTCCTTTACTGATGTCCATATATAGGTGTATAAATATGTAGTATATGTATAGTTATAGATATATTCTGCTACAAAAAAAGCATATAGGAGGAGACAACTGTGCCTATGGCAAAGAATAGAGACAATGCAAAAACCTAATGACATACATTATATATATAACTGTGATTCCATACTACAACGAAATAAGCAAGTAAAAATTAAACATTCATTTTCTTGAGTTAGGGTAAGAGAATAGCTATCTGATGAATATAATATTACTGTTATACAGTGCTGAAATAATAAAAAGAATGGAATGGGAAAAAATATTCAAGAGCATTCTTGTATAGTACATTTGTGGTAGAATAGATTTGTGAATGGTGTGTCACACAAAGGAACTGTAAGAGCAGTTGATCAGAGAGGTTTGGTGAATAAAATTCATGATAAAAAATGAAAAATACAATAGTGCAATTACGATTCAAATTCTAAAGAGGAATGATTCCACAGGTGACCCTTTATTACCTTTCTTTGCTGTGATATCAGGCTTATAGTGCCCTCAATGCCAAGACCTAGGAATATCTATATGACTAAATGTCTGATAAGTAAAAGGAGAAGCTACTTAATGATTATTTTTATGGGCATAAAGTCAAATGTAACAGTTGAAATAAGGATGAAATTCATCCCTTACCTAAGTTGGACAATGAAATTATATAAATAAAAATAACTACAAACATTGTAATTATGCAAGTATTTCCAAAAATAAAAAGTCTTGGAATGAAAACACAGGGAAAAGCTAATTGTGTTAAAAAAATAAATCAGTGGAGAGATTGATAAATCTTTCAAAATCGAAGTTCACTGAACTAATGCAATCAACATCTAAATTTCTCTCTTTTTACAGCATTCTACTGCAAGATTAACCTGAAAAAGTCATAGGAATTCATAAAGAAGTTTGGAAAGAAAGAAGTGACAGGACAGGATTGAATAGAAAAGGACTCACAGAAGCTGAGGATACTTTGGACCATAAACAGATGGTGGTAGCGAAGTATTCAAGAAGAAAACAAAATGAATGGATTAGAATATTTTCAGGTGAAAATTCACTACATAGTGGTAATCTAGAAGTATTTTGTCAAAATGTGGTGATGTAAAAAAGGTCTTATGAAATCGGGATTATCTCATTTACATAAAATATATTAAAAAGTAGATAATAACATAGATATAAGGACGAAATACAGGAGATGGGACTCTGTCCAGATGCTAGGACTTGAATTATATATTATTGTAGCAGGTTGGGTAGAGATTAACATAAAATATTACACAGTTGGCAATATTGTGCACTAACTAATCTTTTAGAATTATGGACTGTGTCAAAGAGACAAATAGCAGTGGTATGTACCAGACAAAGTAATACAAAGGAAGACTATTTTACTATCAAATTTCTTTCAATAATTATGTGCAGGATGAGCAGGAATGGTAGCTATAAAATACAGAACTAATCAAAGAAGAGTGTTTCACCATGGACTTGCTTCTTCTGTTTTGCAGAATTGGTAATAAAAACGACAAAAATTGAAAAAATAAGGTAATCAGGCCTTAAATTGAATGGCATGAATGGAAAATAATATGAATAATTAATGTGTGAGACACTATAGGAACATCATGTAATTTGAAAATTTGGTCCATACTAATACTTTAAAAAGTAATGTTAAAAAGTATTGAACTTATTTTTTTAACATGAGTGATGCTTTGGTATAACTAAGAATTAAATCTATTTTTTCTTGCCAACTCAAGGGCTTAATAGGTGAACCAACCAACATAATGAAAATGTATTTTAGCAATAAGTAATTAAAAAAATTGTTTTCTTCTGTTTTGTGGGGTTTTGTTCTTTTGGGTTTGGGTTTTTGTTTTGGTTTTTTTATTTTTTAATCCATTCTTCTTGCTTTATTATATTCTTATGCTAGTTTTTCCAGACATACAAAAGCTAAAAGGTTTATATATATATATGTGTGTGTGTGTATATATATAAAAACCGGGTTTTGGGTTTAGTGTGGATCATGACATCTTCAAAATGAATCACTGTCTTGTCGTCATTTGAATGTGTTAATGCATAAGAGTTCATGTCTCTACTAATGTAGTTAACATTTATCATGAAAACACCCACAAATTTTCTCTGAAACTAATGTACTACTAATTTCCCCAAGACTTACAATATTCTTCACAAGCCTTTTATTTTCTACTCAAATGGGTTAATTTCACTTAGCATGAAAACAACAACAACAACAAAAAGTCTATGAGATTTTTTTTGTTCCTGTTGAAATCTGTAGAAGTTTTTCCACTGACATCAAAAGAACCTGTATCTGATCATGTACACGTGGTCCAGTTAACAGAAATAAATACGAATACAAGGAAGACATCCCATCTCACCTCAAATCCACACCAAAAGTTAATTTACTCTTTTTCCTTTTTCTGTTATTTTGCATTCAGGTGATTTTCTCTGATTTGTTTTTAAGGTAGCCTTCATCATTTTTGGTTTTTAAGAGTCATGCTCTCCTTTCCAACTGTTGCAACATTGGAACACAAAAAGTCATACACTAGCACATAAGATTCAGTGACCTTTAGCCAGAACAAACTAATACTCAGCAAAAACTAAAACAATAAGTAGATCACTTTTGCACTAAAGCTTTATGTGTACAAATTATGTATTGTACACTGTATGTGTACAAGTTATGTACAAATAGAGTACAAATCTCAGAGAGATAGGCTAGCTAAGCATATGCACTTCACACCTGTGTAAAGAGATAATACTAGACTAATACCCTAAGAGAGAGATTAATTTAGGGAAAAGTCCTGTTGTGCCAGGCTGAATACTAATATTAACCAGACATTTTGAGTTTGCCTCATAAGAATAACTTGAATTCAATATAAATATTTCTAAATTCTTCTAAGGGTCTTCCTTCATGCTTATATGAAGGTCTATGATCTTTTAACTAGTATGGGTGGAGAATAGTAGCCAATGCATAAGAAACAAGGAAATTGAAGAAAAAAAAAGCTAATTAAAAGTAACAGAAACAGAACCTTTTCAAGATCAGAGATAAAATAGAATTTTTATAATGAAAATGGTAAATCAGTAACCACTTAATAGCCCTAATTTCATACAATAACATGAATAAGGTTTTAACTGTTACAATACTAGTGAAGTTGTAGGTATATTTCTACCCCAATCTCTAGCTGCATTTCTAACCCCTCCACCAGCATACCAAACTTTCTTTCTGCCTACATAGCTGAACTGCTTCAAATGGTTTTGAGATTGTCATTTCTCGAATATTCCTTTTATCCACATAAATTCTACTGTGCAAGTAAGCAAACCTGACTGAAAAAAAGAAACCCTAACTTCTGTCATAATACCTGTGAGCTCATCTAAATAGTCTATAAACATAGAGAGAGAGGGGAGAGAGAAGAAGAATAAAAAAACAACTAAAAAAACAACCAAACCTGTGAAGGCTTCTGGCCCTGCGATTTGGAAATCAGAACTAAGATAGTCAAAACCAGCTGAAAGCTGTTTTCAGCATTTGCTCATCACCACCTGTTAGTCATCAACTCCGTGATATGCCAGACAGAACTGACATGCTTTTGACAACCTTAGTGTGCCTGAATTCTTTGAATTTTAAGAAAATTTGATTTATTAACCAATTTAGGATCAAAATTCATCTGTCTTACCATAAGAGAGCATCTTTATCCTGGCTAGATTAATTTAATTCGATGTAATTCTCTATCTCATGAGCATGGTCTTCTGATAATCATAACCTTTAATAGGTTGTACTTCTACTTATTTTGTTTGTGTCAGTCTCAGGCTGTGTTCTATGTGTCTTATATCGACTTTAATTTCAATTAATTTTTCACTTAGTGGTCTTGGCAATGTTAGGTTTATGGTTGGACTTGATGATCTATAAATCTATAATTTGAAACTGGTAATATGAGTGGTAGGCTTGGCATTAGCGTAAGTATAGAGGGCTGAATTCTGCAAGCAAAACCTGCTATTTTGACAAAAGGAGGCAGTAGGCATTTACTTCATAAGGGAGAGATATTTATAAGTTTGTAAAGAGGGCCTTTGTTTAGTCATTCAAGAAACTGTTAACTCCATACATATACAGTAACAAAATAGCCAGCATTCTACAGAATAGCATCCCTGTCTGAATATAGACCACTGCTTTTAGTAATCAGCCTATCAGTTTAACTCTACTAATGATATTTAAAACTGATGCTGCATCATCCCTAGAAATACCCTCCTGCAGATAGGATGAGGAAGCACATGTTGACTGTTCAGCTATTCTTTGTGTGGTTTCCCTAGCAGCCATAAAACAACATTCTGCTCTCCTCATTGAGCTGAATCAAAATGGCATAGTGTTCCCTGCATATCAGTGATTTTCAAGTTTTGTCATTTATACTTCAATCTGGATTTCATATATAGACATATATAGAATTCCTTTCAGTTGCTAATACTTTTTCTGTAATTTTGTTTCTCCACCTTATGATCGTTTCTCCATCCCTTCTCACTGGGGAGCTATTATCACAGAACCATGTTTTAAAGGACATGCCTGCCTGCAGCTGTGTTCGCACACCACCAGTCTTAGATCACGTCACTAGGTGCTAAGGAGGTAAAGATAAGAATAATGAATCTCTTGATCTAGTTCCATTTTCAGGAGATTGGTATATTCATTATTATTGTTTTCTTTTGGGTTCTTTGTTGGGGTTTTTTGTGGGTTTTTTTCCCCCAGCACTCCACATAGCTCAACATTATTACACTTGTTTGTACTTGCAGAGTGTCTGGCCAATAATATTTCCTGTAGATGAATAAAACAAGCAAATCTGTTAGAGAAAGCACTGTGTATTTCCAATACAAAAAAACAGTAGTGGGGGGAAGTAATTTGTAAAAGCTTTTTACTGTTACTTTGTTGGGAAATGTACATTAGGAAATATGCATATTTGAATCTATTCTAACTGCTTGGTGAAAAATGCTGTTATATGAATGTTGCTGTTCTGAACTTGCATTTGCAACCTCACTTTCCTTAAAATGAGAATATTGTCCTCAGAGGTGTATTTGAAAAATGTTGTTTGTCAGTGAGAAAAATTAGCACAAGCCTTCTAAGAGCCACAGCATATGTTCAACATGCAGAAAATGCTTAAATAACTTTTGCCTGCTCAACATAAAGAAGCATGAGAGGTTTATTGACTTGTAGGCTTAATCATTACTGATTGACCTTTATATAATCTTCTGCTTTTTCAGCTGCTTATATTTTTTACTGTAAATCTAGAGGTTTAGGCCCCAACAGAGCAATATTTCATTGTCTACTGTATATAAACTGTTAGAATAATTGAAGGCTAGATTTAGTCTCTAAAAAAATATGTCAGACTGGATTTTTTCTAAAGTAATCCAGATCACGGCTGTTATTAAAAAACTTGTCTAGAATATGGTTCATCTATCTTAAAATCATAGAATATCTTGTCTTGGAATTAAACACACAAACTCATAAGACCCCTCAGAAGACTTGTTCTCATAAATTCCCGTAATTACTTTCACATAATAAATAATTAAAGTGTTGTTAAAATATAGCAGCATAAAAATATGGAAATAATAGATAAATACTTATGAAACATAGTCAAACTGGTTTAAAACAAAGTCCTGTATTGTTGAGGTGAGTGAATATCATGGTGTATCTTTCAATATCATCTGGACTGGTATATCAAAATACCATACAGTTCCTTCTAGCCCTTATATAGAAATTTTCTTCCAAAAGGAACCCATTACACCAGGATAACAATGTCATTTAGATACCCCCTCCAGAGCTGCTTAATACTTAATAAGTTCACTGAGATATGGGAGCTAGATAGCATTTCTCTCATATTTGATGCAGTTTGTACTTATTGTACAGGACAGTTTTTTGTTGTGATGGTCTTGGTATTGTTTTTTCTAAAACCTATTGTTTCATAAGTTCATTCATCCGTTTTCTGAGCAGAAGAAAGAAACATTACTTGCCTGACACCTGAGACATTAAGTCTATCCATATAACATTCAAGACAAAACAATTTTTGCACAAAGCCATAAAATCTACATGAGTGAATGCACATCTTTACAATAGTACATGGTAGAGGGCAGAACTGTTCCCTTTAGACTCTTTTGGATAGTCTAAGTTTTTGCTTTGAAGTGGTTATACTAGATTAACATAATGGACTCCTCTAGCCAGAAAATTTATAGAACTTGTATTCAGAGGAAGAAAGTGTACCATGGGAAAAAAAATAAAATTAGCTATTTTGTTTTTAGTTATCACTTTCTATTGTCCTTTTCCCCATACCTTGGTTATCTCTATGTCCTAGGAAATGGCTGATGAGAGGAGAAAACATTAAATTTTTTATCTTAGAGGTAGCTCTAGTTAGGACACTTCTTTTTGTCTTGTTCCACCACAGCTGCCAAGAATGTAAGGTATTGAGCTACTCATACTGTGTGTTTTTTTTGGTTGGTTGTTTTTTTTCTGGACATATTCAAGAAACTATTTATACTTTCTTTCTTTAAACTCAACAATCTAAGCTATAAGCTGATATGAAGTTATAAGAAAAAAAAATATGAGAAGCCACACAGTTTCAGTGACTTTTTGTACCAAAAATTTCCATAGAACATCTTAACTATTTTAGTCTGACAATTAGCTCTTTTATTATGAGATGGTGCTTGAATGGCATAGTCAGTGGGTACCTGAGGTTATTTTAATACAGACTAAGCTTTCACCATCTGTCCTGCCCTCTAATTAAGATGTAATACTGCCATAATTCAGAACTGCATAGTAAAAATTCAATAATAAGTAATTAAAATGCACGTGTATATTCATCATTTATTGCTGTATTCACCTGTTATATTTTATGGGGGAAAAAAACAGGCAGCAGGAAGAATTTTATTGCGTTTCTCTGCTCTCAGATCAACATTTCCATTGGTTCAATACATTATTTTTGTGAAGTCAATGGAGTTACAACAGCTTGTATCAATTGTCCACCTGATCTGTAGCGTGGATTCTCATCTATTTCTTATTTAAGTAAAATAGTACAAATTTTTGCAAAGTAAGTTATATATATAGCTTAGGGATTTTTCACCATTTTGATGTTTCTTTTGGAGAATCTTAAATTTTGCTCTCATAAGAAGAGTTATGTCTTCCATTTTAAAAATATAACATCAAGAAATATTTTCTTTAACTTTTAATAAAATTATTTTACTTGCTATGAAGACAGTCTGATAATATTGTGAAGAACAGCCTGAGTATAATGTGTACTCTGCAGAATAAGAATCTCTCCTTCAGTTTCTTTCATTTTAAATAACCATATTATAACACTTTGTCCATGTCATTCTACTCTTATTTACTCAGCATTCCAAACTAAAATGATTACCTACTTTGCTGTGATATTTGTCTTTCTTTTAATCAGGTACATAATGAATAATTTGAATTTCAAGACTAAGAGAATAGATAATTAAATTAAATTATCTCCCCAGAAGCCATGCAAATGAACACCACATCTTGCTTTCTAAAGTATATCTATTTGCTTAGAAAAACATGTCGTCTTTCCTTTTATTGACTTTTCTTCTTCTACCTTTTCGTGTAATTACTTTTTTCCTAATATTTCACCATAGTGATTTTTTGCTAGAGAATTAGGTAATTGCATTATAATACTGTGTATGTGTATAGAGTAAAAATTAGGGGAATGTTGTACACCTCCAATCTATTGAAGAGGTCAAGACTGATATGGTTGTATCCTGTTAGTTCAGTTCATTTAGATTTGTGGAAAATGAAAACATTAGTGCCTTATATTATACTGTCAGAAAGCAGAAGATGGAGTATTTTTTCTACTGAGCTCCAGAATGTAAATAAAATTATACCTAACACTTATCTTAGTATTTTAATTAATTGCTTAATTAATTGTTATAACACATAAAATATATAAGTAACTTTATTATTCTAACTATTACTTATTATTACTCTTAAAAATAAATTTTCTAATATCCTCAGCAGGAAATTCCATCACAAGTTATGTCTAAGAACTAGACATTGAAATAAAAATTTGTTTTTATTCTAGCTGAAATGAGTATTTTCTAGAGACAGGAATGATATTTGTAGCATGATTTTAGTTTTGCTGGATGATCATGGAAACCTCTCTGCTGACTGTCTGCATATCTATGTTAGGACATAGAATTGGACCATAGGTAAAAAGATGGGAAAAGGAGTAGCTCTCTTCTCCTTTTATCCTAAGCTGTGGAGATCCCTCTACCCAGATTTATCTGAAAACATCCATAAATTAAAAAGAATCAAGTTCACATGTATGTTTCTAAAGTTTAGGAAGAAAGTAAATCTGCCTTTTGTGAACAGATCAAAAGCCCTTTGTCTGTCTTAACAGGTCTGTAATTGCCCCACGACCTAAGTAGAGAATCCAGTGTCAGTCAGGCAACTAAGAGGTAACATTTGAATAAGTCTGCAAGTCTGCTGAGATATAGAATAAGTATCTCAGATGGTACTGGATCTCAAAAGTCAAGCTGTCATCTCTGAACACACCTTCAGACAGATGACATTCTTAACTTTTTTCTTCATCCCTAAAGACTGGTAAAACTGCTTTGCCTGCAGACACTTTTAAATTACTCACTTTCATTTCTCCTTTAACGAGCAAATTAGAATTTGAAAGTACCTGCAGTGACATTTCTAAAAATTTCTGCAGTAGGTCTTGCAGAAACCCTAATTCTGCCAATTCAAATAGCCTTAATTGTCCAATTTGTAACTAGCAATAGTAATAAAAACAGCTGCTTTGTTTTTCACAGCGTGGAGTCCCAAACTATAGTTCAATTATCATGCTTGCAATACCATTGATTCAAAACTTTTAGAAGAAGTCTCTGAAGAAGACTCTGTTATATGATTTATGTCTGAGTTTATCCCTCTCCAGGTACCTCTGACAAAACATGGCAGGACTTTCATTACTCCTAGCTGTCATTTGGTTTTCCTTGTCTTTCATGTAGGTTTACAATGTGAAAAATGGAAATCTCTGTCTTAACAAGTTAGTATACTACTCATTCTCAAAGTAAAGAGCTTTCCCGGGATTTAAGGACTTTGACACAAAATTAGAGCACACACCAGGAAAACTTCTTGTATGGTAGGCATGCCATAAAATCACGAAAATGGGTCCTAGTAACAGATCCTAAGAAAATCATATGTAACTGAAGCGGTTGTAAAAGGTAGGTGGTGGGAACAAACTGAGCCAACTTGCACCTGTGGTTCAGTTAATTAGAACCAAAAAGGAGTGTTTTCACCTTGACTGGTGTTTTGACAAGGAGAGTGCTCTGTTCTCAAAGCAGAAAACTGCTTGATAGCGTGCATGGGTTACCGTGGCTGAAAACAGTCACAGAATAATAGAGTGTGATTGTGTGAAGTCAAAACATCAGTTTAGCAAAAACCTGGGTATTCTGGTTAACTGAATGACAATTACAGTTATTCTATTTATCAAATAACATTAATAAAAGGGAAACACAGAGAGAGATCTGTGGAGAATCCCTAAAACCAAATTGTGTGTATGCAGTCCCATTCCTTCATCATTGATAATAAGCAAATGTAAATCTAAAGACTGAGATTCTGAAGAATCCCTCAATGACAGAATTAGTTAAAAGCTTCAAATATGTTTGTTGGCTTACAAAAGGAACTCCTAGAATTTCAAAAACAAGGAAGAATTTAATTGGTAGCATGATCGTATAGAGTTTGAAGAGTCTACCTTGGAAACAACCAGAAAGACTTAATATTTTTGTGGGAAGCTGTTATCTGAAGGGAATTTTAGTAGGATGTCTTGAGGTGAGAAGCTTTCAGAGCATGCTGGATAATTGCATAGGACAGAGGAAACTGGTACAGTGATGTCCAGAATCATAGAATCATAGAATCGATTGGGTTGGAAAAGACCTCAGAGATTATTAAGTCCAACACTTGGTCCAGCTTCAGTCCGTTTACTAGATCATGGTACTAAGTGCCATGTCCAGTCTTAGTTTAAAAATCTCCAGGAATGGTGAATCCACCAGCTCCCTGGGCAGGCCATTCCAATGCCAGACTGTATTTTAAGAAGAATTCTTAGAGAATTCTATATCCAAACCCGTGTGCAGAAATTACTTCAAAGAAAATTTATTCATTTCAAAAGACAGATCAGAAAAGAGTTACTTTTTTTTTTTTCCTTTGAAAGAAATGACAGAAAAAAGTAACTCGGGAGCAAACTGGGCAGCTAAATTACCTGATGGTGTAGAAATATCCTCATATGTATATGCACTCAGATATGTGTAATTAAATAAGCACATTGTATAAATTTTTTTTTAAAAGTTACCAAATATTTAAAGGATAATAAATGGCAATGTATTGAAAGATGATCATCATTTTAATAATAACCATTGGCAAAAAAATAGAAATCATAAAAATAGGACTCATTTTGCTTCAATGTAATTTGAAGACTCACATTTTGGTAGTACCTTTACAGTAAAATATATAACCAACAGATGAACAGTAAATCTTTTATATGTAACTAACTATACCTTTGTCAAAGCTATAATAAGAAACCAAATCTTAATTTTTCTGTTATAAAAAATGATCAATGTACATAAAATTGCTGATACATCATATTTACAATAAATTACACAGGTTCTTGATGGTATAATTGTTTAGTTATTATGCAGAGAAAAATGAAACTGTAGATAAGAAACTAAATATCACACTTTCACTGATGTTGTAACATATATATGACATTTCAGAATTTTATCCTCTCTCCTTATCAAAAATTAGAATATTGAATTTTTTGTCTTTTCAGTGGAGTGACAAAATGTTAAACTACTTCAGTACTAAAAGCTTATTAACAGATCTAAGATTTTTTATTTATTTATTAATTTCTCTCTGAGGAACTTCTTGCATCAGCAGACATTTGGACTTGGTTGTATTTTTGAAAGTGTTTGGTATCTGATTTTAGTAACGCTATCTTTGCATCATAACACTATGTCACCATATTTTATACACTTTCTTCTAGATTATTTTAGTCTTGAAAATAATAATTGCAGCAAGCAAGAACAAACAAGCTTGTACTTTTGAAGATGTCAACCAGTACAAAGAATACCATTTGGATTCTTCTGTTCAATTAAGTTTGTTGTGCACCTAACTCTTTTCTTCATGTTTTTGTTGTGTTTTATGCCTTTCTGACATCCAGTCATGCTGATCAGTAAAAACTTTCATTAAGAAAATTGCCCATAGTGCAAATGAACCACTAAATTAATTTTAAAGTTCATCCTTGCCAACTATAATTCTTTTCCGGCCTTCCATGAAGACATTTAACAGATACATTGGACTCTGTTCAAGTGCCTCAACAGAGTTGTCTAGGGAGATGAGTGATGCCGTAGCAAATACTGGCTGTCTTCCAGCTAATATTGTCCTCCAGCAATGTTGATCTCCTGAGTGTCATATCTGCTATCTCTGTAGATCTGTAACATATCTTGGTGCCTCTCGAAAGGTATTGTCAGTTATCTATGGACAACTGACTAACTGACTTGACCCTCGTATTACGTTTGTTCTGTGACTTCCATTGATCTCCACTGATGATAATGGAATCAGACATCTAAAGTTAAATGTCACAGTCTTGAAATTAATCTCAGTCCTGTCATCCAAAGAATTCCTGAATATATTAATGAATTATAACTCTATGGTTTAAATGAATGAGATTTAAATCTTTTTGTATTGTCACTGCAATCTAGGCAGTATTACTTCATTTACCTGTTTCATAAAATTGAAGACATATGCCAGTGAAGAAGAAGAAAAATCAGGAATGCCATTCTATGATTCTATGATTGGTAAACAAGGCTATATCTGTCTTTCTTACAAGATCCCTTTAATTATTGGAAGGCAACAATAAATTCTCCCAAGAGTCTTGTCTTGTGCAGGAGTAACAGACCCAACTCTCACAGCCTTTCTCCACAGGAGAGGTGTTCCTAGCCCACCCCTGGCTCCACTCTAATACGCTTTCTTGCATTGGTGGCTCCAGAGCTGAATGGAGTACTAAAGGTGTAGTCTCATA
>VYXB01000284.1:0-129328 GCA_013397135.1 Pachyramphus minor
AAATAAAGGTGACAGTGTGTGAAAACAAAGGTAACGAGACTCTCCAAAGTTTAGCATTAATTTGTTTGCTTTTAATGAAAGTCCTTGTACAAAACAGTCTGAAATAGTCTTCAGATATTTTGGAGGGAAGGGTCAAAAATATCCATAGCTTGCAAGTTATTGGAAATGATGCTCATTCTCAGTGGCAGATTTTGCAGAAAGTAAATCCAAATGTGCTCATGAGCTACATTTTCGGCAGGAGGACTTGCCTTTACATAATGGGATGAAGAAAAACAAAAATACTAAGAAAACCTAATATTTTAATCTGAATTTTATTAAAAGAGTACCTTCATTACCACAACGTTAATTGATACCTTTTATTTAATGTAAATATAGGCCATATGCTTTAAAGAAATGGAAGATACAGTCTTTCCTGAAAACCAAATTAGCAGCTCCAGTGTTTTAATTTCACAAAGGCCAGAAATTCAACCTGATACCACAAAAATTTCTGATTGCATGGAGAAATATTTTATGGTTCCAAAAGCAATTTTGTTATTGATATTGCTATCCAGTGCATTTCAGATTAATTTTTTCAGTGTTTGTCCTGTTTTAGCTTAAGGCACAGATTTTTCTTTCAGTAAATTATAGTCAGTGCTAGACATTAGCTAGAGTCTGATTTTATTGGAGCGTGGAAATAATTTTTTCTCTTTTCTTTTGTTAACAGAGCACCACAACATTTAAAAAATCATATTTAATAGTAAATATCTATTTTTGACATCCATCAACAATTTTTATTTGAGGGCTGAAATTTTCATCATACTCAATAAAAAACTATGCACTTTTATGAAATGTCAATCTAAAAGCATGTCAGATCTGTCTGGAAGGCAATCAGTGGATTAAAGAACTCAGATGAACACCAGGGATTTTTTATTAACTATATTTCCCTCTTGTTCTTACTATAAATAACTGTTCCTGTTTTATATTTCAAATAAACCTTCACTGTTTTGACTTCTCAATTTAAATCAATATATAAAAACACACACTGATTTAATAAGATAGAGATCAGTTCCAGAATATTTAATTCTTTATTGGCTTTCACTGAATGTAGTTTGAACATATATTACTCTGTCCTAAACTACTTTTAAGACTGGCTATCTTCAAGATACTAAGGAGAGAAATCCCATATCAACCCCATTTTAAATTATTTGACAAATACAAATTGGGATTAAACCTGCCACCGTTGGAGATGCACAGGTTGTAAAGTGAGTTGCACTGAACCATCTGAATGTAATAAAAAATACTTAATCTCTAGGACAAGCAATCCTTCAATTACCCACCAAACCCTAGGCTTGGATGTCAGTTATGTAATAATATATTTCTTATTTTTCAGGAAACCCTACTAGAAGAACTTCTTTTTCTTTGCACATACAAATATGAAACACAGGTATCAGAAACAGATAGAGGAGTAATTTCTTTTCATGTCTGCAAACTGAATTTCTGTGCCTGATATATCCCTTCTGCAACTGGTTTGTGCTCTGGGAGTGGTCTTTCAAAAGGAATTAACAGTTCTGAAGTTGCATAATGAGGGGGAGATACTCCTTCTTCAGAGTTATATTTTCATGGGTTGTGGCCACATGCCAAAGAGCTTGGTTGTCATTATTCTGATTCTCCAAATGATTTCTAGGGATTAAGTGCAAAATAATTGCTTCAAACAGATCATTTCACCCTGCAGTTAATTTTCCCATGGGACTTGTGAAACAGGAAACTTTACAGTCTACCTTTCTGATTCTGGGGAAATGTGATTGCAATGCCTCAGTTTAATTTTTGACAGTTTAAGTTTTTACAGTTCTTTGATACGACAGTGATTCCACCAAATCCTCATGATAATTCCTTTATTTTATATTTTTATTATTGTTTAGAACCAATCTAATCCTTTCCTTTATTTAATTATTTTGCTGCACAAAGAGGTTGTTGAAACTCTCACTTTGGGCTCGGGGTTTTGGGTGAGCTGGGCATAGTCCAGCAACTATTTTTGGGATGAACTCTCCAGTCTATCATTACCAGTGGAACCTAATTTCTCTGGCAATGGGGCCATCTGCAATAGATGCAGACATGACAATGTAAATGTGGAGACCTCCTTTATTCCCCAGGTCTGTCATAGATTTTGTGGTTATGTTTATCCTTGCAAACTATACAGGATGAGGACATGGGCTTGATGCTCAGCATTACCTGTACTGTTCAAGTGTTGCCATATACCTCGTTAGTGTTTCGGCCTAGACCATCTAGTAGGGTCCTACACAAAAAGAGAACCATGTGTGAGAGACAGAATGGCCTCTAGGTTGGCTGGAGTATGCCATTGTCTTTTGAGAGGAAACATTTAGCTGTATGAAATGTTCCAGTTGTCTGAGACCTGTCACCTAGCACAGGGTGTTTTTGTTAACCGCAATCAGAAAGGGATCCATCATCCTTTGTCTTCTCTGAGAACACTGTCATAGTCATGGGACATGACTCCTCCCTTAAATAGCAGCTTTATGAATCTTCCAAAATGGTGGGAAATCTCCTTGATTCCTGTGCAAAATCATGACAATAACACTCCCAGCAAAATATGTTTCTGTATCAGGTTAGAACTCTCTGTTAGAGCATCAATGTCTCTATAAATTTTGCTCAATGGGGCCCTAATCTTCCTCCTGTCCTGATGTGATACATTAATGGATGTTCATAATATACTGGTGTTTACATACATGCTATTTCCAAATTCAACTCACTTTTACCAAGTTCTTGACTGTTTTATGGGGCACAGATATATTTTCCCCTCAACTTTTGAAGCTTGTATTTCTTTTGGGAGCAGGGCGAAGCAGGGACTGCAGCAGTGGCTGCTGTGAGAAGACACCAGAAACTGCTTTTGTTGTCCAGTAGAGCCAATGCCAGCCATTTTCTGGATGCACCTGCTGTTGGCCAAGGCCAAGCCCATCCATGATGGTTGTAGCATCTCTGGGATAGCAGATTTAAGAAGGTGAAAAAAATTGCTGCACAACAGAAGGTGTGAGAGAAGGGTGAGAATACGTAAGAGAAACAGCCCTGCAGACACCAAAGCCAGTGAAGATAAAATGGAAGGAGGTGCTTCAGGCACTGGAGCAGAGATTCTCCCTGCAAGCTGTGGTAAAGACCATGGTGAGGTAGACTGTCTTCCTGGAGCCCATGGAGATCCACAGTGACACAGAGATCCAGCTGCCTGCTGTGGAGGACCCCACGCTGGAGCATATGGATGTATCCCGAAGGAAGCTGTGATCTTGGGGACAGCCTGTACTGGAGCAGGCTCCTGGCAGGACCTGTGGCCCCATGGGGAGAGGAGGCCATACTGGTGCAGGCTCCTGACAGGACTTGTTAGCTCCATGGAGAATGAAGCCCATGCTGCAGCAGCTTGTGAAGAACTGCAATCCCTGTAAAGGACTCCTGTTGGAGAAGTTCCAACTACCTCCCGTGGGAGAGACCCCACACTGGAAATGGGAAAGAATGTAAAGTGGAATGAGCAGCAGAGGGAAAGAGTTATGAACTGACTGTAACTCCCATTCCCCATTCCCCTGCACTGCTCTGGTACAGGAGGTAGAAAAATTGGGAGTGACATTTAATCTGGGAAAAGGAAGGTGTGGAGGCAAGGTCTTTTTAGGTTTCTCATTATCCTATTCTCACTGATTGTCAATACATTAAAGTACTTTTTTCAAGTCAAACTTGGTTTGTCTGTAATGGTAACTGGGTGATATATCCCTGTCTTTATCTTAACTCACAAGCCTTTTGTCCCTTTTTGTCTCTCTGTCCTGTTGAGAAGGGGAAGCAGTAGAACAGTTTGGTGGGTGCCTGGCAGTCAACCAGGGTCAAACCACCACAGGTGTCTACAGTAAGATATTTGAAACACTGTTAGAAGACAATGTTTATTAAAACATCTAGAAAGTAATAATAGGAAGACAATAATCACAACTTTTGCCAATAGTCATTAGTCTTCTTTTGAGCTGTTATTGTTGAACAGTGCAATGGATTGTCATCTCCCTTTCATAATTTTCCTAATAATTTCATTTTTTATTTATGAAAGCTTGATGGTAGCAGCAGCTGTTACGTGACTGAATACCTACCCATGCACAGCTGGACAACAGGTAATAGAGTCAATTTAGCCAAGCAATTTCGAATACTAGAAGCTATCTGAAACTCCAGCTTGGCTAGCTTATCTGCTCAGAAATTAAACTTCATTAAATTATTTATGGACAATCTACTGTAACGAAACAAACAAGCTATCATATAGGCATATTGGCTTCTTTCTGTCTGTAGTATACAGTGGAACTTGTAAAATGTACTCATTTTTAAACCTTTTGGAAAACCAAACCAAAAAAATGACTTCTATAGAAAATTTAAATTTTGTTTCTACAACATATTTTAATTTGTTACCTGAAATTCAAAAATAGATTTAAACAAAATTAATTGCTTTCTTAATTGGCAATTTCCCATATTCTCTAGGTCCTGTGGTGGTTAGTATGTCCGGAATTGGTTAGTAATAGAGTTTTTTTGACTACAAAATGATTGCAAAACATTAAAAAAAAAAAAATACATATAAACCATAAGTTAACAATCAAATTAACAATACAAACAGTCTGAAAAACAGGGAAGGCAAATTATAAAAATGAAAATAATAAATTAACAGGATTTAACTGATTGTAAATGAATGTATGGGATTGTGGCAACACTCTAAAAAGCAATGTTTAGATTTTTTTTGCTGAAAGGTTAAGTGGCCCTTGAATTTAAAAATGTTGAGAGTCACTTCTCTAGGACATGGACTGTTGAGATTATAAAGACCCTTTACAAGTGATTAATGGTTGTCTTTCAAAGTGTAACCAGCTGATTCAGAAAATGCATTTCTTAGAGGCCTCGAGTTCTGTTTTTTTTCAGCCTTATTTTGATGCCTTTCAAACAATTGTTAGTTTTACAAGGAAGAGTGAAAACAGGATTATTTGATGAAAACAGTTATATAGAATAAGTTCTCTGAAAGACTGATTTGAATATCTATTTCTAGATCTTGGTCAGGTTTGATAGAAGTGATTTTTTTTGAGCTTGGGAGCAAAGTTGTGGGGCAGCCCAAAAAATCTTAGGTTTTGGCAGCTTGTGGTGAATGACTCCTAAGAGTAGCTAAAGCCCAAAGTCAGTCAGCTGCAGAGATTCAGCAGGAAGCTTTCAGAAAGGATTGCCTCCAAAGTGGCACATTCAGCAGCTTGTTTGGCTCTGCATTACAAGCTGGAAAAGATTAAACTTCTTGGTTTTGCTATCCTCAATTTGTTATATAGTTAAAATGGTTGATTCTAACAGCTGTTTGCATTTTTAGGAGTATACTGATTGCTATCAGAAAGTCAGCTGTTGGAAACATTTACTAGATCATGATATCTGAGATAGAATGTTTCTCAGTCCTTAGAATAGGAAATAACTAGTCTCACAGATACTGTGATACAGCAATTGCTGGCAAATGAAGACTTTCTTTTTTTTTTTTTTTTTTGATAATAACCACGATGGTCACTAATTATAGACAGAAAAGTAATGGAATTGCCATACTGACTGTTTTATTTGCTTTAGAGTAAAACTTAATTATATACTGTCATTTACTGTATATGAAGCTGTATGAACTATCCTGATATCAACAGCTGATTAGTTGAAAAAATAAGCTATATTGCCAATCTTTTTCTTCTGAAGAAATGAAAGAAAATATAGTTATTTAATGATTTTTTGTATTGATGGAGTGAACTTAGAAAAGTTTTTAATTTTAATTATAAAGATAGGCTGTAGCATTTTGCAATGCATGTGTGTGGGCAGGACCTTCTCAGCCCTGCAGCTTGTAGTAGGATCTGCCTGTAAAAGTATCTTCCTTGCCTCCTTGCTGATTTTTTTTTGCATAAGGATGAACTTGAATTTTGGGTGAAATGTTTTTATCACAAATGTCTGGCCCTGAACATTTCTGGGATTTTGGCAGCACCTTATCAGAGTTGAACCAATGCAGCATGTCTGCCATTAGTTTTACTAATGTTTTTGTAAAGCCTCTACCCTTAAAAGCAGCACTCTCCAGATATCTTTCTTGTCCTTCAATTAAGTTATTCTGACATAAAGCTGCAGGAAATCAAAGATGAAGGCCTGTTGTATTTGTTATTGATACTGGATAATAATGGAACTATGCTACATTATCTGTAATCCAAATCATTCAAAAGAACATTTGTTTTATATCTTTATTTATCTTAAAAGCAGTTGATAAAGGGACACTATTACTTATTCTAGGAGTAACATTAGGGTAGGGGTAACATTTTGTACCTCAATTTCAAGGATATTAGAGAAATAATATTTTTTAAAAAAGAGTTTGTAATTTAATTTGCTTCACTCAAAGCAGCTGGCTTATAACAAATCATCATATATGTCAATATTTTGTACTCTTCAAAAACTAATTTTGTGTTATTAAGGAAGAAGATTTCCATGGTGGATTTTATTTTTTTCAAAATGATTTTCCATTCTTTCTCTATAGAACTGGACATATTTGAAGGGTTGCCATGAACAAAATCTGACTGTAGGGTAAATGGAGCAAAGGCACAGTGAGACGCAGCGTGTCTGAATGATCTTGGTTAAGAACAGCTGTAAGAACAAGATCTGTACATTCAATACCAGGCTACAGTATAACACCTTTCCAAGTATATATATTTTATAGGTTTGGCTCAAGCAAGACAGACTATATTGTAATCAGCTGTACAAATAAGTAAGTGGAATATATGCTGAACCAATACACCTTGATTTAAACCATTATTGGTCTCATAGTATAGTATTGACTTCATATGTTGGGCCCTATGGACATAATGTGGATTTGTGGCCATTTAGTGGAACATTTTTAATACAGTGTAGGGTATAAACTCAGATCTTGGTAGACACTAATGGTTTGAATGCATAGAGCTCTCACAGGCAACTTTAAGGACTGTTCCTCTAATGGCCATGCAATACATTTTGATAGAAGCAACAAGCCAAGTAGCCATAGCTCCCCATGGAGTTCAATTTTTGAAACCTCACCTGAGAATCAGGGGAGTTCTGTTACATAAGAATTTTTAATGTTCTGCTTGCTATTTTATCCTTCAGCCAGGAAATATTAAAATATATTTTTAAAAAGTATTTACTCTAGCTGTTATTTCCCACAGCAGTGATAACATAACCTTCTTTTCACCTACCTCATCTTGGATGAATTTCATTCTAGCCATCAAGGGACACATATATGGATACTTATACTTGAAGGCTTTTTTTAGTTGGAGTATTTTGGCAATATTTCTTCCTGCCATTATCATTGCCCATGTATAGTATATGGCAGGCCAGCTATCTCTCTCTGCCACCTCCAAAAAGCCTTTGGGATATTTATTGTTTTACTTTTTTTTACTAAATTTGAGAGCTCATTTCTCGCAATTGAGGTGCAAAGCCATCATAAAATGATGTCTAGCAAAACCTGCCAAATAAAAAGGGCTGATGCTGTAATTATTGAAATATGGTTTTGATCAAGTAGGTTTTGCTACTGAATTAGAGAACGATCTACCAATAACTATGTATGGAAGATATTTTTCTAATAGCAATTTATTGTTGTTGTTATTATTATTATTATTAAATTTTAGAAACAGGGAATTTTGCTTGAAATTTTATCACAGTAAAATTTTGCACCAGTTTGAGAGTGACACAGCCAAAAAAAAATCTTTTTTTTATTCAGTTACCCATTTGTCATGGCGTGGCAAGACCAGCAATTATAAAAAGTCACTCTCCATTGCACTGTACTTTCTTATGAGTCTCTTCTCGCACCACTGCCTCAGAATGCATTTGAAAAAAAGGAGTTCCATCAATTGCTCTCCAGACAGAAGGACGTTTTTTAAAGGGTTCAGTCCTGCTTCCCATGTAGTACCATCAACTGAGGCTAAATAGCTTCTTGTATGATAACACTGGTTGGAAGAGATCAGAACCAGGAGATATCCTACCCATTAAATTATTCTCCAGTAGTTTTGCATACAAAAGTGAAGCAAAAATGTGTGGGACAAGGCACTGAAATTATAGCCTATAATCCCCATCATGTGTTTTTGTAGCTTAATCTTAATTTACTGGCAAAAATAGAGGGAACCACACAATTCTTTGCCTTCTCTGCTCCCTACCATTTCTTCTTTTTTCCTTTAATTTAATTTCTTTATTGTTGTGCACTGCTTCTTTGGTTTAAGGCTTCTGTCACACACTTTCCCACACATTTTTGCTCCACTTTTTATTACACTCTTGATTACATCCGCTTGTGGCTTCATGAGCTGATTAAGTGATTTTAGGGGAGACTGGAATTATTTCAGATTAGACTAGAAAAGAGAAATATGGGATAACAACGTGAGTAGAGCAAGCTGCAATAAAAGGAACTGAAAGTACATTTCTCTGAGGACTTAGTTCACATCTGTTTAAAAGAACACTTTTTAAAATGGGCAGTTCATACTAATTTTTCTTTCTTTTAACATATAACTCCCTCAAGTAATTTGGTTATCATAGATACACTGTTGACCAACTTAATAATCTTGACAGAGGTTACTCAGAGTAAGGTAAAAATTTACAATAATATTTTTTAAGGAAAAGGCAAAGTTATTTTCCTTGAAAAAACATAGTCATTTTTGGGGGGAAGGGGCAGGAGAATACATATATATATTTTAGCAAATCAAACGAGAACCAAAAGAAAAAACCCCAACACAAACCAAAACAAAAACACCTCTGTTTAAATTCTTGCTTCAACTGCCTAAAAAATAAAATCATATGAAACAATAATACACCTCTTGTGACGTGCTGCTGAGATGATAATGGTATTTGAACCACTGGTTTTTTTAATAGAGCCCTCCTAGACAATGTGGCATTGGTTCATTATAATTTATCTTGTGTTAAAAACTTAACTCCTGGGGGAGCCTCAGGCACAACATGGTCACATAACAGAAGCCAATTTTTGTATGCAATTATATCACACAGAGATACAGACCAAACCACACATAAACCTGCTTCCTTATAGCTATTGGCTATCTTTACAGTAATTTTAAGATGCCATCTCAAAGCCTTACTCTATGCACCTATGCTTTAATATTGCCTTGAAGCATCATTTAACATTGCAGAAAAGACAGCAATGAAAGCAAAAATATTAGAAAAAGCAAAAATCTCCTGCAGTTTTTCCTTGTCCCTAGACACCACGATGAGTCCTGTAAGATCAGGGCTCTGCACCTTTGGGGACAACAATTGTGGATAAGTTGAGAAATAGTGGGTTTTCTCCTTCTTTTGACATTCTTTATTTGATTTTTAATACAAACCACAGCATTTAGGAGTAACAAAGCTACAGAGACCTGCACAGTGACTGTTATTTCTGGTGTGTGTTTTTCCACATATGCAGTTGTTGTGGTGGAAGAAAACCTCTGAAGAAAAGGAGAACCAAAGAAAAGGCAGCTTTGAAATACAGCTAAACTACTAGACAACAGATAACTTTCTTCCTCAGAGACTGCTTTTCATAGTATAAAAGTGTTATGTTTATTCAATTTATTAACAATGTTGTTAGAAAAAAATCTTACTTTATATGTAATCTGCAGTTTAAAGTAGTATTTCCTATTCTCTGATTATAACCCCTGTACCTATTGGCTCC
Organism: Pachyramphus minor; assembly: GCA_013397135.1. Lineage (NCBI taxonomy): Eukaryota > Metazoa > Chordata > Aves > Passeriformes > Tyrannidae > Pachyramphus > Pachyramphus minor. The sequence continues at coordinate 9,665 of VYXB01000284.1, forward strand.
GAATAATTAAAATTTAGAGCTTCTCACCTTTCTGTATCTCCCCTTACCCATATATGGATGTGTTTATCTCAATTTCCCATGTATAGACATTCCCTTGTATGTACCTCCTTTGATTCCTCCCAGTTTCCAAGCATTCCGTGCCCTACCACATAAAAGCTAGCCTACCCCTGAATAAATAGTCCATTTTGTTTTCACTGTGTGTGATTCCTGTGCAAAGTGGATTTTTCACGGTCTAGCATTAGGGCGTGTCACAGCTCTCACCCCTGACATGAAGTGAACTAAAAAATCTCAGTCCCTAAGTAACACTTTTAAATGGTAAAGCAGCTGTCCTTTCTAAGGAATAGCCACATGGCTTTGCTTGCTGTGTAAAGGAAGATATTCTTCAGGGGGAATTCTTGGAGGTATTTAGTTCCTGTGTAGAGAATATCTGCTTATATGTAACACAATAAAAACTATGTTAGCTTTGCCAGAGCTGACATATGGTCTGTGATACACCTTAAAACAAGTGTGTCTCAGCAATCTAACATGTACTTCTGAATATGGACAAGACAGATACAAACATTTTTCTACATCTGATTGAGATAGAAGCAACAAGGATAGATATTTAGAAAGTCTGCAGCTGAATTCAAGGTGCTATGAGTCTGCTAGACAAAGTATATTTTGAAGAGGAACAGCAAATATGTTAACAAGGCACCTGGAAAATTAATAAATAAAGCAGTCCATGGTGGGTTACATTATTGAGTATCTGCAAATTCAGAGATATCTCCAAGAAAGCCTACATTCTGTATTGTCTAGGGAAGACTATTCTATGGGTTAAAAAGCTGGCATAGCACTTAATCTGAGCAGAATCACTAACCAAAGCAACCTATATTATATTCTGTATCTGTGCTACTCATGAAAGAGTATTCAACTCCAAGTTTCACGTGGTTTCATGACCTGCTACTAACTGCTGTTCAATTGGTAGCATGGGCAAACCTAGGATAACCAATGAAGGTGTGTCATAGCTGGATGCTTGTTTGCCTGCATGGGATTTCAATGTGAATTCCTGCAGACTTATATAGTCTTAATTTTCAAATTATATTTTCAGAACAAATTGCAGCAAAAATAACAACAAAATATTATGTACTGACAAGTATAAAATATAAATGGATAAAATGGAATAATGTACATGATGTATTTTAGATTAACCAGAAACTGTTCTGCATCATACTTTCTGTTTTATAAAAAATGTTACATTGCTGTTTGAAATCAGAAAATGAAACAAGATGTGTTCTCAGATTATATCTCTTGGCATATGACAAGCCATCCCTTTTTCGTATAATTTGTGTCTTTTGCTGTTTTTGTTTTGTAATACACAATTTAAGACAACAAAGAAGTAGAATACACTAAGCTGATGATGAAAGGGTTTGCTTTTGTATGTGTAAGGTGGAACAGTTCAGATATTATAAAGTCAGAAAAAATTGTTTCAGCTTCCTATCTAATGCACACCATATCGTATAATTGAATTATTTCTCACTTGATCCAAAGATGTAAAAGCATTGAATTTTCCCTACTCAGTCACTCCCTGTATGATTTCAGAAAGCTGTTGTGATGGTAATTATGATGTTAAACAAAACAAACAAGCAATTAAAACTAGACCAGGTGCCTTGTTTCTGCATTTGTCTTCACTTTTCAGCCACAAGAAGTTGTATTTTTTTCTGAATGATTATAGAACTTTCAGCTGTCAAGTATTTCTTCCCTAAACAGGTATTTACAAACTCTAAATCACCCCTTATCTTTCTTTTTGTTAAACTAGCACATTTAACTAAAAATTACCTACAAAATCACAATCCAAGCTGTGTTTCTGAATAGACCTGCTACTATATGTATGAAATACTCAGGGAAACTTGTCCCAGCTTCATCTAATGTGGCACCTTCCTTACTGCCCTGAACTATACACTAAGGTATCTAACAACAACACCTAGTCTGAGATCATTCATATGCTTAAAAGACCTGCAGATCATATGAGCTCACTATTTCTGGATAGGTTTGGGTATCAGATACACACGTGAAGACACTATAATTATACTGAACTCCCTAATGCTTCTATCATTTGCAGTTTTTTACTGAACAAGTAACATTTTTAGGATATACATTAAAAAATATCTCATATTACCTGTATTACACATTTGTTGTTTAGTTTAGTTCTTATTACAACTACTTTAATGTCCTGTTAAAAGAATTACATTTTAAACACAATGCAACATTATTTTCTCTTGTTAAAGACTGAAGTTGAAATATGCATCAAACCATGTACTTACAGACATTTGCAGTCTCTGTACATTCCTGATCTTTCTCATAACTGTTCTCACTCTTCTCAAAACAATGCTTTTAAACAGCAAATATATGCTGGTGTGTGAGCAAGTTCATGTGAAGAACAAATATGCATATTTTCTCTCTGTCTCTCTGTATATGATATGTGAGCAAGTCATGATCATTCAAACTTAAATAACTTTTCAGCTCTCTGATCCCTTTCTCCGTCTCTCTGAGGAGGGGATTTCCTGTGTTTTTTTTTTTTTATTGGAGGAAGTGTGTTCAGCAACATTTAGGAATTGTACTATTAGTACACTCTCTTCAGTGGATATAAAGGTGTCAGATAAAACCAAAGAAAATATCTTCACTTCCACTATTAACTGTTCTCTGCATTTCATCTTATACAAGCAGTATTGTAATCAGACATAAAATACTTTGCCAATTAGTGGACAAGGTAGCCACAGAATGGGACAAAAAGGTAAAAAATGGAGGAAAGTAAGAACTACCAACCAGTCAGCCTCACTTCCATGCCCAGTATGAACATGGAGCAGATCCTGCTAGAAGACATGCCTAAACATTTTAAAGACACAGAGGTGTCTTCACCTTCACCAACATGGCTTCATCAGTGGAAAACCATGCCTGAATAATCTAGTGGCCTTCTACAATGCAGTGACTGCCTCAGTGGACAAGGAAAGAGCAAGTTATGGATGTCATCCACCTAGACCTCTGATACAGTTTCCCACAGCGCTTCAGCTGCTAAATTGGAGACAGATGGGTTTGAGAGATGGACTGAATAAGGAACTGGCTGGACGGATGCATACAAAGAGTTATAATCAATGGCTCAATGTCTAAGTGAAAATTAATAGCCAGCAGTGTTCCTCAAGGTCTGTGCTGGGGTCAATACTATCTAATATCTTCATCAACAACATAAACAGTGGGATTGAGTGCACCCTCAGCAAGTTTGCAGGCAACATCAAGCTGAATGGTGAAGTTGATTTCTTAGAGGGAAAGGATGTCATCCAGAAGGATCTTGACAGGTTTGAAGAGTGATCTCTTGTGAACCTCATGAGGTTCAACAAGGCCAAGTGCAAGGTCCTGCACATGGGTCAGGGCAATCTCTGGTATCAATACAGGTTTGAGGAGGTCTTCAGAGAAGGACCTGAGAGCTTTGGTGGATGAAAGAGTCGGCATGACATGGCAATGTGCACTTGCAGCCCAGAAATCCAGTTGTACCCTGAGCTACATCAAAAGCACCATTTCTTCTCCACTACTCTGCTCTTGTGAAGCCCCACTTGGAGTACTGCATCTATCTCTGGGGCCCACAGGAAAGACACAGATCTTTCAGTTCAGAGGAGAGCCACAAAAATGGTCAGAAGCCTGGAACACTTCTATGAGGAAAGGCTGAGAGAGGTGAGGTTTTTCAGTTTGGAGAAGACAAGGCTCTGGGATACTCTATTGCAGCCTTTAAGTGTACACTGGGGGCTCAATGAAAGACAGAGAAAGATATTTTACCAAGGCCTGTAGTGACAGGATAAGGGACAATGGGTTTAAATTGAAGAAACGTAACTTTAGATTGAAAGTAAGGAATACATTTTTCTATGATGAGGGTAATGAGGCCCTGGAACAGGTTGCCCAGAGAAGGTGTTGATGTCCCATCACTGAAAATACACAAGGTCAAACTGGATGGTGCTCTGAACAATCTAGTCTACTGAAAGACATCCCTGCTGATTTCAGTGCAAGTTGGACTAGATGATTTACAAAGGTCTCTTCCAACCCAAACCATTCTATGATTTTGTGAAGATACCTTCACAGCATTAAACATCTATCTGTTTTTTCTGTTATCTATTGGTATATCAGCCTTTGCCAGTTGCCTTCTGTCTATGACAAAAAGTTCATTTCTCTTAAATAAATTGTCATGCAAGTCATACAAACTGCCTTTTGAACTTCATTCAGAACAAATCTATTCTTCAAATACATACATTTTCATTTTTTAAAATATTGTGTAGAACAAATCAAGTGCTCTATTTCTTCAGGCAGTGAGATATCAGATTTTTCCTTTATCTATATCTCATACCTTTGCAACAAAATTGTTTTATGGAAACACGGTTCACTGCTACTGTAAAAGTAGAGTCAGTTTTAATACAAAACAACAAAATGTTAACGAGCAACAAAACTAATCACTACCATATTGGGAAAGTATTGCTAGCTTCAAGCAAATTCCTAATATCCAGTGATTCTGATCACTAGCAAGGTGCTGTGTGTATTTCCATTGAAGTTTCTCTCCACTTCAGAACTAAGAAACTACAGTGATTCTATTTTTCAATTTGTTTCAGGACATGCTGCATTGTCTGATTTATCAGGGCAGGATTATCGGCTCTCATTGGACACACCGCTTGAAAAACCAGGACAAACCTGTGATGGTGTAAAGTAATTTCCACTGAACTGTATCAACTCACACTAACTTGTGTTTGGTCCTTGTACACTGTTATCAGCAGGTAGGTCCCAAGAATCCAACATCTCTTTTGACAATCTAAAAAGTTAAAGATTCCTCCTGATATAGAATTGACACTTAGATACACTTAAATCTTTCATGAATCTAGGTTTGATCCATCTAGAATGGAGTGGGTTTTATTACTCATATATGGATGAGACTACATAGTCTAACTCATATTTTATTGACTTCTTTGGATTCATTATTCGTCAAACTAAAAGCATGGAGGGTCCTCGTTACCCCATAAGTTCCAAAATTTCAGGAAAAGTGTTAGGAGAGATAGTTATAGGCATGCAATTCACAGAATGGATAACTCTGAAAAGATTATCCAGCTTTGAATTTTTTTCCCATGTCATCTTCAGAGAAAAAGAAAACAAAAATGAAAGTGAAATTGAAAATTAAAATTAAAATGAAGACACACACACTCTTAAACATGAGAGTCATGAACCTCACTTGGGTTTTCTTTTGTTTAATTTGGTTTTGGGTTTTTTTGTTGTTTGTTTGTTTTTGTTTTTTTTTAATATTGTGTTATTTCTAAAAGTACTAAAATTCAAAATCCTTCTATAACTCTCAGGAAAATAAATTAAAAAAAAATGTCTTGCAAGGCTTTCTTCTTGACTTTTTCATAGAAATTTCAGGTAAGTGCAAAGTAGTTGTCATGGGTTTCCCCCTCACATTTACATTGCATTTACATGTGGATGCATGCATTTACAATACGTATGTCCTAATACTTCTTTTTTCTTAAAAATTCCAGTAAATATTTTACTGGGAAGTAAGAACACATTTTTATATGAAAGATAACAAAAAAAATTTTTTAAAAAACCCTCTTTTTATATTTTTCTTCTGGAAATATCTGAAAAAATCAACATCAGGCAATACAACAACAACAAAAAAAGAGAATCCTTACTGCATGGAATCATTACTGCCAATTGTTTTCATTCTAAATAATGATGGAAAACATGGACATTGTTCTCTGAAACATCTCATTTCATTGCTTCTTATAAAAGTTAAATCAGGTCTTTAGGAACTGAAATGATAACTCTGGTTGTTCAGTTGTTTGCTTAAACTTGAAAAAAAAAAAAGTCATTGAACTTCACCTGTCATTAAACTCTTCTTCTCCAGTAAATGGCTGTCTCCTCAACTTTTTTTTTCTATGAAGTTATGGCATGCAGTGTTGCCTCTGGGTCAGGCTCCCCAGCTGAACTCATGACCTGTGACACATGACATCGGCTGAGCACAAAGAAAGAAGAAGATACCTGGCAAAGGATGTGGCCAGACCTGCAAAACCAATCCACACAAACCACAAGTGACCAGCAGTTCAGCCAAGTAGAAACTCTATGTGAACTCAAAGGGCATGTTGTGAATTGGTTTAAGAAAATGAAACAGTTTTTTTGAGTCTAAACATCCTCCGATGCAGTATTTTATTTTTTTCCAGAGAGGATAATTTGGACAAAATCATGAATTGGCTAAGGTAGTTCTGAACTCTCTGCAAAATGTACAGTTTTTTTAGCCAATATTGTAAAAAAATGACCATATCAGTTTGAACCAGTATAAAATGGCTTAAAAAAAGATTTTTCTTTTGCCATTTGATATTTTTCAATTGACCCACAGAGTACTCTAAACATCTTCATTTACTTGTTCACAAGCATGCTAAAGGAACTACACTTTATATTGTTGTGGATACATTTCCAAAGCTGGTATTTTGGTCTTTTTTACTTTCATACCAAAAGGGGTAGTGTTTAAAAGAAATCTATCCTAAAAGGCTGGTGTTATATAAGAATTTTGATCAAGAAACCCAATGGTTTTATAGCTGTAAGGAAGATAATGATTACAGGGTGTTATATGAAAGGCATCTGTCATATAACATTGAAAAGCTGAAGCAAGATGTTTTAAGAAGTTTAGCATGTGTCTCTGTGTACATGTGGGAGGGAGAGGACACTATGTGTAACAGCAAGTGTGTAGATAATTAATGGATGATGATAATACAAGAGGAAAGCAAACCACAAAATGTTACTTAATACCCTCAGGCTTACATAGAAACCCAATAGATGAAAATTGTATGGGGTAAACAGAAGAAAAATTAATGTGCATGAAGGAATAATTGAAAGCTACATTCATGCGAGCATATTGTTTTTAATTATTCATTGACAGAGAACCTGTAGATAAAACACCCACTAATCATTAATGTCACAAACCCTGAGGCCCATAAAACCTGGATGTAAAGAGATTAATAAAGAGGTAGACAGAATCAAGGAGGATGTATAAATTGGCTTCAGTGTTCATTAGAAGTATAAATTTTGTAGCGATTTCATAAATTAGACTAAATAATTCAGTTTTATTTAGCTGATACTGCTGCATATTTTAGAGTGATACAGAATAGCAATAACAGACATTCCAGACTTTAAAAGGGTTCAATAATAATTGCTCTACCCTTGTTATCATCAGCAGTTATCTTTCTGTGAAAGAAATGGGACAGATACTTAGTCTGAAATAATTCTTAAGAGAGATCCTACATCACAAATTTTCTAGTTTTAATAAAAGTTACAATATTAGTGATTGACATCATGACAAAACTGATCTTGTCAAGTGAACATCAAAATCTCATAAAGAATAATAAAGAAAGAACTTAACTAGTAAATATGGAAGAAAAAATAAAGAAAAACTAAATCTGAAGTTTTTGAAGAGTTTCTTATATTTCATTGAAAAATATGATCTTTTGTTTTGCTCCCCATTCAGATATTTTTCAGAAGTCACATAATAAAGCAGATCTCAGTTATCCGAACTGTAATTCAGTTATTTAACTATTTAATTCAATTTCATTCAATCTGAAGCTGAAACATGGTTATATCTATAGCTTTGAATATCACAAATCCACTGAGAATATTGAAAATAAATGTTGTTTATTTCAATCAAACTGTGGATAAGGCCCATCCTGATCTGAATTGCCTGTTGCTACATGATTCCCACAGATATTTCCATGCTAGTCTGATCAGTATCAAAATTTAAACAAAGTCCTGTGGTTTTGCAAAGTGTTACAGAGGAACTTTAGCTCCAAGGGCCAATACATCTTCCACCAAATCATGACCAGCCCAATTTAACAGAGTTTCTGGCTGTCAGTGCTTCTAGAGGAGCACAAAACAATAGGAATGAGGATCTGGCTGTGTATCTAATCCTGTGGGGACCTGAAAAAAATCTCTTCAACTCCTTTTAAGTCTTCAGAGATTGGCAATCATTAGCATACAAATAATTGGTATATTGTTCAATCAATATACCATCTCAGTCTTTAAAAACTCCTTTAATTTTTGCCTGTCATGCAGCACTTCAGGTTTTTCAAATACATTCACTGGACTCAGCAAAATTTATGACTTACATGGTTTGTATTTGTCACTGTGCAGAGTATAGATTAGCAAAACAGATGTGCAAAGCCTGGGACAAATCTACCTGTGCTGAATTTTACTACTAGCAGAAAGAAATCTGCATCTTGCTATGATTAAACTCAGCAGGAAGAGTCACAATAAATTGTGTTAAATCAAGCATGACCTTACAAAGTCTTAATACAGATCAAACAAATTTAGAAACGATTTTTCATGGTTGGGCATACAAAATACAGAATGGACAGAAATGCAGGAAGAAAGACAAAAAAACCTATTACAATGATCCATATATTGTGTCAACATTTGAATTACTCAAATTTGTATTAACAGAGAAGTATATTAATGTTTGTTTATATAGACAATGCTAGGGACCTTCCCCTGCTGACTCAATGCCACTGGAAATATTTAAATCCGGAATTTTTTACAGCTTGGACACATGCCTAACTTCTCGGTTAAGCGATAAAGCTAGAAACAAGAAAGTAGAGACACAGTGAAAGGGCACAAATACTGCGTTTTTCTCTGACGCAGCTTGTTAGAATTGCAATATTCTCATTGTCTTCTGTGTGTTCATGACAGACTGCTGCTCTAAGTGTGGAAGATGAAGAACGTGCATCCTGGCACATTTTACCTGTGATGTAGATACTCGGGTATGCAGTGCAGGAAAGGAAGAAAAGAGCTGAACAAGCCCAGAAGTAACTTTTCAAAACCCTGAAGCTTTATTGGAACAAAAACTGTTAGTTACTGAATCTAGATTCGTACCAAAGTCAGTGTAAGACAAGAAGAGAAATTTAAAAATTTTCTCTTAAAATTTATTGGAATAGTAAAGATTTTGTATGCCTTGTGCAGGTATAATACTTAATGGCTGTCTACTTAGTGACCATTTTAGCAGGGAATTTTACTTGATATGTAGCAGAACAGAAAGATTAAAGGTGTGGCGACATATACAGTATGCTATTAGTTTTGTCTTTTTTCTTTTGCTGTCCCTGCTCAATAAAAAATGCAGAGGAATACAATTAAATCTCACATAAAGGAAAAAATTGAGCATTAATGTGCAAAGTGTCTCATGGGTTTTATTGATGTGGGATGCTAACTGCTTAAAAACCTACAGAATAAGAGAATTAGATTTTGTGTCAGCTGTGCACTTAATCGACATTTTTCAGGTTGATTGTTCTGCTCATATTGTCAGGCTGTATAACTATCATAAATTACATCTATATTGCTTAATGTTAACTGAACTGTCAAAAGAGACATGGATCTTCAGATGTGGAATTGCATTTATTTAAATCTCTGCCCCATTCCTTTGTTGTGTGTTGGTATAAGCTAATTTTCTTTCTTGCTTACTTGCTTGATATTTACGATAGGTATCTGAAATATTGTCTTGTTTCAGAAAAAGTGTTCACGGACTATTGTATTGCAGATTTTACTGAACATCTTAAGCTATATTTAAATCCCTAGGACTTTTTGTACCCCCTACTGTGAAAGCTTGTCTTTCTGAGTACTAGCATTAGGCAGAGAAACTGAGGAACAGAATACAATGCTACTTCAGCTCACCTCTGCAAATACTTTAGAATCTTGTATCTCTGTATTTTTGAAAAATGCAGTGGCACTACAGCTCTGTGGGAAATCATGAATGTAGATTACTTGATATATAAAAAAGCAATATAATATTTATTATATTTTCAAGTAGCTTGCTTCAAAGCAGAGAACATTAATAAACATCAAGGAATGTAAAGCGGTGGTGGTGGGAGAATGCAGAGAAAACTTATGGCTACAACTAAAATACAATTTTATTTCTCCTCAGGTAACTAGTCTGCCAATGAAATGCCAGGGCATTGGTGCCTCCCAATCAGTAACAAATGTGCAAAAATTGATTGAATTATGGAACAGAAATACAAGGAAGAGTCCTGAGATAAAAAATATGAACAACAGGAAATCCCTTTTCCTAATTCCATGTTTGCCCAGTCGTTCAGTGGAGGTAAACAGTTGTAGCACATGTTCCTTATATTGCACCAGAAGAATAATTAATAATTAAGGACCTTGCCTCTAGGTCCTAATTTAGCAATGCAAGTCATACTCTAGCTTGAACAAAAATTTATTTTGAAATTTGGTGGGAAATATATTGCTGGTCTTTAACACTTGTCTTTGTAAATGTAATAAATCAGACATCAGGGAACAAGTGTTATTCAGAAGGGCAATTCCTCTCCAATCTGTTTATACACGATTCTTTTTCCTCCTCTGCAGCATCATGCGTCTTCATAGCTCTTGACCTCATCATTTCTGCATTCTGACATCCAAGATTTCACTTCCCTCAGTGGTCTTGCAGTCAGCTCCCTGACCCTTCATATCTGTATCTTCTTCCTTCTGGTGCTAGGGTTTTGCAAGCTGTCTCTCATCACAAATGTCAGTTTTAAATTGATCTTTTTCAATCAGGTCAGCTTGTGACAATTGCAACCTCTGCTAGCATGACCTTCTACCCCATCAAACTCCAGCTTCATCTCCTCCTCAATATTTTAGGGGGTCTCATACAGTTGTTTATTATTTTCAGAAGAAATATGAAACTGCAGCAGGACCCAGCAGAGTCAGCAAATTAACCTAAAAACTGTTCCAGAGGGGAATTGGAGAGAGCTTCTAGCTCACAGATGTGCAATATGATTCCGCCCTAAGAGCGAGCTTTTTTCTTATGAATATCAAAAGTCAGATCTACATTTTTGCTCTTTCTTTCCAGCCACCACTTTGTTGCCAGTTTTTATAAATTTCTTTTTTATAGTTCTCAGGTTTTTTATGAGTCTTTTTGAACTCTGTTACCAGCCTGCAGCTCTGTAATTACCATTAGCATGAGTGCAGCCAGCCTGGCCAAAGACATAACATGAACTTGTACCCACCCCTTGACAAGTAAGGGGGTGAGCAGTGCCTGTGCCAGTTTGATCTAGCAGTTCATTTTTTCCTGAGGAAGACCTTTGGTGGCTGCTGGCACTGCACCTACTGCTGCAGTAAGTAAAAGGATACTGTTCGTCATGGTGACAAGTCCTTTGCATCTGCCAGCAGTGTCACCTGACTTGGGAAAGGAAACCATGGGGATGTCAGGAGAAGAGAAATTGCAGGTTTCCAGATCTAGCAGAACTTGTAAGTCTATTATTGGCTAGAAATTTTGTAAAATCTTTGTAAAAAAATAATTACAATGATGTGACTCTGCCAGCCTGTAGCTGTTCTCAGATCCCATCCTAAAACCCATTGAGCCACAGTGAAAAATGAGATGGTACTACTTTTTGCATGAAAAGTAAAAGGGCAAATGTTCTAAGGCAAAATATATCCTACCCATCCCTGTGCTGATTATCTAGTGAGTGGGATTGCTTCCTTCAGATTGATCACTGCCCTCTTATTATCTTGGCTGGGAGTTGGGTCACAGCTTCCAAATCCATGCATGAGGGAGTGCTGGGTCTATAAAGCATTTGGGGCAAAAGTTCTTTCCCTACAAAGAGCTTCACATTGATCAGGTAGCAGGATGAAGTCCTTACGTATTGTGCTTTCACAGATATGTAAAGTCCTGTAACATTAATAAAAAAGCTGCAGCAATAGCAGTACTGTAAGAAAAGTTTCCTTCATTCTTGCTACTGACATTTGGGACAAAGGTCTTGAATAAAATGGCTGTCTTTGATTTAAAGAAGTTCCTATTCTTGTGATATGTCTAGAAAGAAGTCTGGTTAGGAGACCTCTTCCTTGAATAAATAAATACCTCAATGTCTGAACGCTGAATTGTCAGGAAAGACTTGGATAATTGTTGCTAAATTTATGTAATATATGCTCTAACAATATAAAAATAAATTGGAAGCTCACAGAGGGTTTTTATGTATTTAGAACTTATATTTCAGAAATACAAATTCCCCTTCAAACAGGAAACTCGACTGTTCACAATTTTCTAGGATAACATAGATTTAACATAATAGTTGAAATATGCAACTATTATTGGAATATGCATATTGAAATATACAAGTATTCACCAATCACTTTCTCCTTCTTCCTATTTTCACAGTTTAAAACACTGACAGAAAACTTCAGTAATAAGAGGCTAAAAACATTTTAGTTCAAAATATGGTGACCTTATATGAAAGATAATTTTGTTTTGGACAACTTTATAGTGAGTGCTCTAAACCACTTTTGGACCTAAAACAAGATGCTCCACTTTCTCTTCAGTCTCTTTTGAATTCATTAAGATAGCAAAATAGGTTTTAGAGAACATTCCAATGAGTTATAGAATATGTTGACCTTCATGTACTCACTGCTCAGGAATAAAAAACAACGACAAAAATGCTTTAACATGGTGTTGGAAACAAGGTGCAATGCAATTTTTCCTTCTGTTTAGTCTTCCAAATTTGTAGAGGGATATCATCATTTCCAAAGTAATTGAGCCCTCATTATAGTGGCTTTTAATATTGTGAACTTTGATAATACAGAAAATACTTAGCCATAACTAATATATAGATGGTAACTGTGTTAAGAGATAATTATATATAAAAAGCAAAAGCAAACCAAAACCAAAACAAACAAAAAAGTCAAGAAAATTGAATTACTTTGGAACTCAAAGCCAAAGAATCTACATATATCTTGTAGATAATTTAGGTATGTGTCAATGTTAACACAAATAGTAAAGTAGTTTACATGTATGCCTGATGGTATAAAAATTATGAAACAAAATATACCTCAGTGAAGAGTGACGTCTGTAGAAGGTAGTTTTAAAAAATATAATATTATTTTAAATAATATTTTATATAATTATTTATTTAAATATTTTAATATAAAAGTCCTCCAAATCTTTGCTGTCCAAGTAAAACCAACTACATATCTTGTTGTCTAAATAATTTATTAAATTTCGGTGAATGAGAATAGGAGTTTCTGAGCAGGGACTTTCTGAAAAAGACAGTAAGGATTTGCTCTCTTTGTAATCAAAGTCATTCCTATTCCAAAAAAATTGCAGTTACTTAAAATAAAAAAGAACAAAGAGTAGTATCTTTTCCACTTTCTTTTTCCTTCTATCATGTAGAACTTCTGGTGTGGTTTTTTGGTTTTGTTTTTTTTTGTATATATATTCTTTTCTTTTCATTTTTGTCAGTTATGCCTGTACTTTTGTCAGAATGACCCACACAACATACAAATTGTTTAAAATCAAGAGAAGTCTACAAAATAACCCCAAAAACTTGGGACCACTCTGAAGGATTTTCTACAACTTTCCTGGTCTCTGCTGATCTTTTTTTTCCCTATTAGTCTAACAGGTTTCAAGACAATGTTAGTAAAGAAAAATAATTTCATTCCATAGAACTCTATTCTCCTAGCTCCTAAATGTTCAGCAACATCAGGATTTCAGAGAAAACTTTCATGATTCAGCAGGTACTTCTTCCCAGACTTCCAAGAATTTAAATTCCTTCATGGGTATGGCTAGTGAATAATTTTTATCTATTGCCAAAATAAGGGTCCTTAAGCCAAACCATAGCAAAACATTGCATGGTAAGGTCTCTTTTGCTCCAGAGTCACAATGGTGACAGAAAAGAAATCCTTTTCTGTTGACACACAGATTTGTCAAATTTCAAACATTTGGGAATTGGTTAAAACATTAAACATAAGTAAAAAGCTACATAAAAGCCTGCTAAAACTGTAATCCAGTATTTCCCTTTGTAAATCCTGTGACATTGAAATGGAAATATAAAGCTCATGATAAAGAAATAACACCAATTTCCTATTACAAGCTGGTGAAATCATAGAAAAAGATATTAATTTAATTACTATATGCAGCTTTCACATTGAGAATAGTTCCAGATGGTTACATTATGCTTGAGGGAATTCAGATTTTTAGACAAAGTTGAGGTAATGAACTTATTCCATGAGTCGCAGGTGTGAATAGCTTTATGCACAGCTACTCTGAAAACCTGGATACAGACAATTGTCTCTGTTGTGAAGAAATCAAAACATTCAATTTCATTTCTGCCTAGGGTTTCAAATAGGTTTCCTGAGTCTTGTTGGAAATGATGCGTAGCTGTAAAATTGGCTTTAGGTTGCGACCCATGGGGTTTAAAAACTTTTTAAGGATTTTTGGTTTCATAAAGTTCTTGAAATACTTATATGGAGAGAGATGGATAAACAGAAAAGAGAGCCACATCTAGAGATTCAGCAAAGGAAAAGCATCTTTTTAGCTTTTTTTCACTTGTTTGTGCTAAATGAATAAAATAGAACTACCAATTACAAATATCCGTATAGCTATTCCATCAAAAGAGTTGCATGAATATTGCCCAAAAAGTAACTTTATGATTTCTATTTCATGCTTTAATGATTGAAACTAAACTTTAAACTTCATGCAGCACAGTGGACATGTGATTGTCTATAAAAGACTTGCCACAGAGGAAACAGCAAAAGATTGTGTGGCTTTGAAAGTCTTCTCTAAGAGATTATTGAGTCACTTAACACAAGCAGACAAAAAAAATTTGGACTACAGTCTTGTTTAAATGCATTAATAGATGTTCATGTCTCAGAAAAATTCACATGCACCCAAAATTTAATAGCTTTTTTCCTGAACACCAATGAGTTGTTTATGTTTGTCATCATTTCAGTTCAACAAAACCACAGCAGTGGAAGCTGCTCCCGTGTTTTTAGGACCAACGGTTTTTCTTGTTAGCATTGTGTGCTCTCTCATTCAGTCCCACCCTCTTGTTGCTAAAGTGACTGGTCAGTATCCTACTCACTCCAATCAACAAGTATATGTCACAGTTTTCATATAAAGTGAAGCAACTGATAACACAGTCCCACATCCATAGAATGAATATTTATGCTTTTATCAGCCCCTCTAGATGATACCTTTATAGTGGAGGTATCTTTATAACCTTTGCTCCTTGTGCAACATGAGACAGAAACCATAAAGCAATTCCCTCTTGACAAAAGGAAAAAAGAAATAGGTTGCTTTTGGTGGGGGTAGAGCAGGGAAATACTGCAGTCAAAATTGAGCTGCAGATTATATTGATATTCCATTACAAAAGGAGCTGCTTCTTCTAATTTAGTTTGTGGTTTGCTAGAAAGCAATCTGAGCCAAGGGATCTTCAGAAAATTTGCAGTCTGAACTCTGCCTGATGGAGGTATAGTGTATGAAGGAGGATGTCTTCATAAGATAAGAGCTGGCAAAATAAAGTCTGTTGCCTGTTAATTACCATAATTATAGAGGAAACTCCCACTCAGTCTTCTGTCCATCCAGTTTCTCAGGACTTTTCTGCTGTCTGTCTGTATTCTCTGCTAACTTCCCTCCTACTCAAAGCCTCCTTTCATTAAGGATTGTTACATGTACGAATTCAGAAGAAAATAGCACAGTACTTTTGTTATATTCCCTCATTTTCTCAAAATACTTGTAACTCTGTTCCCATGTGTAGCTTGAGCTTGAGGAAAGGGATATCAAAGAATCACAGAATATGCTGAGTTGAAAGGGACCCACAAGGATCCTAAGTCCAACTCTTAGCCTTGCACAGGACCATTCCTAAGCGTCACACCATTTTTCTAATATCTCCTAAACCTCCCCTGACAACTTCAGGCCATTCCCTCAGGTCCTGTCACTCGTGTCATGATCACCACGGAGAAGAGATCAGTGTCTGCCCCATGAAACTAGGCAACAATTAATGCAAATGAAGGGAGGAGGCTGTAGATGTGCCAGCTCTGTGGCGCTGGCACACACTAAGTCTGGCCACTGTCATGGCAGGGAAGGATAATGGATGAGAATGACTCCATCCCATTAGTGGTGCCCTCTGTGTTTTTCTCTTTCGTTTCTATTCGATTAAATAGGTAGGAAATCAACTGAGTAGCTTTGAGTTAAACATGGACAGAAGGTGGGGCTTTCCCAAATTTGGGGTTTTTTTCTGACAAAAACTGAAATGATACAGCAACATTGACTCATTTTAATTTCCATAACCCACAGTCATCCAGGCGCCAGTCTTGAGAGGTCAGTCCCCAACGTTGCTTTGGAAATGACCTTTAGGAGGCTCAACAATGCACCAGCTGTGTGGAAGAATAAGCATTGTGTCCTCCCACATGGTCATACCGAGACACAGATGGCTGTTCCCTTCCAGGGTTAAACTCACTTATGTGATTACACAAAGAGGTAGTAGCAGCCAGCCTTATCTCAAGTCAACTTTACAGAAAAATAAGATTTTAAAAATGTCAGGTAGTTCATGAAAATAAGTCCTTCAGGTCTCAATTAGGTATTGTTGGAAATCTATATAATCCACATACAAAATTCTAAAAAATACTCATTTGAGTAATATTAAGGGGTTTTAATTTTATTTAATATTATTATATACCTTCAGTCTTGGAAACATTGAATCCATATCAAAAAAGTTTACTTGAAATTCACTGTTAGTATTATTTCAAGACTTCTATATTTCAGAGCAAAGCAAATTAAATAAGTCATCTGCAGACACCGTCTGAGTATTTGATTTCAATAAAAACAGTCTAGTCTCTGTGAATAATGAGCAGTAAGTGCATTTCAAACCTAAGAGATGGAATATTGGTTGGGTTTTTACTGTTAATGTTACTGTACCATTTTTGTTGAGACTGAAATATGTACCTGGGACCTTGTTTTTTTTGTCAGAAATGGTTTACACAGCTTTATCATATATGTACATATATAGGATATATAACTAAAATAATTTAAGAAAAATGTTATTCACTTGGTTTGGTCACTTTTGCAGCACTTTCATTCCAACTGCCCTGAAATGCCTGTTTTTACCATACATCTGATACTTAAATCACACTGGAATCAACTGTTAGTTCACGTGATCCTTTTTGAGAGAATGTAGGCAAGGGTATAAAAGTTTACATCCTCTGTTAACTATGTTTAGTAGAGCATGCACTGTTGAACATGAACCAGGGAGTATGTTTAATTTCTTGAAGGGATTTAGGTCCCTGTAGTGTGGAACTCTGAGAGTGATTCTGGCTCTTGTGGTACTCTACAAGAGTACCACAGGTACTAGTACAAGGACTTGTACAATCCGCAAAAAGACTTTCTCTTGGAATAGTTTCTAATGACATCAAAATTGGAGTTGATACCATTTGCAAATATATAGTATTTATCCTCAGTCCTCAGAAAGCCAGTGCAGTCAGTTGTAGAACTAAAAAACCTCAGAGAATATCTATGTGCTGCAACAGTTCCCACATGGCACCTCAGAAGATGGCTCTTAAGTGGTAGGAAGTCTACACAGTTGCAGCAACAAAAGTAAATACATTTTTATGCTCTTTAGTTTTCTGGTTCCATTTTGGTACCTCTTACACTTCTGTTTCCCTCTCGATGGGATAGATGGGAAGTTCTCATACTCAGAAAACTTAAGCCAGTGAACATCAGCTTCACAGATCATTGAGTTTTGATATCATGGTATTTAGAGAGTCCTCTGAAAGAAACTTTCCCTTTGTGTACTTTTGCACATGGATTAACATTATGAATGTCTCTAGATACTCAGATCAGGCAAAAACAAGGTGGGCATTGCTATTTCTATATTTTCACAAGTATTTTAGGAAGTGTTTCCTTCTGATCCACAAACCTGGGGGAATAGGAATTAGATATTTAAAGGATAGACTTTTAATGGCAAATCATGTGTGTTACAAAAATATTTCTGAAAGATATAGAAAAATGCATATTTTGAGCTATGAAGAAAGTATATATTAAGATAATGGTAATATACCTAATGTTAGTTTACTTTTGATAAATATGAGTGCTATATATTGCTTTACCTATAAAGCTGAAGCAAGAGCTTCTTGTCTTGGGAAATAATACTTTATCAGCAGGTATAAGAGTTTCCAGGGTATTTAAAGTCATATGTTTTACTAAAAAAAACCAATAAAAATATTGCTTCAGTACTGTTTAATTCTTAATATTGTCTTTGTGTTTGTTCAAGTGTATTTAAAGTGGTTCTGGTCTGAGTTTATTCTCACAGCTTGCATGCCCAGTCTAAATTTTCATTATGCAGCTTGATCATAATTACATGGGGATTAATTTAGTCTAAAAGCTTTTTACCTCTTGACTTTTTGTTACCAAAAACGCAGATAAAAATTTTTACTACATCGCCATATTCCAATCCCATTAAAAAAACTATGATAAAAATTAAATAATCTTTATACACTAATACTCTGCATGACTGGAAAGTTGTGTGAAAAATTGTTTCTGCAAAAGGAATTATTAAAGTTCAAGACAAAATGCAAATGGCAAACCCTGGAAATCTCCCTGCTTAAGAGATTTTCCTTTATTATGACCATTAACTCTTTCAGATAGAAAAGAAACAACTTGGAGCTCCTTTTAGTAAAAAGAAGTCATTATGCAGTTATGACAGTAAGAAGAAGGGGGTAAGTGATATACGGCCTCTTGTACTCAACCAATCTGTTTTTCTCCTTCTGACAAAGTTGTCTGGACCTGAAACTGTCCACTGAAAAAAAAATTTACTGGATCAGAAATGGTAGAATCATTACTGTTTGAAAACTTTTCAGACATTCTAGCTTGATTTGCTGTTGCCACAGAGAAGAATAGTTTTGAAAGCCTTACAAATGAACCTAGGCTGACAAAGAAAGGAAGTAGCAATGTGATTTATTTAATCCTATTATGTTTAATTTATTTAATGTTTATTTAATGTTTATTTAATCCTATTTGCTTCACGAATGAAGATTTCAAAGGGCTCTACCCACGCTTGCTACAGGCTCACTGATGGTTGAAAAGGCCAATGAGCGACAGACAAGTCCAGTTGCAGAAAGGACAAGAGAAAGACTCCCCAGGTGGCAACGACTGGACGTGATTCTTTCTGTGTTGTCTTTTCTCCTCAAGAGTGATCTTGTGTGAATTCTCAAGGGAGGCAGCAGCATTATAGATGGTTTGTCTCCAGGCCTCCCGATTGGAGGCCAGAGTAGACTAGTGAGATGATCAATATGGCTGAGGTTGAGATATTGTTTCAGGGAGTCCTGGTATCTCCTTTTTGGGGCTCCTTTCTTGTGCCAGCCGGTGGCGAGTTCACCACACAGCACGATTTTAGGGAGGCAGTAGTCCTTCATCCTGGAGACGTACCCTGCCCAACGCAGCTGTGTTCTCAGCAGCATGGCCTCGACACTNTGGAAGTCTTCCTGAGGTGCAGGTTGATAGAGAACCTCTGTCTTCTTCAAGCTGACTTCTAGCCCAAAAAGCACAGCAACCTCTGCGAAGCAGGATGTTAAACGTTGCAGAGCTACTTCTGCGTGAGCAACGAGGGAGCATTGTCAGCGTAAAGCAGTTCATGGACAAGATTGTTTAGGGTCTTGGTGTTGGCCTTCAGTCGCCTCAGGTTGAATAGGTTACTGTTGGTACAATATCGGATGTAGATCCCATTTTCTTCATCAAGATCTGCTGTGGCCCTTTGGAGCATCATACTGAAGAAGAGCGTGAATAGAGTTGGTGCAAGAACACAGCCTTGTTTCACTCCATTAGTTATTTGAAAGGGCTATTTAATCCCACAGTGCTACTAAATTATGTAATTATTTTTAATTCAAATCTTAATATTAATATTGCAAAAAGTTGTATAAAATATCATAAAGAATAGGAAAAATTATATTTAAAAAATTTTTGATTTCTCTGTCTTTTACAAACAGCTAATCCTTCTGAATTCCTGCGCCGTGTTTTTGATTGCTCTAAGCCTTATGTTTTGCAAATATTTCTAACTAAAGGAAAGCTTCAACACTTTCGGTGAATGGAATATAAGACAACCCTCTTCTACTGTTCTTTTGAAGGCCTCCTGAATATTTTTTTCTTTGTGTTTTTTCCTCCTTTTGTCTGTAAAAGTAAGGCTCTTTACGTTATATCTCTTCTGCTAATTTCCAGTACCTTATGTGAATTCAGGCAAAGACAGGTAGGTTGGTCCCCTGCTGTGGACAACCCAAATAAGTTCTTATTTATGCAGAAATTCAATCTCAAGAAGGCTGAAAATCAAGCAGTGATTTAGGAGAACAACAAGAGGAGACATTTCAAAGATTCAATACCTCAGAAAAGTTTGAAAGAGTTACAGTTGTTCGATTAGGGATAAAAGAGGCAGTAGAAGAGTGTTGCAAAGATAATAGTCTTTTTCTTTGTCCATCAGCAACAGGGGGAAAAAATCCTAAGCCAGAAAAAATTAAAATATACGTTAGGAAAACCAGTTTATCTGTAAGATTGACCTGGGTTGTGTTGCCAAGACAGTTGGTGGGGGAGATCTTGGAGAACATAAGCAGAAAATCAGAGAAGTAATAGATATAGATATAGAAGTAATCTTATCTCAGCTGTGGTCTACAGGAGCTCTCTCTCAGGCTTATTTTACAAGGAAAGATCATCTGTACTGCTTTCCTGGCCTAGTTCTTAGAATTGGCTCCCTAACTTCCCTTATGTGAAAGGAAGGATCAAAACCAAAGTGAGTTCTATAATGTGTAGACAAACCTGGACTGGGACTAATCATGTGAGTGTTTTATATATGCTGCTCCATACACATTTAACTTCCCGAATGTAAATTTCTTGAGTTCCACATGAACCCGCGTAGACACCTTCACTTATCTCACATGGACCGTCAGTTTTCCATTACAAATGTTACAGTAATTAAATATAAACTGTAGGACCACATTTTCATACTCATTTAAAATAAATTTGTTTTGAGGTCGTTCTTTTTGTTTGCAGATAATTAGGTTTACAACCCTATGATATTCACTTTGCACAGTTAAAAATGATTCTTCGAAAGTTTAGCAGTACAGTGTAGATGATGTTGGTTACCCAGAGAGAAAAAAAAATTAAATACTAAATATTCAAATGCTCTTTGTGTCTTTTCCTTTCAAATACTCTTCAACCAGAGGCAATTTTTCTCCAAGTACCTCATGCTTCTTCTCTTTCAGACGAAAATAAAAAATAATAATATGCCAATCCCAAAAGATAGTTGAGAAGGTGCTTAATCTCTAATCACAGCATGATAGAATCATACCATAATTTCAGTTGGAAAGGACTTTAAAGATCATCTAGTTCCAATCCCACTGCCATGGGCAGGAACACCTTCCGCTAGACCAGGTCGCTCAGGGCCCCATCCAACCTGGACTTCAACACTTCCAGGCATAAGACATTCCCAGTGCTTCACCACCCTCACAGTAAGGAATTGCTTCCTAATATGTAGTCTAAACCCACTCTCTGTTTAAAGCCATTCTCCCTATTCCTATCAATACATACTCTAGTGTTCTTGTAGCCATCTTGGAAGCCTGCTGTTGGTCTCCCTGGAGTCTTCTCTTTTCCAGTCTGAACAACCCCAGATCTCTCATCCTGACTTCATAGCAGAGGTACTTCAGGTAAAAAAGTAGTTTAACAGTAATGTCGTTTCAGTACTTCTCAAGATGCATACCTTGCATTTATGTGTATTACACTTGCTATTTTGTTAATTGCTAATCTTTATTGCCAGCTTCTGTTTCTGGGAGATGTTTCAGCATCCTCAAAATCTGTTTCTCATGGTCTGAAGTATAATTTTCAGCAGTACCACAATTAAGATAATGGCTTTTATGGAATCCTGACTTCTGAATCATGCTACAATTTATTGGGATTTTTTAAAGATTGTCAACACAATGGAAATCTCTCCGTCTCAGTTTTTCTATTTTAAAAATTATGAATTATTTTGAGAGGTCTGTCTTAAGGAAAATCAAGCTAAAATTTACTTATATGTGTTATTAATCCTTGGAAACTTTTAAATGCTCTGCAAGCAAACAACGTGGAAGTTGTGTTTTGCCTATCTCTTAGTCTATCCTCTCCCTAAGAGGTCTATAAAGCATCCACAAGGTGGCATTATGTAATACCATTTTTCAGCATTCTTTGATAGTTCTTCATGCTGTAACTTCTTGATTTAAGTTAATTATTAATTCCCTTAGATTACAGTATTGTATGTGTTTGGCCTCGTGGGCACTATTCTAATTATTAAATATTTTTTTCACCCACGTACAACATAAACCATAGAAAATGAATTCTAGAAATTTTGTCCATGATAATGGCTCTGTATCTCATTAAATGAGTTCCCAGTGTCATCTGCTGAAATATTTCCATGGGTTTGGAACAACATTACATACAACCATAAGGAAATATTAAATATGATTATACAGATTTATAGCCAAGTTACAATTTATTCTTTAAAAAAGTTGACTAATTTTATTAACTCATTAAAAAAATTCTACAGACACATTTGAAATATAAATATAATCGAGAGACAACATCTTACTTGTTTCCCTGAATTTGCACAGTATTTTATTACTGAGCTTATGTGTTATCTGAACCCACATTTCTTGATAGAGAAGGTGGAAAAAAAGGTTTTTTCAGGTCATTGTTAGGCTGCAATAGAAGACCCATCCTTGCACCTGCCTCTCAGAGACTGTTGACTGTCAGAATAGCATCTGGCTTTGATTTAAGCCAAATATTGAGGAATGATCCAATCGTGACCAGGTCTTGATTATTGAATGAGCAAACTTCTGTAACTTAGGTTAGCTGTGGAAACTTACATATTTGTTCTAATGATGAAATTTAACTACAAAATTCATAACAAAAAGTGTCTTTCCAGATGGCAACAGAAAGTTCAAAGACTTGTCAAAATAAAAATTATGTTTCAAAATTCAGTTACTAAGAGGTCCAGAAAAGTTTTCAAATGGAAAATTAATGTTTGATAAGTGTTCATTTGCCTGAGAGGTTTCCCTGCTAAGTAAGTTTTTCTTGTAATATTCCTCAATGAAGGAAAAAAATAAAAATCTATTTAGTATTTTAATAATAAACCAGAGTAAACATCCATTATCCCCCTGCTGTCTTTGGCAGTGTGTCAATGTCAAACATGTAAGTAATAAATTAAGTCTCAAAAAAACCAACTAACCAACCAACCAAAAAAAAACCAAACTATGAAATATCACATCATATATCAAAACAATAAAAATTGATTTTCAAATTGCTCAGTAGAATTCTGATAGTGAGGTATATTCTAACCAAAGGAAAGAAAATAAATTAGAGATGGTTTTGCATAATCTTATCTTTTCAAGGATGACACACACATTAGGAAAAAAACTTCTAACACTGTGGAGCAAAAGTACTAGAGCTATTACTAGTGGCATAAAAATACTATAGTGTCCAAATGCCAAGTCTACTTTGGGCCTGTTAGTCAGAAAAAAAAAAAAAAGTTTTATTCGATGTTTTTGCTTATACTAAGGCCTTAAACATGTTTAAGAGATGAAGATAATATACTTTCAAAAAGCCTACCTCAAAGTGTATTCATTTCTATAACAAAGAACAGGAGAATATCTGGATCTCAGAGAGAAAAGAGACATAATCATATAATAATTTAAGGCAGAGATTCCATAACTAACTCAGGATCGTTTGATCCTGGGTATAGCCCTGATGAATCTAACCTAACTTCATTAGTCCTCTTTTGAGCAGGGACTGACTTGCTGAAGTTTCTTCCAACCTCAGTTATATGATTCAACTTTTTTATACTAATTAAGTAATAACAGCAATTACTTTTTTGCCTACAGATAATTTCAAATCATTTATAATCAAGTAAGTGGTGATGTTTTCACTCCTAGTGTTTATTATAAGTCTCAGATTTTTAGCACAATCCATACTTTAATCTTGCCCAACACTAGCACCAAAAGCATTAATATTTAACAGCACTATGTCTCTGGTAAAACCATAAAGTAAATATTACTTTAACAAACAGAATTAAATATAATAAATGAACTATGTCCCAAAAAAACTACTAGAAAAAATAGTTTCCCCTCTTTCTAAACGTCTTTTACCATTAAAATAATATTTTTATGAACATTTATAAATTGTAGTAATTTGGTTCAGTTGTCTAGAATATATTTAGTGTATGCAATTATGTTTGTTGACATTGCATTTACAATTTATCCCTAGTTCTTGATTTTTTTCTTGTTTCTACATAAGCAGAGTTAAATCTTTGGCTCTAAATATTTAAAGTAACATTCTTGAGAGTACCAGTAATAAAAATTTAGATGTGTTAATGAAAAATAAAACAGGGAGAAATTCACAGCTTCTGACTATGTAGTCACTGGATATGTGATGTATGGAGGTACCTGGTAAAAAAGAATTGGATTTTTTAAACCATTTATTCTGAAAAATTGCTCAGCTAGGTGATCAGGGAAACTGGCAATGGTATTCACATTAAATACTGTATAAAGTAATGTCATATAGGCAACCATAAAAGTAGTAAAGGTAAAAAAAAGAAGACAAAAAAAAAAGTAATAAGCAACGTGTGACTTAAAGACAGCCAATGAGAAGCAACATTTGTAGCTCACTTACAGTTCAAGACAATGGGAAAGTCTAACAAGGCTTCAACAAATAATGGATATGAATGATTTGTATTAGACAGGTTAATATTAGACAATGGTATCTTAATACAAAGAGAAAATTTATTATTAATATGATTGACTCAATATCTGTAGGTGAGAGAGGTTTTAGACCACTTTTAAAATATGGGGGGGAAAAAAAAAGATAATAGCTTTCAACTCTTTTCAGTAATTGTGGTTCATGCCAGAGGAATGAAATCTTGTGATACCTAGTTCCAACTTAAAAGGAAAAAAACAAATTAAAACAAAAACTTGAAAGTCATCTTTGAACCCTGAGAATGTACTTAAGTTTTGCATCTGAGCTATGAAAGGAAAGGAAGGAAGAAATGTTTGCAGCAAGTCATATGGCACACACTATCTGCCATTCTGCCAGGGGTTAACCCCTGCCACAGCATACTATTCATGCCCTCAGCATTGCATTTGGCTTTGGTTGTCTGTTGTGGTCTAACCCCAGCTGGCAACTAAGCATCACACCTCTGCTCACTCATTTAGCCCCGGTGGGATGGGGGAAACAATCCAAAGAGTAAAAGGGAGAAAAGTCATGGGCTGAGATAAAGATTGTTTAACAGGCAAAGTAAAAGCTGCATGTGCTAGCAAAGCCAAACGAGGATTTCATTCCCCACTTCCCAAGGGCAAGCAGGTATTCAGCCATCTTCAAGAAAGCAGGACTTCATCACATGTAATGGTGACTTGGGAAAGTAAATGTCTAGACTCCAAATATGTCTTCCCTTCTTTCTTCTTCCCCCAGTTTTATATGCTGATCATGATGCTATATGGTATGCAATATCTCTTTGGTCAGTTGGGGTCAGATGTCCCAGTTGTGTCCCTTCTCAACTCCTCGTGCACCCCCAGCCTACTCACTGGCAGGGCAGTATGAAAAGCAGAAAAGGCCTAATTGATGTGTAAGCACCACTCAGCAGTAACAAAAACATCCCTGTGTTGTCAACACTGTTTTCAGGACAAAAACAAAACACAGCCCCATGCTAACCACTATGGAGAAAATTAAAGCTATTTCAAGCTAAACCAGTACGGCATCCTCTTCAGGGAATACCATGTAATCTTAGGAGACAAGTATTATTTCAAGGGATTTTAATTCAAAGCACCTGACAGCTTTTTTTCAACTCTCCCAAGTATTGGTCTGATATCACTGTGAAAGTGCACAATGCATACCCTAGAGCATGGCTTGGAGGTCTGTCAAGGTGAATGAAGGTACAAAACTTGGTGATTGCACTGGAAGAGTATGTACAGACAAGAGACCCAGGCTTGGTGCAGTATTACTGATGTAACATGTTTCAGGAATCAATTGCGTATTCCTGGTACTTATTTTCAAAAGAGCAAGTCAAAGTGGTCCAAAATACATCTAAGAAGCATGCTGAGAAGATAAAGAGTGTAGGACATGCAGGTTTCAGTGTTCAGGCATGCTTGTTTGCTCTCTTTTATCCTAATGCTAATTAAGAGTCAGTTCCTTAGAAAAGTGACCATTTGAAGGGAGTTTAGAAGACTGAAGAAATGTAGAGATCATGGGTCAGTAAAGACATATGAGAGCATCCCCCACCCCAAAGACTTCTTGGCCTTGAGCAACAGTTTAAAAAGAAAATATCAATCTTCTGGAATAAAAGTATGTCAATATTTAACACACTGAATAGAAAGCTGGAAAATCAGAGATGAGTCAGTATGCATCTGTCACAACAGTGCACTCATTTGTGATTGATTTTATGTATTTTCTAATAAGAGGAAGAAAAAACAAAAGTGAGATCTCTGACATAGTTGCTCTAATTGACAACATATTACAGGAGGGTGTGTAACGTGTACTGTGTGCACATCCTTCTGTACTTTGAGTACTGTAACTATATATTGATTTTACAATTGTAAAAGACTGAATGAAGTAGTAGTGCATGAAACAAGATATTTTGGACCCCTTTGAGGTCAATTGGGCAATTACTGTAAAATAACTGACTTAAAATAAACGGTTGTAAAAGTTGCTGTTATTAGATAGTGAATGTCATAAAAGAAGATTTATTATAAAATAGATAACAAAATTTACCATGTGGAAAAAACCAAACCAATCAAACCTACAGATGAGGCTCACTAGCGATAAAGAGAGTCTTGGGATGACAATGAAGTTCAAACTTTAGGAGAGTATTGCAGGCAATTTAAAGGAAAGGAAAATCCTTTCATTTATCATTTGCAGTGTAATGTTTTTAATTTAGAATCTAAGAGCTTTTGTGTGGTTGTATGTTAATTTTTAATGTTGCCTAAACTAACAATAAACTGTGAAATATGTTCAAGAAATTTACTTGGCAATGTCCTTCCAAAGCACATAAAAATATTATTCATGGAGTAGTAATGACTTACTGTGATATCTGTTTCATATGTTCCATATATCTTTTACTTCTCTATCTCCCTCCTGTTTTTCAGAAATACATCTTCCAAATACAAATCGAATAAAGTGGTAATGACATTTTATGTGATTCCATCTTTGAGAGATGGAATTGAACCAGTTTGTGAATTGGCTATCTCAAGATCTAGAAGTCTTGGGAAGTACCGTGTGAGATGCTGAGGTGGAAGTCATTCTGAGACCAGAACAGCCTGACTAAAAAACAGCTCCACAGAAAAGGACCTGAGGGTTCTGGTGGAAATGGGCTCAGTTGGTTACTGAGTCAGAAGTGCACGTTTGTATTGGTTGTACAATTGTATTGTTTAACTGTACACTGGACTACATCAGCAAAATCATAGCCATGAGGTCAAGGAAAGTGATTATTAGTCTTAGCTCAGATCTTGGAGGACCACATCTGGAATAAAGCATCCAATTTTATCCTGTAGTGCAAGAGTTGTATCAATACACAGGAGAGAATTCAGTGGAGGGCTATTCTGATCGGCAGGGAGTTGAAACCTTGGCAAGACCAAGGGAACAGGGTTTATTTAGTCTGCATAAAAGAAAATTAAAGAAAAATCTAATTAGGTTTTCTCTATTTAGAGGGGTTTGTAGACAGCAGAGCCAGACATTTGTCTGAGATACACAGCAATAGGACAAGAGGCAACAGATAAAAGTTACAACAAAGAAAATCTAGTTGACTATAACAAAATAGCTCTTGATATGAGGGCGATAAAATACAGGAACTGTTTTCCCAAGGAGGCTTTGGAGTCTCCATCTCTGAAGATTTCCAGAATTCATATGAATACAACTTTGAACAGCCAGATCTGACAACAGCTATCAGTACTTTGAGAGGGAGGTTGGACCAAATGACCTCCAGACCTTCCTTCAAACAGAATTGTCTTGCGATTTTACCTTCTGATTCTATTTCTTTGTAATATTTGATCTACAAAATAAGCAAATTTCAGGGGCAAGAGGTCCCTGTGACACTTTCACTATCTCTCTATTTTCATGATTAGAACTCTGTATTTAAAATTGTATTTAAGATCCCAAGATTTAATTTACATCACCTTGTATGTATCACAGACACAACCAAATCAGTGTTAAGAGGTAATCTCAGACCTGTTGCAAGTGTTATGGGGTAGTAACCCACTAACAGGCAAACACCACACAATCTCTCTGCAGGGCTTGAACTCCTATTTACTGCATTCAGAGAGAAAGCTGGAAGATGATGGCTTATAACAATAAGCAAAAAGAATACTTAAGAAACATGGTTCTCATCAGGTTAAGCTGAATAATATTGTATTTGACACTGCCCACTGTGCTCCTCATAAATTTGACATCAAAATAACAAATCAAGTTCTTCATTGTTTTGTATTTTGCAGATTGTTAAACTTAGGGTGATTTTTTTTATTTTTAAAAATCAGAAATCTGATAAGCAAGGGTAATATTTTATATTCAAGAATAATAAAATGCTATAATTTATATTTTTTTTAGATTGATTACATTACATAAATTGTAAGGTAAATGTTTGCAGAGGAATCTCTCTGACAAGTAGGAGAAAGAAATCATGAAGAAGGAACTGTTCCTCATTTTGTTATTGACTATTGCTGTGAGTCATGGAAGGGAATTGCACTGCACCATATCAAGAGTCACCAACCCCAAATCAGAGCAAAACCCCAAATCCTGAATCTCATCCTCAAAAATTGTCCTTCAGTTTTCTGTTGCATAAGTCTTTAAAATTTCATCCAGAAGAACAATGAAATGCAATTGCCACAAAATGGGGATTTAGAATCCACTCACTTTTCTTTACATTCATCTTAAATGACCTCTTGGCTTTCTACAAGGAAATTTTTGACATTGTGTATTCTACTAACATGTTGTTTCTACTTCCTATGATACCAAAGTTCTTTTAATATTCTGAATGTTCTTAACATTCATGAATATTCTAATACAAAGGAAATGAAGATAATTTTATCATTTGAATCCTTTAAAATATGCAGTCTTGCGCCTTTGAAACATCAGAATAATTCTCACTTATATAGTGAAGTGAGATGTATGCACAGAAGAAAAAACAAATAGTTACATTAATTAATGATAATTACCTTCATAATGTTGTCTGTAACATGGGTCAATCCATCTTAGAGGTGCTAAAAAAAAGTCAGAAATAAAGAATGACACCAGCATGAAAACATGGTAGGAAATCAGAATGCATCTTGTTATTTATGTGGAGGTACTGCATGATAAAGATTTTTAAACCTTCTTTAGAGAGCTAAAACTAGAGCATGTGGATCTTTCCCCTTAACTTTTTGTCAGAGAAAAAAATTAAAACTGAAACTAAAAAAGCCAAGAAATAGTTGATCTTCCTTTTTAAGGGCTTTAGACAGTTTTTCAATATTTTTTATAAAGTGAGGTTGTATTGTGGTTTTAAATTCATAAGAGTATGACTGCACTGGTAATTTAAAATGGAACAAGTTTTAGGTTTTTATATAATTAACATATTTACTTCCCCAGCACTCCCACCACCCTCAGTAGAGAGAGCAGGAGCTCAGCAGCTATTGCTTTGGCCATGATTTTGCTTTAATTATGATTGAAGATTGCTGGTATAAAAAGAATAAAGAGGCCGTATAAGAATAATATTTTGACTAGTTTGTGGGACAGACTTTGTTCTCAGAGTTCAATTCTTGATTCTATTACTATGTTTATGACAAGTAAGATATCTACCTTGTTTCTAAGTTTTTTCTATTAAAAAAATGTAGTTAATAATGATGATTTATTTTTAAAATCCAGAGGAGCCAGGGAAGATTCCTTACATAGAGTTTGGCTTGCTTTTGTAGTTTTTTTTTTAGCATAATTTATTTTACAAGTGTGAAGCTTGTACCCAATCTCACCACCCACCTGGGAGATATTTTTTATTATGTTGATCTTCCGAATGGACAAACTCTGATGTATAGAGATGTTAATGTTGGCATTTCTACAAGCTCATGCAGAGGCAGCAACCTGCTCTGAAAGGGCACAGCATATTCATAGTTCCTATGGGTGTTTTCAGAACAACATTCTCCAAAATACCATGTTTCTGGAGTCCTGGAGTACCTAAGAGAAACTGCACATTTATGGTTTTCAGAAATAACACTTGCAAGGACAAATTTTGTCAATTATTACAATTAAGCCCTCAGATGCTGAGTTTTTCCTGGTGAAATAAGGTTACTATGCAAATTATACTGATACTGAGGGCCAAATATGCTGCTAATAAAAATACAGAGAGAAAGATAAAGGCTGTCCCAGCTTCCCACAGATGAATGACACTAATGCTACTTGCATACCCTGCCTCTGCATCCTTGCACCCAGGTCCTCTGCGTAACCAGCTCCTGCACAGTGGAAATGAGAGTGAGTCTCATGGCTCCTGTGCAATGCATGAAGTCTAATGGAAGACAGACAGGCAGTCTTGGAGACTGAAGAAAGACTGAAGCTCTTAAGAGGTAACTGAGACTCACTGGGAGATAAAAATGAGAAAAAGAACAAGAGCCATGATGTGTACTGAAACTCAATGAAGGAACAACATACACTTGGGAGAAGAAGCTTATTTCCGAGAATACAGGTGGGACATGAGAGGCCAGAGATAGAAAGATCTATTAGGTGAGAAATGGAATAAATGTCCCAGATTTGACAGAACAAGTTGCTGAGGATTAAGGGAAAAATGCGTATGCTGGGCAAGGGAAAAAACACAGGGTTTGTTTCAGGTGTTTCAAAGCCACGTAAGAATCTCCTTCACAGGTTCAACTATATCTTCTTCTTGATTTTACCTGCCTTCACTTCTAACCAGCTCTTTCTTTGGAAATATAAGCAACAAGGTTAATATGACTGATGTGAACAATTAGTTCTTTAAAGGGCATCTGTTACTACTTAATGTATTAAACATCATTAACACTTCAGATGATGACTTCAGTGTATTCATTTCTTCTCTGAGGGTCTTTTGTTAACAAAAATAACTTATCTCTTCACACACTGGGACGTATTTTCAATATGGAAAAAATGTGTTGCTACAAAATTTCAAGGGGAAAAGATTCAACTGTGTGTTTTTTCCTTGAAAATGATGTTGTATTACTGTAGGATGTTTATTGTTGTGCAAAAATATTTGTATATATTAATACATGAAGTTTTTTACCATACAGATAACAGGAATGCATTTTGGTTAACATTTGCTTAAACACTGTGAGGTTTTCATTTCCTCTTAAGACCTAACATTTCTATATTGTGCTTCTTACTCTTGGTGGAGTAAGTAGAGTTTTGGGTACTAATTCCCTCATGTTTCCCTGAAAAGCCAGTCCTATTGTACCAAGTGTGCTGGACAGTTGTGTATTAGGAAAAGGGCAAATATGATTGCCTGCTAGTGAATTTTTTGAAGCTTTGAGATGGATTGCTTCTCAATGCTAGACAAATACCTATAAATGTTTTAGATAAATGGCAATACCAACCTGAAGCTTTCCAATTCTGTAGGAGTTCAAGGAGAGCATACCACAAGCAGCATGGTGGAATGCCCTTCTAAAAAATTATGAAGGCTTGATGAGCAGGTACCACAGCAAAAAGGAAGGATAGAAAGTTCCTGGACAGCCTCCAGGTCAAAGAAGAACCAAAACAGTCCATATAGGACAATGATCCATGAAGTCAAGGTCCCTCCTGAGAAGAGGAAATGGTCCTGGAGGAGTTGCCTGTATCACAGGCTGTGAAAGAGATGGTACATTACCCACAGCACACTACTGGTCTTTGGACACATTTTTGACTCACAACTCAAGAATTAGCTAGAGTAACCCTGCAAACACCACTGTAAGCTCTGGAATGGAATAAGCCACCTTGCTCTTGCCAGAAGCCTCCACATGGAGGATGTTTATGCAATGTAAATTCATGTTTCAGTTTGTTTCAGTCACTTTTCCTATGTAGGAAAAAAATCATATTGTTTTAGGAATATACTCTGGGAGTCATGTGTCAGAGGAAGAGAACAGATTTATATTTTTCAGAGCCCCCATGGGCTCTAATTTTAGAATTAGAGTTCTAGAGCTGAGGAAATAGTTTTAAATTAACAATTTACTCAATATATAATCACTCAATAAATAATCACTATTTTTGCTCTCAGTACAGTTGTAACCACGTCAATATTTTCTTGAAAGTATTTATTATTTGATTTGATTCAATGAATCGTTTGCCATTCTGGGTTTTTTTCTGTGATTGAACACAAAATTCTCCTACAAATACGCAAACTAAAAATTTCAAATCAGATCAAGATGTTTTGGTTATTCACAAATACCATGGAGACACATATGTGCATAGACATTTGTAGGTTCATAATTCTCTTTTTTTCTAGATGAAAAATGAATGTTTTTCAAAAACTGTTGGATAAGCTATCACTTTGTCACCCAGGGGACCGTAAGGAAAAAGTACTTTTAGTCAGTCGGAATGCTGTAAGAGGTACTGGCTTGATCAGAGACAGTGTTTAATTTCCTGACCCCAAATTCACACATCTCACGTAACTGTGTAACTCCACAATGTAGCCAAAGATTCATCTTGGGCACCACACTTGTCATTTAATCAAAGCTCTATGAGGATGTAAGGGAACTTGCACAGAGAAGGGAAATTATGCCCTGGGTTGCATTATCAGCAGGACTAAACTACAGATCAAAGGATGTTATTATTTCAAGCTACAATCATTAGGCTACATCTGGAATGTTGTGCTCAGTTTTGACTACACAGTTAAGAGAGAAACTGAAAGGTTGAATAGTCCAACAGAGGGTCACCAAGATGATAAGGGGGTTGGAGGACTTGACGTATGAAGAATGGTGGAAGAAATTTTGTTTAGTCAGTATAGAGAAGAAGCGTCTCAAGGGGAACTTAATTATAGTCTTTCAATGTTTTATAGTTAGCTATAGAGAAGCCTGATGGACTCTCTTTACAAGGACAAACAACAAGGACAGGCAACAGGCACAAGTTGTTTCAGAGGAAATTCTCTCTTGATATTCTAATAAACCTCTTCACCATGACAACAGATAAACACTAAAATGGGCAAAGAAGAGATAAAATTGCCCTCACTGGATATTTTTAAGACTTCATTTTACAGGGCCTGGATAACCTCATTTGAAGCCAGGCCTTCAACAGAAGGTTCAACTAGGTGATCTCAAGGGGTTCCTTCCAAACTAGACTTTCCCATAATTCCATGATTTTTATAACACTATGACTTAAATATGCAATATTCTGTCCAAATAAAATCCTTGATCTAATTGTATGTTAAAGGCTTATTGAAGGTGTATGGTAGTCTCAGGGCATAGCCTTAAAAATCTACTCTACTCCCTCATATGAAATACATACAGAGAAAAACTGTAGTAAAAAAAAAGTGATATTTTCAAGAACAAAAACCAAAGGGTTTAGACAATTCAGTTGTTCTTCTTTCTCCACTCATCACCTGGCAGAGGAGTAGATCTGACCCACAGTGTCAAACCCCTGAAGGATTTTCTTGACTCTTAATCATTGTACATGACATCTGTACAAGTTCTGTGTTGATACCTTACCAGTTCAATTGCTCACATTCACTTGAAACCAGTGACATTTCTGGAACAAAGGGCATTTTTCTGGCCCACCAATTATCATCCAGGGAACAGATGTTAGTAAAGGATATGCAGTAACAGCATTAGAACCCAATTTTATGTTACTATATTTTAATACCTGACAGACATGCATTCTATGCTTCTACACACCACATGCCTATCACCATCAAACAAAGATGCAAGAGAAAGTTTATTGCTGACACTGTTAAATAATTTTTCTCAAGTTAATACAAAAGCTGCAAAGGGTTTAAAATGTGGTTATAAAACAATATGCAACCAGCTTTAACAGATATTTAGTGGCTTTAACAGCTAATGTTGTGTTGTGAATATTAAGAAGTACTCTAGTCAGTTTGTGACCATTCATTCATAGATCTATAAACTTTAAGGACAGTGGGAATCAGAGTAGCCTGTTAATCTGATCTCCTTGCAATTGAACTCGACCCCTTTGAACACAGCTCAACAGTGATATAATTCTTCTGAAGTGTAACATGGATGAGTACAACCGGATATGTCTTTACAAGTAATCCTGTTTCTTATTTGATTTCTACCAATGCATATCTGAACGAAATTTTTTAGTTTAGGAGGGACAGTGTTATAAAATTATAAAGATGAAATCCACATCTGGCCTATGAACAGCTAGAGGACTAATTGCTAAATCAAATAACTGCTAAAATTACCAGTGAAATGACAATTTTCTTCCTAAAAGTGGACCATTAGTATAGGAAAACTGAAATCTGAAACCTGTGACACAGGGTGAATGTAAAGTTTTCCTTCCACTCAACTGGAAACAGGACTTGCCTGTCCTGGAATTGTTGCACTGCATTGAAATAAGTTTCCTTTTTGATAAAATGGCATTTTTGAAATCTACTACCTAGCTGTAGCAGCAATATCACTGTAATCCCCTTCATGCAGTGTCAGAGCAAAAAGTAAATCCTGTCATCATATGCAGGACTTGCCTGCATATGATTTGAGTAAATTTGCTTCTTGCAAACTATATTCTGGGAAAAGTTTCTTCAGACAGTGTGAAAACAAATAAGAATCCTGATATGAATTTGTCACTAAACATAATTAATCTAATTCAGCACTGTCTGATCATAACAAAAATGTTGGGAAACTTGAATGACCCTTGGTAATATGCGTGTGTGGCAATACACACATTTTACATGAATACTATATTCTTTTTCCTCCCCCAAAGCACATAGCTTATTTCAGTAACATTTTTCAAAACAAACATGGGATTCTAAAAGGTAATTTTCCAATTTTGGAGAGAAAATTCACTGTGAAAGAGGAAGGTACTGGAGAAAATGTGTTCAAGACCTCTTGCTTTTCCTTTCACTAAGGTCTGCTGGAACTGGTATCTGGACTCTTGGCCAGATTCTCACAGTGCAAAAATTACATTTATTATATTACAGGCAGTTTACAAGTTCAACCATCAAATCCAAGACTTTGGAGATCTACCTGACAACAGAGTCATGCTTTGGGCACCTACTTGTTGCAATTTGGCCACTGAAAGGATGTACGAAATGATGTGCTTCAAGAAACAGAATCCTTCAGAAAAACATACTTTAAAAAAACCATTCAGACAAAACTTCAGGATTCAAGGTATTTTTACAGAAGACCACAGGTCAGATATTGCATTTCGCTCATGAATTAACATGTAAAGGGTTTACCATTTTCTACGTAGACCATTCTTTCCAATTGCTGCAATTGTAAGAAAAACAAGAAAAAAAGCCAAATGTTGGTTATTTCAGGAGAGATAACTCTAATGAAAAGAGTCTTCTGGTAACAGCCAATTTACAAAGCCGTTGCAGTGGTCCTGAACAAGGAGTTTGTGTTAGAAACTGCCCTATGATACTCCTTCAAATCCTTCATTCCTGGAAATGTGAGTCTCCTTCCAATTTCTCCATAGACCTGTGCTTATTAGAGGGCTATCAGGGATTTATCAGTTTCTTGTCTATTCTCATCCACCTCCAAATCCCACATTTGCCAACCATAGTAGCCACGAGCCTACATTAGAACTGTAGACAGGTGGCAATGGCAGTATCTGGTTATACCCAGATAGCCACAAGTGTCACAATCCTATTTAAACGTTGCCAAAAATCAGGTGTCAGACAAAAAAAAAAAAAAAAAAAGAAGAAAAGTAGATTAAAAAAACCCAATTAAAAAATATACAGCCACACTTCCATCTTAATGGATTTAACTTTTTTATCAAAGTATGTAGGCCAGCCGCTTCCTTTTCTGTTTCAGATGAAGGAGAAGATTGTTAAGCAATCAGAACCAGAAGCTTTTGTGGCTTTAGAAAGCACTAGATACAAAAACCCATGATAATGCAACAGAGATTGGCAAGAGTGCAGTTAGAGCAGTTACTTTGTCCGGGTGCTTAAAACAGAGCCACTTCTAAGTAGCTGCTTGAACCTGATCTTGCAGGTGTAAAAGCCAGCTATTCTTTGTTGTGATCTAGTACAACTGCTCACATTTCATAAGACGGCATAAAATTTAAAGTCTGTTATCCCAGCTCTCATCTCCATATCTTAGAGAATCAAATGTATTTTTATTCAAAATGAAACCTATCCTTTCTTATATTGTGACTATATGGTTTCTGGGGGTATTTATAATAGAATTTCAAATCGTCTGGTTTGTTATGCTTAGCTACTCTTTGCTCTCACTTACCTGCCAGCTGTAATGCTCATGAAACATCTTATGATTCAATATTTTGCATTTCATAGACATATAAAGTTATTGTTTAAAGAAAGACTAAATAACACAATAAAGAAAAATATAGCTGAACAGTAATTTATTAATAGTGTTAGCTATATGGTAAGGTTCATTACAAGATTCCTTTTACATTTTATCACAGCATCATAAAAAAAATTGCCTCTCATTCAGGTTTTAATTATCTACATAGCATATATCTCCTAAACATATCAGTTAAAATTTATCCCTAGTGTAAAACTATTGAGGTCAGTAGAGTTTTACCCAGGATTCATTTCTTCCATTCAAACTTGTTATTTAGAGTGTAATTCAAGGTTGCTATGGTTATATTAGACAGTAGTGTTGTGAATAGAATTATTTACTTCACATGAAAGGTCTTTCCATGTGCTCAAACTAAATTAAAATAATCAGTCTGTTCTCTTTATTAATAGATCATGTTCCAGGACCTCTTTCACATTGAGAAGACATTTTATTTTAACATAGATTTCTTATACTTAGAATATTTTTGCATGCACATAAACCTCAAGGAGGATTGTTTAAATAGGTTTCCATGATACTGCCTTAGCTAAAATTATTATCAACTTTTATGGCTGAGAATTCAGAACTAACTACCTACCTCTTTCTGTTTCTTTTGGATAGTTTATTCTAATTTTGCTGGCTCCTGCAGAGATGAACTCAATTTTATTTTTTCTCACACAGATAAATGAAACAAAATGGTAACTGCCTCATTTAGTAAAGTCTCATTTTTTTTGTCCCCAAAGACATAAGGTGCTTTTGCAAAGAAAGACATGTAGCTTGGCCTAGGCAGTAATGGCATAAGACTTGAACTCATTTTTACTAAATTGAATCGCAGGAGCCAGTTCAGAGAGCCATGATAACAAAATTATTGCATCTTGAATAATATCAAATTCCTTGAAAGTACACTAAAGACCATAAAATTTAATGTTTTCTCAGAGCTGGCATTATTCTAAGTAGATAAATTTCAGATGTTTAAGAAGGGATGAAGGAGTCAGGTTCTACAGAAGGATAAATAAGTAGCAATGATGCAAGTGTTGATTACCTTCATTTGAGGAACCACAGAAATATCGACTGTCTTGGGTTGGAAAGGAACTTAATGATAATCCAGCTCCAACCTCCTCAATATGGGCAGGCATACCTTCCGCTAGACCAAGTTACTCAAAGTCCCATCCAACCTGGCCTTGAACATTTTCCGTGGTGGGACATCCATGGCTTCTCTGGGGAACCTGTTCCAATGCCTCACTACCATCTGAGTAAAGAAATTCTTCATACAGTTAAACTAAATCTATCCTCTTTTTGTTTGAAGTTGTTATCCCACTTGTCTTATCATTGCATATCATTGTTGAAAGTTCCCGTGCAGCTTTCTTATAAGCCCATTTTAGGTTTTGGAAAGCTGCTGTAAGGTCACTCCAAAGCCTTTCTTCTCCAGGCTGAACAGCCCCAACTTTCTCAGCCTTTCCTCTTAGAAAAGGTGCTCCAGCACTCTGATAATCTTCATGTTCTTCCTTTGAAATCGATTCAGCAGGTCCATGTTCCAGAGCTGGACACAGTACTTCAGGTGGGGTAAATCACCTCTGTCAACATGCTGTCACACTTCTTTTGATGCAGCCTGGGATACAGTTCTTTTTCGGCATTGCCAGCTCATGTCCAGCCTCTTATGCACCAGCTACCCTAAGTCCATCTCCTTAGGGTTGCTCTCATGTCTGGGATTGCCCCTACCCAAGTGCAGGATCCAGCACTTGGCTTTGTTGAACTTCATGGGTCCAGTTCCTGAGCTTGTCCAGGTCCCTCAGAAGTCCCTTCCTTCAGGTGTGTCAACTGCCCCACTCACCTTGGTGTCATCTGCAAATTTGCTGAGGCTGCACTTGATTCCTTTGTCTATGTCATTAATAAAGATATTAAATAAGATATTAAATATTAAATAAGACTGGTCCCAACACAGGCGCCTGAGGGGCACTACTTGTCACTGATGTCCATTGGGAGTCTGAACCATTGACCACTACCCTCTGGATGTGACTGTCCAACCAATTCCTTATCCACCTAACAGTTCATCCCTCAAATCTATATTTCTCCAATTTAGGGGGAAGAATGTTGGGGGGAGAGCGGAAGGGACATATCAAAGGCCTTACAGAAATCCAGACAGCTGACACCTGTGTCCCTTTCCCCCTTGTCCACTGATGTGGTCACTCTGTCATAGAAGGTCACTAGGTTGGTCAGGAAAGACTTTCCCCTGGTGAAGCTGTTTGGGCTGTCCCAAATCAGCTCCTTGTCCTCCATGTGCCTTAACATTGCTTCTAGGAGAAAGTTGTAATCTTCCCAGGTGAAGAGGTGCAGATTACAGGTTGGCAGTTTCAAAGGGTCCTTCTTTTTACTCTTTTCAGAAATGGGTGTAATGTTTCCCTTTTTCCAGTCTCCAGGGTCTCCAGTCTCCCAGCTGCTATGGCTTTTTAAATATTATTGAGAATGGTTTGGTAACTATATCAGACAATTCCTTCAAGATTCTGGGATGTATCTCATTAGGTCTCATACACATATGTATATTCAGGTCCCTAGGGTAGTTGGGAAGCACTGCACAAGTCAGTGTTGAAGAAGAATCCAGAAGTGAGTTATTGGTCTTGCAAGAAAATAGAGATAGAGAGGCTGCAAAAAGATAGAAGGAATACTTCTGAAATTTCATTAAAATGTATCCTCTGGGTACTTCAATGGAAGCTGTAAAACCTTGGATCTGTATTCCACAGGGCTCCAAAAATACCTGAAACTGATACTGTTCTTGCGCTATCATAATGCAGGGAAAATAGCCAAGATACTAGCCCATCTTCCACAGTAGAAAGATAATTAGTTATGAGACAAAATGCTTTTAAATATACCTCACAAAGAGTAGATTTTTCATAGACATTCCCTCTATTTTATTTCTCCCTCTGTGCCAGTGAAGTGCTTGTCACAAACTCCTGTTCTTTCTCCTTTCCCTGCAACATTGATGTCTTCAATGGAGCCAAACCAAGACTATGTGAGTACCTGTTTATGTCTCTTTAAACTTGCTCTAGAGCTGTAGCAGCTGGTCATTAGAAGTCCAATTCTATAAAGACCTGGTGGAGGCCAATTTTGTGAGCTTGCAGTGAAGTTTAGGTGGTGCAGTGATGTGAAGTTTGTTCCTTTCCTTCTCCCTTCTGACTGGTATAGTCAGGCAGCAACTCACGGTGAAAAAGAGACATTTAGAGCAGAATAAATTTCCCTGCCACACATACCTTGAATGGAGGTGGAGAAAGATCAAGAAATGACCCTAGACATGCTTTCCCATTTTAGCTAGCAGAGGCAGTGTAGTCTCATTGGCACCTAGGCTTTCAGGCTGAGTCATGCATGGCTCTGACAAAGGGGTCATTCTTGCATCAGAGGAAAAGCAGGGGAAAATTGCAGTTCCTGGAACCGAAACTTGCTTTCCAGCTTATGCCAAGGCAGTTCAGTTATGTGCCACCCAAAGGCTTGTGACAAAGCCACTTTTAACTGTGCAATTAACTGTGTTGACGGCAAGCTCAGCTAAAAGCCTTGGCTTGTGCTTGATAGGGCTAGCCTAAGTACAGACACAACAAAAATGAAATTGGCTGTGTACACTGTGGTCCTGAGACTTCTGTGGAAAGTAGAGACTTTCCATTACTGGAGGACTGAGAGAGTCTCTCTTCTCTTATGCTACATTGTAATCCAGTGGCTATGTGATTCCTTTATGTTGAATCACTCAACTGTACTTAGAGCCCTTGTTATCCCTATTTTTTTCCCCCTTTAAAAATTAGTCTGCTCACAAATTTAATAAAAGCGGTGTTCTTTAAAATAGAATGAATATTAAATGCTTATTCCTGGAAAATATGGTTGCTCATTAAATTTGACAGTCATTGCTTATGTGGTAAATGTTGTCAGTGCCAAGAACCCTTTGGCAGTTTCTGGTCCATTATTTTAATTGCCTTTAACCTATAATCAATATTTGTTGCTTTCAATACAACTAGATGCATAGCTAAGCGCTACGGAGGAGAGATTTGTAGTCTATTGCACCTTATATTCTGCTTTAATGTGTATGAGATGCAGCAAAATGCATCATCACAATAATCTTTCCATCATCAAAACTATTCCAACTTCTGAGGCAATATGTCAAAGGGGAAAGCAAAGCATCTACCTCTTACTAAAACAAACTTATGTGCATTTTTAGGTTAAATTCAGTTGCATCAGTGTAAGCATAGAACTAGTAGCTAGTGGAATTTAACTTTGTTTGCAAATGAAAATGGGATACTGATCACAGGACTGAATTTCTTTCATCAACAGTTGTAAAGCTATGCACAACCATAATAGAGGTTCCAGAGAAGTTACTGAAACCTGAAGCACATATAAAGGTCAACTTTTCTCTTTTCTGAGGATCAGCTGTTAGATGCTGTGTCTGGCAACTGGGCAAAATGAAGAACTGAAGAATACCATGCATTCAGAAAATGTGAGAGAGTGTGATAGCCTTTCCAAGTGCACCAAGGAAACCACATCTTCAGTTACATTACTTTGCATTTCTGATGGTTATTTATTTCTCTTTAAAAGTAAAGAGACTATACATTAATATGGAAAATAAGTAGTCAGTTTTGATCTAAACCATGTGATATTCTTTATACCAGTGATATATGAAAAGTATGACTTGGAATTATAAATGACCAACCCATTCTTAGTCAAGTATAACTTCCATTACTTCTACAGGGATTATGTCTAAATCTGACACTTAGATCAGGCCCATTCGTCTCCTGAATCACAATCTACGAACTCCTTTTCAACAACTCTTGTTACTGAAAGGAAACAACTCTTGGGAAGTCTCAATCACAATTAGAACAAACATTCCAACTGATTTCATTTGGGGCAGAATTTCATCCTTAGAATCCAAACTGTTTCTCAGTGCCTAATTTAGACTAGTTTCATGCATAGAACACTGCAGAAGCAAAATACACTTCTCCGTGACTAATTGCATCAAAAATTGGATACATTTAAGTAGATACATAAAATTATTTAGAAGGGAGGAAGGGAAAAGACAAAATAAAGAAAGAGGCACAGACACAGAAAGATTGGTTTATGTTAGTTTCATTTCCATTAATAAGAAATTACTATTTGTAATTATCTTCTTCCAACTTCTCAAAAACAAGTGCAATCTTTTTTTTGCATTTTATTCCACATAAACCTTGTGTGTTTGTAAGCACACACAGTCTGCTGCCTCCTGCTTGCTCTCCTACAGTCTGGCATAGGTATCTCTGCTCTCACAGCTGACACAATAGTGCTGTTTGGCCAGCTGGTAGAGCACTTTTCTACACGGGACCACAGACCCTCAAGGGACCACAAGCCCATCTCTAAACTGTAACTCCACTACTGCGCTAACTCAATAATTTATGCTTATTAATAATGCATCTCAGTGAATCATTACTCCTTTAAATTTTAAAACAATTGGTTTAGCATTTTTAATGTTTATGTGTCATCAATGAATGACTGTCTTATTTATTTCAGCTACAGACATATTGGATTATAATAACAAAGACACTGGCTCTCAGTGGAGAAGAACAACAAGGTTCTGAGGGAAGGTCAGACTGGTAATTAGCTAGAAGAAAAGAGTGAAATAGAGCTGTACATTGTAAAAGCAGGAATTTTAAAAATAAAAGGAAATACTTCCTTCTGTTGATACCAACCCTCCCTGAACAATATCAGTGCCGTTCCTCAAACTATGAAGACCTATGATATTTGTAAAACAACTAAATTAGATATATTATGTTATAACATTATGCCAAAGATAATGACTATAATACATCTGGTCTGCAGCTGACTGAACCACAACACTTCTGAACTCTCCTTACAAGAACCACATGAGTTACAAAGCCATTATATCTACGGATGCACAACATAAGACACTATGAGTCATGTATTTTATGCAGTGGAACTCATAAATTAGCCATATGACAACCTAAAGCTCTTGGCTGCTATACTATGGCTAATACAAACTGCTGCTTGCTTTGACATAATATTGATGTTTTTAAATTCTGCCCCTTGGTGACACTTTTGGGATCTAGTAAAACAATCTTTTGCACAACCACGGTGCATGAAAACAAAGGAGCAAGTTGTTTGTAGAGTAGACACATAAGCTGAAAATGTCATGTGTAGGAAACTCACAGTAGGTTAATTTCCAGTCAGCTACCCTGTAACTATATGAGAGAGTTATATATGTCTGGACAGTAGTATATATGTCCCAAATATATCTGTCAGAAATCTTGTTGAAAGACAGACAAAGATAAAAATGCATGCTTTTTGCAACATGCTTTTTTTATATGTCAGAAAAATAAAATCTAATTTCCCAGAAGTATAACTGATTAGTAAAGATATGAATAATCAGAACGTACACTGCTTTTTCATAAGTGAACATTGGACTATGTACACAAGATGACATGTTCAAATTACTCAGGTAAAATTTAGACCTGATAAGTGCTTTCAGTATCAAAAGAAAGAACAACCCAAAAGCTGTCTGTAATGGTTTCTACTAATTTGTGCAAGTCCAGCATTTTATAGTCTCCCTATGGCAATTCCTCAATTCAACCTTGTCCCATAGTCCCTCTATCTGTATTATCTAACTCAGCACACAAACAATTGTTAAATCCTTCCCAAAATACTGTAAGACATAGCCCTGAAAGAACATGACAGTAGACTGATCTTCATGCTCATAAACCCCAAAAATTAACAGAGCAGCTCTCACACCAAGGTATTTTCTTCTGTCTTACTCTGTTAAGGAATGTCTCAAGGAACAGTTTAAAATTTGTTCTCCTTCCTTGCTTATTTTTCCTTCCGGTTAAACTGCATTTTTTAATTAAAAAAAAAAAAAAAAAACCAAACAAAAACACAAACAAACAAACAAAAACCCCAGACAAACAAACAAACAAAAAAAACCCAAAACCAAAAAAACATGTAAGATTGTGCTGTGTAGAATTCTCCAGCTAACTGACAAAATCTAAGAAATGCTTTCTTACCTACCAATATTGCATTAAAAAATAAACTGGTTTAGCCCTGTCCAAGCAATTTGTGTTATAATTATCTGAGTAGATCATTCTGATTGTGCGAGCCTACTTCTCTGGCCCCTTGCTTTTATAATTCTTTAAGAGCACAGTCACTGACAGTGGAGTAAGTCTGTGGGGAGAAAAGGGTTCAGGAAAGGCATCTGGCCAGACAAGATGACTTCCAGCTGAGACCCATAGCATCTCTCTGTGAGCCGTAAGATAGCAGCTTTCAGAGCCACAGAGTGCATTTGTAGACTTTTATTTGGATATAAATGCTTAAGTTATATGAGACAATTATTTGATATATTTGGCTATGTGGTCATGGAGCTTTTTTGTTATTCCCCAGGAATGATGACAACTGTTTTATTCAGTACATAGAATCTCAGTGGAGCAAGGGGTTTTAAGATGGTTTAGGGGCTGAATCATAAACCACAGAAGCCCAATCCAGCTAATTACTAAAACACAATAGATCTTGGACTTTGAATTAATTCAAGGTTGTACTATCTAATCTTTCTGGTTATCCTAATAGTTTGAAAATGGCTGACCATAAGTATGGGGTTTTTTTCATAGGAAGTGCTATGACTTTGTCAAAAATGACAAAAAAGGTATCCAGATCGTTATGCATCTATAATCTGCAAATACATCAGGACTTATATTTCACTGAGTACTGGGTGAACAAAGCAGGAGTGCTTGGTAAGTACTAATAAAACCTGAAAAGTTAATAAAGTATTTATTTGCTCCATAAAGAAGAGAGAGGTAGACAAACAAGATTTAGTTTGAATCACAACAGAGGTAATATATAAGATGCTTTAGGAACTAAATAGAAAGAAAATCTCCATTGGATTGGAAAATGTGTGTCTTTTGTATTATTTAATAATCCAGCACGATTTCAGAAAGCTAACTGCTGATCTCCAAGCTGGTTGGAGACCACTTATGTATTCTAGATTGATTGAGAATCAGTTTCTGATGTCAGGTTCAGGTCTCTGCTAGACATATGTCTGTGCCTCTGACAGTCATTTGCAGACAGAAATTTTTCAGAGGCAGCAAGGGAAGTCACAAACTCTGTTCCCAGCTGTATTATAATTATGTGCATTTGGAAACATCCAACTAGTAAAAAGCACACCATATATTTAATGAACAGGAAAAAAAGGAAACGGAAAAATGTTACAGCGTGAGCCTTTAAGTATTGCTACAAAAATCCTGGTATATGGGAAAAGTAAATTCT
This sequence comes from Pachyramphus minor, assembly GCA_013397135.1. Classification (NCBI taxonomy): domain Eukaryota; kingdom Metazoa; phylum Chordata; class Aves; order Passeriformes; family Tyrannidae; genus Pachyramphus; species Pachyramphus minor. The sequence goes on from VYXB01000284.1 coordinate 54,158, forward strand.
TACTGGCTACATGAAAATTGTGCCTCAGGTTCTGTCACTGAGTGGACAGCATGTCGGGCCACTCCACATAAAGAATGAGTACCCTTCAGCATTTCTGCTCCTCCAAGTACCCTGTGACTTAATCTTATTTATATGTTATTCTCTCTCTTAAAAACAAGATTCACAGTTCCCAGCCGCTATCCAAAGCCAGGTGGACACTTGCATAACACAGAATAAAAAACATGCAGTCTGGTGCAATGATTAGATTAGTCACATTAGGCCTTTGGAAGCTCTGAATGCCTCAGACATGTACCATCCTGCCTGATGCACTGGAGTGGAACAGGGTAATGTGCAATACCTCAGACATTTTTAATTTCTTTGAAGGCCAAACACTCTTTATTTTAGTTCAAAAATTAACTCTTTAAGATTTGTCATAAGACTAAAGACCCTTCCATAATCGTCCTAGATTATGTGTCTGTCCTGATATACATACATCAGTCCTGAATTCACTGGGGTTTGTGTTGTTTAGGTAAAATTGATCTGAGTCAGGTGTATTTGTATTCTTCAGCTGTATTCTGAATGTTATGGTAGTTAAATCATCTGTTATTCATGTGCATGTACTCAAGTTTTTTATGCCCCTAAAAGAATTTATTTACATTACAATGACTCCTGTAATAAATATGCAGCTCAAAAGGCCAAATGTGTCCTCTCTGCTTCTTGCATATAGAATATCAGTGCAGTATGGATTTTCTATAACAACATGTCCATTAATTAACACCAAATTACAAAGGAGTGCCTATATAAAAGATGTTGAATACACCACAAATTCATTTTTATTACTGTTATTACACTGAATGTTATAAGAAGTCAGAAAGATAGGATCTTTTAAGTGCCGGCAGATGTCTTTGATCAGTGTTTATCTTCTTTGGTACAATTTAATGAGAGATCATACGTTAATATGCAGCTGGAGAAAGCTACCTTTCAGGCACAACAAGCCTGAGAAGAGTTTCCAGCTGCCATTGCATTTACCGGGCCTGTAATTACCAATCACCACAGAATAAATTTTTTAAAGTTGAATACCTAAAGTAGAAATGTGACTGCAAAGTGACTGTAGTCCTTAACCTAACACAATGGAGTGGATCTGTTCTTATGTAATTACAACTGATGTCTTTTTCTTAGTCTGCTACTAAACAAGTTATCCCCACAGTTTGTGCTCACTCTTTTCAGAAACACATTTGGAAAGAACCCCACTGAGTTCCAAACATATAATTCTGAAAACTCCCTCCTGATCCTCCATATGGACAATAAAATTTTACTCTCTCTCCAAGAAAGTTTGCAACAACTTTCCAAAATCTATCAGTCCTACATTATCTCAATTAATTAAAGACTCATCTGAGTCTCCCTGGAGGCAGGTTTTTGCAATTCTGATTTCTGTGCATGGGATGTTGATGGATTCTGAGTGATTGCAAATAATTGCTTCTGTTGTCAGTTTGAACCACCAGAGTCTAATACCATATTGTAATTGGGAGAAGACCTACGGCATTGTCTTTGTACTGTACCTATCCTAACCAAACTCTGTAAACAACATACTGGGTTTTATAAGCTGTAGAAACGTTTTATCACATGATAATAGTATACATGTATTTCAGTAGACTATAAAAATCAAATTCCTGCCAACAACTTAAAACAAAGTTTTCTCTCTCATGAACACATGTGTCAATCCAGAGAAAAAACAGTTTACATACTTAGTTTCTCCTAAAATCGAAATGCCTCTAATACACGAAGCTCACTTGTGAGCCACTATATATCACCCAAACTCTTCTTTTTTTCCATTCATAGTTTGTAGTTTTTTCTTCAAAGTGGAGGGGTAGGTGTGTGTGGGTGTGTGTTAGTCATGAAAGTTTGTGTTATATTTGCATTTTTCTTAGGCACAGCTTCCGGTGAATTGACATAATCTTTATTCTTTGATGTCTTGAGTCACTTGATAAATAGCATACTTAGGAAATGTTACCACCCAAGAACATTACCTATTTTGTCAACTTTCCTGCTGCATTTCTGAGTTTCAGCTGATTGTTTCCAAGGACAAGCGTATAATGCATAGCTATATCATTATATATTTTGACCAGTGTTAAAGCAATTCATACACTAATGAGTCAATCTTTGCAGTAATTTTTGAGGCAGATCATGGCTTGGCTTCCCGAACGAAGATTTCGAAGGGCACTACCCGCACTTGCTACAGGCTCACTGATGGCTGAAAAGGCCAATGCGCAACAGACAAGTCCAGCTGCAGAAGGGGCAAGAGAAAGATTCCCCAGCTGGCAACAACTGGACGTGATTCTTTCTGTGTTGTCTTTTCTCCTCGAGAGTGATCTTGTGTGAGTTCTCGAAGGAGGCAGCAGCGTAATAGATGGTTTGTCTCCAGGCCTCCCAATTGGAGGCCAGAGCAGACCAGTGATGATGGTCAATATGGCTAAGGCTGAGATGTCGTTTCAGGGAGTCCTGGTATCTCCTTTTTGGGGCTCCTTTCTTCTGCCAGCCGGTGGTGAGTTCATCTTTGAAGTCTTTTACTGCCAAGTGGGCTGGTTTTATGCAGAAAGAAAGAGTTTGGGGCAGCTTATAATCTTCTCCAGATTATGAGGAAAAAAATCATCTGCTAACTTGTAAATATAAACAGGTGGTCAAATCCCATGAAAGACATTAAGAAAAAAACAAAGGAAGAAAGACAGAGGGGGTGTGGGTGTGTGTTTGTAAATGTGAATGCTACTCAAGAGCTATGATACCAATTTATAGGAAATAGAAGCTTTTTGAAAGGTGAAGTGTAAGAATTCATTATGACATGTTCCAAAACCAGAGATGAAAATACTGAAAGCCTTTGCCAGTGGAGAAAAATGTGCAGCATGAGCACTATAGCAAGTTTAATCCATTCCTATACTAGATTGAGCTGCACTGTAATGTACTTGGATAACAAACACCAAACAGGATTTTTCCTGGCATTGGAAGCGACAACACAAAGATATAGCTATATATATATATATATTCAAGTGTCACTGGAACTGATAGTCAAAGGAACTGGGAGCATATATATATATACACAATAATTTTGGATGACTGATTTTCAACCCTGAGGTAGATGGACTGCTTCTAGAGAGTCAACGAAAGGTCACTCTCNATCTGAAAGGGCTCAGAGAGTGTATCACCATATCTCACTTGGCCGCGCTGGTCCTCATGGAGCGGGATGATCATTTTAAGGAACTTGGGTGGACACCCTTTGCAGTATTTTTTGAGGCAAATACTATTTGCCAAAAAGGCTCTTTTGTTCTTTTATCCAGGTAGATGGTGAGGAACTTTGAAGGAAATCTTCCTGTAAGACTACACTGAGTAAAACAGATTTCATTCACTCCTGGGAGAACAATTCGCATGATTTGTTGCTTCAATTTTTCATCTTTGAAGTCTTTTACTGCNCTGCCAGCCGGTGGTGAGTTCATCTTTGAAGTCTTTTACTGCCAAGTGGGCTGGTTTTATGCAGAAAGAAAGAGTTTGGGGCAGCTTATAATCTTCTCCAGATTATGAGGAAAAAAATCATCTGCTAACTTGTAAATATAAACAGGTGGTCAAATCCCATGAAAGACATTAAGAAAAAAACAAAGGAAGAAAGACAGAGGGGGTGTGGGTGTGTGTTTGTAAATGTGAATGCTACTCAAGAGCTATGATACCAATTTATAGGAAATAGAAGCTTTTTGAAAGGTGAAGTGTAAGAATTCACTATGACATGTTCCAAAACCAGAGATGAAAATACTGAAAGCCTTTGTCAGTGGAGAAAAATGTGCAGCATGAGCACTATAGCAAGTTTAATCCATTCCTATACTAGATTGAGCTGCACTGTAATGTACTTGGATAACAAACACCAAACAGGATTTTTCCTGGCATTGGAAGCGACAACACAAAGATATAGCTATATATATATATATATTCAAGTGTCACTGGAACTGATAGTCAAAGGAACTGGGAGCATATATATATATACACAATAATTTTGGATGACTGATTTTCAACCCTGAGGTAGATGGACTGCTTCTAGAGAGTCAACGAAAGGTCACTCTCATTTTTTGTCAGTAATCTATATTTTGCTACACCAGGGTTATGTGTCTTCACTGGAAAATATTTAAAGATCTACAAATAATATTTAAAAAAACCCTCTTAGAAATAGTTTCTTTAGCTTTTTGCTGAGAAATACTCTCTAGAAACATAAAGATGTAATCTCAGAGGGAACCTCAAGTTAAAAAAAATAAATAAAAAGATCAAATTAAAGAAGAAGAAAGTGGGAGACAAAATCAGCAAGCTAAGTTTTAAAAATAAGTCTGAACAGTATTAAAAAGGGACTAAAAACACAATTGCAAAGCAGAAAAAGGAAAAAATGTCACAGGTAAGGCTGAAAAATAGTTTCTTTGCTTCGATCTTCACTAGAAAGTTTAACTGTGACCAGAATTTTAACAATTGATTTTAATGAAGGGTAGACATTCAAGACAGAAAAAGAGAAGAACAAATTAAATAACATTCAAATAGGATTGGTGTGTTCAAGTTAGCAAGGCCTGATGAAATCTATCTTAGAACTGGCCAAAGTAGTTTCTGAGCCGTAGTCAATTATATTTGAAAATGCATGGAATACCTGTAAGGTCCCAGTTGAGAAGAATAAATGTAGAATCTATCCTTTAAAAGTGAAAATGACAACTCAGGGAATTATAGATCAGTCAACATAACTTTTGTCCACTGAAATATTTTTGAACAAATATCTAAAAACAGATATCTAGAAGATAACATGGCAGTATAAAAAGCTAACATGAGTTTGTCACAGCAAAATAATGTAAAGTCCTTCCCAGACAGGTTAAATGGTCTAGTGTGTAGGGAGAAGCAGTAAATGCTTAAGCAGGGTTTTTGTTACAAAATATTCTCCTGTAAATATTTTTCTAATCAAAGTGAGAAGTTTTGAGTTAGTTGTTATTGCCATTAATGGAACATAACTGGATGGAATACTACTTTCTAAAGTGCTGTTGGCATTTGACTGTCAAATTAGGGGCATATCAAAGAAGAATTCTCCAGGGATCTATCCAGAACTCAGCTACTGCCAGGACCCATGGCCATTACTTTCAGTAATGGTTTGGTGGAGGAACTGGGCAACACACTTGCAAAATATGCAAGTGTCATAAAAATTTGGAAGATTACAAAGATATTCTAAGAATACCAGAGGATATTAACACACTAGAGTCTGATAGTGACAAAATTTCATTAAGGTAATTGCAGTAATGGAAGGGGAACTCAATGAACAGTGCATTCACCTGTTCAAGAAGTAGTTTTGCAGGAAATGATTTAAGGTGTATATTGGATGAGAATTACCAACTCGTGGTTCTGTCAGGAAAAAACAGACAAAACTCTTTCAAGGATGTACTAAAAAAGCCACAAAACAGTGTGATGGTTTGGACCTGGCACCCAGCCAAATGCCCAAACCCCCCCTCCCTTCCCTTCCCAGGGTAAAGGAATAAAAACTGTAGGACCCCAGACCAAACAAATTATACAAATATATATAGATGTATTTACATATATCATAATTATATACAATTAATATACTATGTACACAGCTAAGGGGGGCCCACCCACCCCCAAAGGGAGAGGGTAAGCGAAAGGAAAAGGGAAAAAAAGTGACAAACAAAAGGAAAATTAAAACAAATATACACTCTCGAAACCCAACAAAAAAGTAGTAACCAAGTGAGATCTCACTACTTTCCTTGAGATAATTGAATAGTGCCAACTGCCCACCGGCAACCTCCGCCTCCCAAGGCCCACAAGGCCGCACCAGGCCTCACTCCTCCACGCAGGCAGAGCCAACAGCAGAGAACCTGTACCTTTGGATCCACTGCCAGGGAACAGAGACAAGGCTTCTCCCCCTTCTTATTTATACCTTAAGTTACATAAAAATTGTATAGAATACTGGGAACATGGTAACTTCCTTGGTGACAACCTGATTACCAGGAAAAGGACCTGGACCAAACCACCACAAACAGTTGTTTTGTATTAGTGAGAATTCAGACAGAATTTTGAGTTTAGTTTTCATTACCTCAAGTTCATGAGAAAAAAAGGAGTGCCTAAAAAAGAGTGCTAAAAGACTCTGTAAATGTAGCCTATTGGAAAGCTGTTGAGAGGTCTAAGCGTATTTCATCTAAAAAGAAAAAAATCATCAGTCCCCCACTTATTATTGGTTACTAACAGGACACTAATCAATAACTGACCATGGAAGAGGAACAATAAGAAAACTGCTCAACAAAGTAACAGCAACAAGTAAGGAAGTTTTACTTTATAAACATCCTTCTACAAGTAACTCTGGAAGTAGCTGTCCAGGTATATGGGGCAACAGCTACAGAAAATTTTACTCCTTGTGACTTAAAATCCGAAGCCTAACAATCAGCAGCCATCTGGGAGAACTGAATTCCCAGTTCTCAGCACTAGTACAAACAGTCAAGTGTGATGTCATCCTTTCAGTCTGTCTGAGAAAAAAGTCTAGGTCTAGCTGGTCCTTTGTGAATTTCCCTGTAACAGGCACTGGAAAAGTACACAAACAGGTTTTGGATCTTCTTTGATGTAAATATTCTCCACCAGGGTGCTTAGAAAGGGAAATAAATGTGTTGACTCAATTAAGCAATCTCCTGTTTCAAGAGACCTAAGTGTTTTCCAAATTATTGAGTATGATCTTGCTTTGTTGTTATAAATAGACAAAAATCTATTACAGTTGTTTTCCCCCAGTTTATTTTCACTCATTAGGTGAGTTTCATTCTAAATACTTCATAATTCATCAAAGATGAATTTATGTCTGACTGCAAGTATATTTCTCTCTGTGTGAGACAAAAAGTAAATTATAGTTCATGTGTCTACTCCCAATCAAGGTAATCAGAATAACATTCAGAAGAAGGAAAATTGTCTCAATTCTAGTCTGAGAAGCAATTTTCTGCAAACTGTTTGCAATGCCAAATGCCAGTTTCTGAATGGGCAGTTAGATATTACTGCCAGGATTTGAGTTTTCCTGGGAATTCTTGTTTTTCATCAGGTGTTGAAAGCCAGCATCACAATTTTGAATATAGGGATGTAAATGCTAAATAGTTTCTTTAACCTCTGTTGCACTGTGAACTGGCCAAAACAGCTGCTGGATCTTTCTAATGGAGCCATAACAAGAGAACTGTACAAAAATTCAAGTATGTAGTAGAGTGGAAGGGAAGTAGTGACTGATTGAGAGTGATGTTGATGTAAAAGCCACGGTGGATATTAAATATGCATCCAAGTGTATATTTATGTCTCTTTAAAATCCTGCAAAAAGCTATAGCTTGGAACAATTGCGGTTATAGAGATTTTCTTAGTCCCAACAGTAGCTGCTCATTGAATGCAGATGAAAAATTACACAACAGAGAAAACAAACAGTTTTGGAGAGAAATTTTGTGCCTTTAAAAGAATTCAAGAGCAAGGGGTAAAGAAACAGAAATTATCTAGAGAACAGAGTTAGGGTATTTTTTCACTTAGTTCATGCTGGCAAAAACTGTAAAGCCATCAAATAACAAATACTTCTATTTATTAATTGCAAGTTAGATTTGATATCATACCAACTGCTGCAGGAAGCACAGTTCCTAAAAGTCTGTGTAGCATCTGCCAGTTTTTCTTCCCTTTCCCCTCCTAAAAAGAGGCAATGAAATATTGCTGCTTGAAGTCTTTCCCAAGACCCCAGGAAACCACTGAGATGGTTACAGATACTTATATCCCTCTCCAGTTACAATGACTTACCTCAGCAAAGGCAGCGCGTTTCCAATGAGTTTGCAGTAGTCACCTTTCATCCAGCAGAATACATGTTAGGAAGCCTGCTTAGCTGGAGGATACATATTTTCTGCTAATGATTATTGCACATGCTCCTGTTTTGACAAAGCAAGAACACCCATTTCGGACAAGTAAATTTAAATGTCAATGTGCAATTTCCTATGTTAAGCTCTTGTCTATGCACAATTCTTAATATCCCAAACCTGATGGAGAAACAAGGAGGATCTGTGCAAACTGCCATCAGAACCCTGCAGCTGTTCTAGTCTGATCATTCTATCTTGGCATCAGCCCATTGTTACAGATTTCTAACTGAAATGGGTGATTGTGCACAACAGGCTGTTCTCCAGCAGCAAGTCTGAGCAGAACATGACAAAATTACAGCTCACATAGTTCTCAAAATCTGTGGAAGTCAGGCTGGGCCAAGCATTTTTTCTGGATGCCACTGTATTTTAAGACGTGATAATAGCTTTTCCAGCAGAAACACTGTACATCTAATGAATCCCACAGTGCTGATCACAAAATAACTCAACACAGTGCTCAGTTATCTGATCAGCATAATCCAAGTACAGTAGTTAATTCTGAAGAAAAGAAAACCAAAAAAAAAGAGAGGTACATTCCACCTTCTTAACTCCATAGAAAGACAGCACATGTAAATAATAATTTTAATTAAATTATGTAAGTTTGGTGAGATTAGGCTGCTTCAGGGAAGAAAAAGCACTCTTTGTGGTTTCTTTCCTTTTTTTCCTGAAGAGTGTGTTTAGCTATGCAAAATCCTAGAGCACTCTACTTCCTAAAATTACTTATTTTTTTCCATTAGTAATGTGACATTTAATAGAGGCAGGTAGTAATCAAAAGGTTAAAGTAAATTAAATGTAACTTTGTTTTTAGCTTGAAAACTTAAAATCTGGCAGCATCTGGGCACTGTTTTACCTATAGTGCTGTTAATATTCTTTCACACAAATAGTTGTCTACTTCAAGGCTTTTATTACAAAAAAAGTTAAAGTTTTGATTCGAGAAAGCAAACAAGTAGGGAATGATTTTTCAGACAGGGGCTATAATGTGGGCAAGAAAATTTGCAAATTGGGAAAAAATAATGAAAATTATTAAGGGCCTAGGAAATCTTTCATATGTGGAGAGGTTGAGAGATCTGGGACTATTCAGCATGAAGAAGAAAAGGGCTTGGGGGATCTTATCAGTGTGTACAAATACCTGATTGCAAGGAATGAAAAAGAGGGAGTCAGTGGTATCCAGGGACACAACTAAAAGAAATAGCAAAAGATTAGAAAATATGTAAGTTCATTTGAACACAAGAAAAAAATGTTATTATGAGAATGTAAAATGTTCACAGTAAAAATTGCTGGAACTGGTTGCCCAGTGAGGTTGTTGAGTCTCCATTCATGGGGATATTCAATTCCAACTGGATACGGCCCTAGGTAACCTGCTTTAGTTGGCCCTTCTTGAGCAGTGGGGTGTTGTGCTAGAAGATCTCAACATGTTTATTTCAATTGAAACAGTTCTGTGATTCAAGTGCAAGTCAGAATAACTGCAGTAAAAGTCATTCATGGTCATTCCCTATGAAGACTGGACAACTGCTGCAGAAGATATCCTAGTGACATACAACAGAGGGGCAAGGAAATGATTAAACAGAAATACCAGAGTCAAGAAAGAAAAATAATTGCTTCAAAGTTCCTGGGGAATCTGACTGTTCTGCCAGTATGGGAATTTCCAAAGATATGAGCAAAGTCTTTCTGGTGCAAACATTATTAGAGTCAAAGAATGTGTTTCAGAATCATATAATCATAAATGTTGGAAAACACCTCCAAGATTGTCAAGTGCAACCTTTGATGGTATACCATCATGTCCACTAAAACATGTCACAAAGTGCCATGTCTACTCATTTTTTGAACATTTCCATGGATGCTGACCACCACTTCCCTGCAGAGACTTTTCCAATGTTTGATAACTCTTTCTGTGAAGAAATTTTTCCTGATATCCAGCCTGAACCTTGCCTGGTACAACTTGAGGCTTTGTCTTATTGCTAGTTGCCTGGGAGAAGATTGCCTTTTTATTACATCACTTTTACATCTGACCTATAAGAGTTCATCCAACATCAAGAAATGGAAAAAAAAAAAAAAAAAAAAAAGGAGGAAAAACTATTAATAATATTTTGTTAATTAAAATTTTGAAGAGATTTCATCTGAGTGCAGAAACTTTCCTACTTGAGAGTCAATGAGCAGTGAAGCATTTCAGGTCTACTTGCAAGCAGAAACAGTAGAACTAATACATGCAAGGTTCAGTATTACTTATTATCACACAGTATCTTCTGCATAAAATTCCTGTATTTGCAATTTACATACTATTGGTTAGCTTCATAGATCATGCAATTAAGAGAAAGTGAAGACACTACATTGTGCGATCACACACCAGCTAAGCTAAAGAAAGATCATTAATAATCTAAACAGGAAGAATTATATTCATGAGAAAGACTGCAGTAATTTTAAAACAAAAATTTATTTTAATTTAGAAAACTTTAATAGGTGTTCTATAGGTTGACCAAAAGGATTGACTTAAACTTTATTCATAACATAGAGAAAAAAATAAAATCATAAGAATAAAGGTAAAAATTTACAGGAAATATTGATGCTGAAGCACAAATGAACACATTTAAAGAAGAAAAGATTATTAAATTCTCTTGATAAATTCAAAGTTTTATGGATTTCTGAATTAAAATGTTCCACTCCACTGAAAATCTTCTATTGAGAAGTTTACATCTTTTCTATGTTTATCACACTAGAGTGTGATAAATAGAGTACACAATAGAGTATGGGAAAAGGATGAAGAAATTTGACAAAGAAAATGGTTCTTTTGGCAGGGACACAAAGAAGACAGGAAGCTCATCTGAAAACTGCAGAACTCCTTAAAGTAAAAAATGGAAATAGAGAGTGGTTAATTTGGGGACATATAGATGAGATTTCCCACTTCCTCTCCTTCCCCTGCCCCCTCCCCCCCGCAATTATTTTGCACTGCCTGTTTGCCCTTCCTCTCACTTTGATAGAATTATATATATGGACATAGCCTTAAAGTCAAGGGCAGTAATTGGGCTTCAGAAGCATGGAGAAACTGTTTGGTAAAGAGCTGTCTGTAGGACAATTATTCTCTCCATGAGACTTCTATTTAAGCATGAGAACCAACGTGACCTCCATCAAGGTAAGCAAAATCAGTCTTACAACAGAAAGATGAATCAGAAAACAATGTCTGTTTTGCTTGCTCAGGTTTCTTCCCCATGCTTCCCCTGTCTGATTGCCTTCATGGAAAACAAATATTTTGTAAAATGCCTGCCTATTATATTTTAACTTAAAAGTGCTCAATTTTGTGGACCTTTGCCATGGGACTTGGGAGATTTTTTTGTCGGTTTGGATGTGTTGTAGCAAAGCAACATGATCTTTGCCAACAGTAGAAACACTAGACTAGAAAAATCAGTAAAAGACCTATAGGTTATATACTGAGAAAATTTTCTCACTATGTGAACAGAAAAATATTTGGACAGGTTGACTGGGGAATTCATAGACAAGCACTTGGAGTTTCTTAGAATAAGATCTGAAAGATGAAGAGGGGCTTTTCAGTACGGATGCAGTTACAGGACAAGTGGGAATGGCTTTAAGCTGAGGGACAGTAGGTTTAGATTAGCTTTCAGTAAGAAATTGTTGTGAGGGTAGTGAGGCGCCAGAACAGGTTGCCCAGAGAAGTTGTGGATGTCCATCCCTGGAGGTGTGAAAGGTTGGATGGGGCTTTGAGCAGCCTTGTGTAGTAGAGGGCATCCCTGCCCCAGGCAGAGATAATCTTTAAGGTCCCTTCCAACCCAAACCATTCAATGATTCTATTTTGAACAATATTTCAAAACTACTCTCACAGTACTCCTAATTCAAATTGCTGGTTGCTTGTTCCCTGATGTTTCATTTTGATCCTGGTAGTGTAATTCCACCCTGCTTAAATATTAGTACATGCAGTATACTCAGTGATGTTAAAGCTCTTTTCCAGCCTAAATGATTCTATGATCCCCTTGTGACTCCATCTTGATAGCAAACTCATAGAGTTTGTTCCTGACTTGATATTATATTTTTATGTGCAACCTCATCAAGAAATCCTGAATTATCTTGCCTCACAAGACACAGCAAGTTCAATCTCTTCTTATCTCTTGCCATTGAGATGTCCATGCTTATACGTTTCTAGCAAAGAAGGGTATTTCCTGGGACACATGACAGTGAAGCCATGAGAAAAACTTTAAAGGCAACCATTAACCTTTCATCATGTTTCCAACACAAGCATGCTCTGAGAACCTCAAATAAAAATTTCCCCAATACATCACCACAGTGAGTGCCTGCACATGTGATAGCATCCAGTGGACAAGATGAAATTGTCTTGTAAGGTCAAGCTCTTCTCAGTACACTGTACACACTTCCAGAGGAGTGGCTTTGGGTATGTCATGAAGCCACAGGGACAGGAATGTCACAGACACTACATAAGACACTTTACATTACTGTTATCCTCAGAATATGAAACAAGGAAGTCTTTGTCCATGGTAACAGTTCTGGGGAGATGTGTTTGGTAAATACTAAGATACTACAGTGGATGGCAGAATTATCCATCCCTGTGTAGTAAGCCTTTCAGACTTTTGCTAGCTCAATGCCACATACCATACACTGTAGATGCAGATATCTGACAGGTTGTTAATTTTTCACCATCTCGATGATGAGCTATCTACCATTGGCTTTCAAGTAATAATGCTCACACACTTCTGAATAGAGGGAAACGTGTTTGATCAATGCTAAAAGTGAGTTCAATAACTGGTTCCTGAAATAAACAACTTAAAGACCTCTAGCTTTCTCTGGCCATTCCAAGCATGCAGAACTCCCTCAACCCCTGAACTGGAGAAAGGAATTTAAAGAGGAAGTAGATGGAGATGCCCAGTACCCCATTTTCTTCTGTCTCTGTGTGCAGCTATAACAGTACAGAACTTTGTTTCAAAAGCAACTAGAACAATTGCCAAAACACCTGAAATTTTCTTTGCATAGTAGGTATCACTGGCATGTTAGTGCTAAGCAGTGCTTCCTGCATCCAATCTGGCAACAGTTTGAAGATGTTTCTGAAACACAAAAATTTGAAAATAGTATTGCATCCAGGCAACCATACAATGGAGCAGAAGGAATGATGGGACTGACTCCAGGGTCTCAAATTGCAGCTGATTCTACAATGTTTCCTATAATCCAGTATGATAAAGAGCTACTAATCCCCACTGCCTAGCAACAGAGCATTGACCCTTGATATCTTCTGAGAACATGGTGCCTTGATTGTGAATTAAAATCAACCAGAAAAAAAAACTACAACTTTGAGCAATATGTTTCAGAAAATAAGCTGCTTAAATCCCTTTAGAACCAACACGGTTGAATTATAACATATTAAAGAAAAATATTGTTGTTTAAAATTTCCTTGTGTTTTCAAGAATGACGTATAAAACAGATCTCTGGGGTAGATAAAGCAGATACAGTTACCTCAAGGGTTGGAGTTCAGGGTAAACTAAACCATAAGGTTCAGCAGAAAATAACTTTTTTTAGTTTACTAGTTCTTTAATTTCTTCCAGATACTACTGTTATTATGACTGCTGTGGGATCTAAAAGAGGAAATGATAGATCTACAAATTTTCATTGAAAATATGGCATCCATTTGGATAGATTCTGAAGTGCAAGGTCCTAATTTTAATGTATAAAATTAAAAATGGTTTCAGATAGAGTGACATGGAGAATAGTCACCTTGTTATACTATTCAGCATTGACAACAAAGATCGGTATCTAAATCCCTGTGGAAGAAAGGGACCTACCAACAAATTTTTTCCATCTTGCATCCATGAGCTTCCAAGCCCATTCTCTTTACTATAAAGATAAATTATAATTATTATAAGGTTTATTGAACTTAGGATGCACCCACAGTGATCTAAGTGATTATAGATTGGGGAAAAAATATCATATATCATATACTTGGAAAATATGACGTGACAGGAAAAGTTCATATTGACAAGGTAGTGAAGTGGCTGTTTGCCATGTTTTGGGGAAGACTATGAGCTTCCTTATGAACATACAGCAAGCACTTACATGTAGAGAAAGTCACACCGGGAGCAGAGCTCAACAGAATTATTCTATGGAAAAAAGATGGAGGTGGTAAGAAAATGTATACACGTTAGAATATGAAAAGCCTTCTGGTTTGTTATAAAGACATTTTGCACAGTGGAAATAAGCTAAGTTCTTCTCATTTATCTAGTCCATTTTGTCTACAAGTACATTGGTAGAGAGTAAGTACAGGGAAAGTAACATCATGTCCCATCCCTTCCCTTTTCCATTTAGATATCAGGAATGTCAGAGAAAACCTTCAAGTCCTGTTGAGACTACCATTTGTCTTGTTCCTGCACGGAGCTCACGTGTGCGAAGGTTTGCATTCTTTCACTCCCCCAAGTCCTTCGACTGCACAAATTTAATTGCCAGGGACAATCTGAACTTGAATTGTAGAGTATATCAACAGTTTGATACTTTAAGTCTTATATACCTTGGCAGCTTTCCCTGAAGCTTGTCAGTTCTCTTTTTGAGTGTTTACATGTGGGCATAATAATTGCTATAGATAGCTTGAACTGGATCTAAAACTATATTCCCTGTAGTTGGAATCCACAGCATGTCACAGAAAGCTGCACGTGATTCAAGAAAACACACCTCATTTGTCTTCATACATTTCCTTCTCTAAAGTGTAGTCTCCTTGCATTTCAAAAAAGGAAAATATATATATATATATACTTAATTCTACTGTCAGATACCAAATGTCAACTTTCATATCCATTTACTTAGTTGATACACCTAACATTTTAAAAAAATTCATACCTTATTTTACCTAACTTATCTAGGGAGAAATATTTCTTATAGTGGAGACACAGTTGCAGCAGTTCTTCACACAAATAAAGAATTACTTGCTTGAATACAATCAATCATATCTTAAAGTCTAGAGAGAGTTTCTCTTCAGAAATTTTAGCTACTGTCTTCAAGATATTTAGAATAAGGTAAAGTCAAATGATATTTAAAAAATAAAAATATACTTTAATTACAGACACAGAATCAAGAAATAACTGTCTAGATTCCTTATCCTAAATCATGCATATTTGTTCGATTACTTGTGAAATCTACGGACTTACATTTTTGATTCCCTCTTTTTGCTAAGCTGTCATCTAAAACGGAGAGAATTATTCTTTTCTGCCATTACCCCGATGAAGATAGTTGTTCTTTGGATCGTGAACAAACCATAATGATTTGTATAACCATATTTCAGCATGAGCTTTGCCTTCAAATGTTCATTTTGAACATCAAGTGTGTCCAGAACAACAATTCTAGACACACACGCATACGAAGTGTGCATTTGAGGATAAGAAATGGAACTGTATACTCTTTCTAGGACAACAAAATACAGGCTGATTCATCAGGAATGCAAGTAGATCATGAAAGTGATGTGAATAATTAAATCTATAACTGGAAGAGTTCCTACAGTAGCATTTTCCTCACAAGTACTTTGTGCTTCAGAGGTAAACAAGCCTGGGCTGGGAAATCTTTGCCGTTCCAGTACCGAGCTAGAAGCTGTTGTGTTCAAAGTACAGAGATATGCTTTTTCACTAGCATATTGCTGTGTGCTTCTTAGATTTTTCTTTTATTCTTGTTTTAAATAGCGTACCTACTCCAGATTTTACTCTAATAAAGTCATATTCCCAAAGATACCTAATAAAAGCTTTTGCACCAATACAGACAAAGTATTGTTGAGAGGTAAACATAAATTTGGTACTCTCACACCATGAAAGATTTTTGTTTTCCTTTATAGCTGAATTACTCTTTAATATTTTCCTTGATTCCAAGTTACCTAATGGTAGGCACTATGAGATCAAACATGGAATGGAGGCTTTTAACACATTAGTCATGAATTATACTATTCACCTACATTACTAGCTATGAAATGTCTGATTTTGAATCTTCACTATTATGTTAAAGATTTCCCAAGAGACCATGAGGAAGGTTAAATCTTGGTATTCAAATGTGTATTTTACTAGTTACTGAGTGAATGAAACATTGTAAATCCTTAGCTTGAAAGAATGGCGGTAAATCAAGCAGTATTGTAAAATGCCAATAACAGTACCAGAAAAAAAGAACCAGGAAAACTTTTTAATGAATAAGGTCCCAAAGTCTGTGACTAGGTTTTTTTCCATGTCTAAATTTTTCTAAAGTCCTAAACTAACAGCTTCCAGTGAAATCAACCATACACCTAATCGTGGGCCCATACGCCTTTTAGTTTGTGAAAGACTTGAATAGCAGAGAGAAAAGGAAAGACCAAAGAAGACAATTTTGTTTTCATTCCCTTTGGAAACCCTGTGGTGTTCTGCACTATATGCAGATTTATTCTAAAATATTGATATTCATTCTTTGTTTCAACTATTTCATTACATGTCAATTGAACTTATATTTTCTCAAGATAAGGGAAACATTTTGCTTATTTCATCAATCTCAGAATCTTAAAATTGAAAAAGCATCTCAGTGTCATTAAACAGAGGAGTGGATTCTACAGAGGAAGATGTATTTAATTGTCATTCTCTAGTCTCTGGACTGGAGACATCTTGCTCAGAAATTATGACTTTTAGGATGTTGACCATATACCTAAGCCAGGGGTCCTGAAGACAAGGTTGGCACAAAAAAGCAGGGCAGCACACAAAACGATGCACAAGCAAAGCCATCCTGGTCACAGGATTTCAAATATTCTCAGTGGTTGTCAATGCAGTAAGTAGGCTTCCCTCACACTCTAAAAAAGGGCAAGATTATGGTGTGTGTGATAATTAATATAAGGAGAAAATCAGTTGTCTTGCACTACTGAGCCTTCATCTACATCTATGTCAGAAAGATAAGCAGTGCCAGGAACTTTCCTGGGCACCATGGTAGTCTCCCTGCTCAGAATGTGGGAGCAGTACCTGGGATCATTTTGGGTCTGATACAAATGACAGTAACCAAAACAATGGTAAGGAGTTAGCAGAGAGTAGGGGCTGTTTCCAGTAAATAGTTTACATGAGGCCATGCTGTTTTGGAAGTGGGTTGGCACTACGGACACAGTTCCATACCAGTTAACCTCAGTGCCAGAGATGACATCCTTTCCTAATGCAGGCGTAGCCCTCACACTCATTAGCTATATCCACTTGCCATAGCTGTTCTGTAGTGTGTCTTAACTTTGAAACAGTAACATAGAGATGTAGAATGTGAAAGACTTTTCTATAATGGAATAACTAGAAAAATGTTTTTTCTATTATTTTACTTTTAAAAATAATATTAGCATGGCCTTGCCTCTATGCGGTAAATTAACTTCTTAAGAACAAATTTTCTGGTGTAAGTGTACTCACTCCCCTAAGGAAATGTCATGATTTTCTCAAATTTTGTTACGTATACCTGGAAATATCAGACACTATGTAGGGTTTTTCAAATATGTGAAAGTAAAAGGATTTTAAAAAGGGACTGATAACTTCTTGTAATATCGTTTGGACCACTTATCCCTAATGCCAGGAAGATTCCATTTTCTGAAATTCATATATGTCAAGTAAGATAATAACAATAGTAATAGTAATAATAATAATAATAATATGCTGTATTGAAAATAAACAAACAAAACCATAAAAAATCTCAACAATCAAATCAACATGGCAATTAGAAAATGTTGGTCAAAATCCTACTTTCGGACTGAAGTTGCTTAAACTGCAGACTGCTCTTTCCTCGCTAATGTGAAAGCAATTATCATAGCGTTGGAGATGCTTACCACTTCTTGTTCTAGCACTAAAATGACTTGGTTTCACACCAAACAGCTGCTGCTGCTGCATCAGAATCAAACATGTCAAAAACAGTTAGGAAAAAAGTGTTTCAAAGTGTTTAATATGAAAAGTGTTTCATTCTGGACATGGTGAACTGCCAGCTGCTATGCTGAACAGATCAACATTATTTTCCCATGAAAGTTGATTTATAGAATAGGAATGAATGACTGTTCATTTTGCTCCCTGAAAGGACATATTTGCCCCCCAGACAATTATTGTTTTATATGGTCATGTTGAACTCAGGAGAAAAGAACAAAAATGCTAGTCTGAATCCTGCCATAAAATTACAACCTGAGGCAAAATTTAATGGTGTTCATCTCACTAATTACAAAATTGATATTTTTTCTCTTGCATGGATGAAAAAGCTCAAAGTAGAATTAATTTGCAAAGGGCATACTTGCTTCTTTACAATGTGCAGAATCGTTTCAGTACATTAGGCAGATAGTGGCAAACATTATATTCCAGTCTAGCAAGGAACCTTAGAAGGTCATATCTCTTGTTGTTTCTCCCGCTGCTTACAGCCATAACAACACATTGCAAACAGAAGGCTGGTGTAGCCTGTTACTCAGGGATCCCTCTAATGCAAAGAAATTGCCAAGGGAAGAAGTGAAAAGACTTGATAGACCTGAATCATCTCCTTCTCTTTCATCCTGGCCACGCTGCTTTTGATGCAACCCAGGGCACATTTGGCTTTCTGGGCTGTGAGTGCACATTGCTGGCTCATGTCCAGGCTCTCACCCATCAGCACCTCCAAGTCCATCTCCTCATCTCTCAGCCTGTATTGATACAGGGGCTTGCTCCAGCTCAGCTACAGGACCTTACACTTAGTCTCGTTAAAATTCATGAGGTTCCCATGGGCCCATTTCTTAATCTCTTCCAGGTCCCTCTGGATGGCATCCCATTCCTCAGGTGTGTCAACCACACCACTGAGTTTGATGTCATCTGCAAACTTGCTGAGCATACACTCGATCCCTAGATCTGTCATTAATGAAGACACCAAATAGCAGTGGTAACAATATGGACCCCTGAGGGACCTCATTTTTTTGTCTTCCATCAGTGGTGCTTTGATCCACTTTCCCCCTAATCCCTCAGTTATTGACAATTATGCTGTCTGTTGAATATTATTAGAATAAAACAAAGACACTGCTTTCTTGTAACTTTCTCTTTTGTTTCTGTCTTTGGGGTTTTTTTAGCTTTAGGCTGACTCTGTTCTTAGCCAAGGAACCGTCCTCCACATCCTCACTTATACCTCCAGCCTGTGATGGATCTTTCTCACCTTTGAATCACTGGCAAAACAGTGTGTTTTCTTATCTACCCCTTTCTTTGTTTTTTCCTACCAGGATTTGACAACATATTACACAGTTACACAGTATTCTCTCTTGAAATCTTCTGCATTCTATCCAGGCAACTGCAATGGCTAACACCTGACTGGATGTGAGTGTTTGTAACGAAGGTGTTTACATCTGAGCCACTCACTTTGAGGTCTCCCAGAAGTTCCACCCGACACAGATATAGTTTATCTCAGCTTAAAGAAGATACCTACGTTTTGTCACATGAATCATACCCTAAACTGCACTGACTATACAAACAAAAATTCTGTTAACTGTGCTGGAAGCCCAAGGAACCTGTTCTGATGTAGAAACCTGTGTTTAGTCCTTGAAGTCAGCTGTGAGAAATGCCACACTTGGAATTGCTCCTTTTTGCACCCCCTTTAAAACACACAGCTTTTTAATCAAACAAAAACTCATGAAAGGATTGATGTTGGACTTTCCCAGGCTGATGCTCTGTGCTGAAGGCAATGTAAACTGAAGACAAGTTTAATACAGCTGTGATGTTATTTCCCTTGCCTGTCTGTCCTCAAAACAGTGTGAAATGCAACTCTTTTTCAAAAATAATGTACCGGTCATGAACTCCAGTAGCTCAATTTGAAGAGAATTTTTTTTTTTTAATCAGTGTTTTCTTCTGGCAGACAATTCCCATGTTGCAGATACCATAAATGACCTACAGTGGGTATCTAGTCATCAGAGTGGTAACTTGATGATTCTCTACACTGTCCTGCCCCTGTCCTGCTTCACCGCTTCAGTACCATGTATTAAGTTGATGAGGTTATCTCCCAAAGGCAACTGTGGAACCTTTTCACTTGAGTTGGAGTCGTTGGATATTTTTTCATAAATATTCTATAGGTCAGCTTTCATTACAGGCTTAATGTGTCTTATCAAACTTTATATTTTCTGGCTTTGTGATGTAAATTTAAGGTATCTACAGGGGTGGTTCATCAACTTTAGAAAATTTGTTTTTCAAGATACACACAAAAACTATTTTTTCTAAGTATATACAGAAATAAATCTGAGGACCTCAGATAAAATCTCCCAGAATTTCTAAAAGCTTCATTTCCATGCTTTATTCTTTAGCCTAATTTTGATATCATGTAACAGAAAGTCTGTGTGTCTTGTGAAAAAAAAAGGAGATGAGACGGAAATATTCAAAAGCATGATGAGCAAGTGAAGATACAAAGCAGTAGGGCATTCACAGAATGGCAGTGATCCAGAGAATCCTAGGACAAGACATGTAAGTTTATAAATGTCTTCATTCAGTTTGGTCAATAACAAAAATGGCTCACCATGGACAGCCATTTAGCATGGGAGTAGCTCTCACCTCTTACATGAGATTTCACCCTTAAATATAGAAGACATTTTCTTCTTTGTTAAAAAGAAATGTACCAGCAAGGAACAGAAAAGACAGCAGAACAACAACTGAGAGCAGCAAGTGCAGTGCTGAAAATCCTCGACAGCTACCCTCAAAAAGAGAGAGCAGGGGTGGCGTTGTGGAGCTGAGCTGCTGCAAGAGCATGAAGCAGCACGAGCACAGACAGGGACAGTGCTCATAACACAACACAAAATCACAGAATCAGAAACATGATTTGTGACAAGGACCCAGGTAACACTAGCTCAATGAACACTAATGTCAGACACACAGCAGCAAGGCCCACAGAAAAGGTAGAGGTTTTGATATGTTGAAATAAATATACCTACCTTAGAGAAAATGTCAGAGTTAATGGAAAGCTACTAATCTCCAGTGAGAGGAAATAGGAAGGGATTGGAAATGAAAGTAGAGCGATAAAGGCAAAGTTTTGGCCAACAGGAGAGAGAAAAAAACATAGGGTAATCTAGTGCACCAGAGTATTTAAACATATGTTTAAATTTTAATGTATGGGTAATCTCATTCAACATATGCTTAAATGCTTTGCTGGATCAGGGCTTCAATGTGTGTTTGAATTAAACCATAACGTGATGACTTNGACTTCAACATATGCTTAAATGCTTTGCTGGGTCAGGGCTTCAATGTGTATTTGAATTAAACCATAACGTGATGACTTAGAAGTGAGCTCATTTCAGGTTTCACTGGCTGAAGAGAGTTCTGCTTAACTGACATTTGAAGTGTAGATTTTTAATGAAAATGCTTCAGAAAGCAATTAGGCTGTTATTCAGTTAATTACATTTTTCTCTCTAATAAAAAATTCTCCATTCCAGATTAATATGTTTCAGATTACGCTTACAGGACATCATGCTGCTGGGGCATAATTATAGTTAACACATATACAACACACACACAGAGACATATATACATATCTCTATATATCATATATGTAGTTTATTTCCAGTCACTTCCTCAGCCTGTAAATGCAACAAGAAGGGTTGGAAGTTGCTGTAACGAGGCATACCTCTGTTTAGTACTCCGTATTAGAAATATATGCAACTGAGTTAAGGGAGACTGGAAAGGAAGAAATTTTCCAGGAATAAAACATAAATAAAGTTAAGTGCAATAAATTACTTCGAAAGAGTTAAGTCAGTGGCTGGACCACTGTTCAGAACATTCAGAGTGTCAAAATTCAGAGTAGTGAAGTTCACTAGCTGGCACTGGTGGCACCAACTAGAGAGAACTTTGGCTGTTGTGTTTTTACTGATCTCTCTCCCATCTCTCCTTTCTGCCAATAATTTGTTGCTGAAAGCAACTGGCTGTTCCATCTACATCTGGGAGCAAACCCAGACTTAATACCAAACCATAAGAAAACCAACAAAAAAAACCAGCTGGAATTTAGCCATAGAGAGCTGGAGTTATTGTATGTGTTTTTATGATGCACTGTTTAGTATTAAGCATGCTAGCCTCAGGAAGGAAAAAAGTAACATGCAAGCATGCTGTCAGCAGAGTCTGATACACAACCAGCACACATACTGGGAGAGCAGCAAGTAGGCTTAATTCTCCAGCCTGAAGTGGAAATAAACTGAAACATATAAAATAAAATGTTGAGCTAATGTAGGGAAACACATGGCTAGATGCATGTTTAGGGGTATTTGTTGCATTAAGCCATTTTACCCTGAGGCAATCTTTCTGATGGCGACTGACATGGCTGGTGTTTTGACAATGCTGCCTTTTCAAGCAAGTCTAATCAGGCCAGTGCTCAGTTCCTGGAGGAAAATGGATAACAGGTGCTAAACCCAGCTGGACTGGTTGAATTAACTTGGCTGGCAAAAGAAGACTGTAGCCTAATGTTCGCCATAAGAAGAGTCGGGCTCTATGGCTCAGCTCAGATTGTAGTGCTGGGATGCAAACCTGACACTGAAGGAGGCACCTAAGAAAGACTGCACTGAAGTTCACTATAGATTTGTGCCTGTGAGATTCAATCAGAAGTGAACAGAGTGAAAATAACAAGTAGCTAGAGAGTTCAGTCATTTATAAGATTGATTGTTTCAGAAAAAAAGCCAATACAATTTGGGAGTGGGGGGGAGAAATGGGTATTAGCAATACAGTAATACACCTTCTTCAAAAGTTATAGCCATTTAGAGCCCTCTGCCATTTAATTTATATATCTGTTATCTATTTCTCTTCTGAAACCTTTGATTGAAAAATTAGTACATTATTATATCTACCTCGCTTTGGGAGAAACCTTTAATCCTGTGCCTGAGCCACACCAGCTACAAAGAGACACCCGCACATTTTTAATTATGGACTACTCCTGGCAAGGGGACTTGATTTATGTTGCTGTGCACTCAATCCTTTTTTTAACTACCTGTGAGAGTAGCAGACCATTGGGTGTTGCCATGTCCAGGGAGCCGTAGAGGTGGAAGCATTGTCTGGGACCATGATGGTGCTCTTCCCAGTCCAACATCACTGCTCTAAGGTGACTGTTTGGCACCTGGGGCTCGAGCCATTATCTCCTCAGGGCAATCCATAACATGAGAGGGAACAACATCAGTACACAACAGGCAGCTTTTGGAAGGAGTTCTGTCACAGTGGTGCTGTATATAGATGGTTAGTTATAGACACACTGAAGCATTGGATTTCAGTAGTGCTAATGCAACCAAGCAGGACTGAAAAAAGATGTTTTATCTATTCTACACTTTATATTATATCCCATGTTGTAAGGTTAATGCTAGTCTTTTTCAATAGTTGAGACAGGATTTGTGCTTCTCTGCCTTTACTGCATAGGTCAGTTTCTGTAGATTAGTTTTCTGTTTCTCAGAAGCTCTGGAGACTGACCACAGCTACACGGTGTAGACGGAGTTTGCCAGTGTTGCTAATGCATTGCAATCATTCAGTCGATGTACGTGCCCTGTTGTGATTTTCAGAATTAAGCCACTCTGCAGACTTAGGGTCAGGTGGGGGCTTTTTTCTGAGTCAAATTACCAGGGGTCATCAACATGGGCTTTTTCTCTTTAATCTGACCATGGTCACTTTTACAACCAAGTGACAATGTGGTATCTCTGATTCTCTCATTCTCTTATTTCAGCATATTATAATTGTTACTTTTAAGTTCTTAAACACAGTTGATGAATTTGTTGCAGGCTGTTGATCATTGTAATTTAGTGGTAGCATTTGAAGTAGAAATTCTGTGAACACTGCAATGGTATACACCTATTTTGCCACTGTATATGGTTTTACAGGTCTTGACAAAATAACCAGGTGGTGCCTGTAAATCACACATTCATAGATCTTTGTATTTAGCAGAACTATCTGCCAATCTATCTCACTTAAGGCTTCTTGCAAGCTTAGTAAAGGAATGAAGTTCTGTTTTTCTGATCAAATCTTGAGATATTCAGTGGAATGCAAAGAATTTGTTCTCAGTCCTTGAAGGTTGTCACAAACTGAAACTACAGAATAGATTTCTTCCTTGAATCTGTTTGCCTTGGGTTGTCCTGTTACTGGTGATATAAAAGTGAAATAAGGGTACATTCTCCATGCTGATTTTTAGCAGTGGCTTCAATGATGTTATAGGTAGAACTAGAGAGCCACCTGGTATTACATCAGCTCAAGAATCCACTTAGCATAGAGCATTCCTGGTGGCATCAACATGTTTTGAAGACAACAGAGACCTCTCAGGAGACCAAGCTCATTACAAAAAAAACTGCCTGCATCCCTTAACTACAAAGAGCACAACATAGCTTAGCCTTAAGCAAGGAAATAAAAGTGGAAACCGATTTTTCCAGATGTTAAAGCGTTTTCATTGTGTAATATATGCAGAAGCATTTAATTTGAGACTTTTGATTTTACTCCTGATCCCTCAGAGCCTGGTCAAAGCTTTGATTGTCACTCTTCTTCCAGAATTTAAATTCCAGAATCTATTGGTTGCAACGATGACACACTGCCTCCTCTGTGTTGGACAAATTTTTTCAGCTTGTATATCTTGAGCTGAGGCATAATTCAGGGAGAAATAAGGAGAAAATAAATACTTATCTTTCAGTATTTGCCTATACCTACTAGTGATCTTAAAAAGAAAAACAATCCACAAATTCTTAAATCTTGGATTGATAATTAAAATTTCGCTTAAGTCTTAGAAATATCCCACCAAAACACATTGTTAAGTTGTACAGGACAGTATTTATCCTAGGGTGATAAAAATAAATCTTATCAAATCCTATAAAGCCAGGTGCACTCTTCTTTGGAGAAGAGAATGTAAAGACAGTGTGAGTCAAACTGATCAATGAGGTCTTCTGTTCAGAATCGGCTCAAAAAGAAAGGGTACGGCCATGGCTTTTATTCTCCAAACTGGGCAACTGCCAAAATCACATCTTTTTCTTCCCTTTATGCTGTCAGCAATAGCAACACAGCCATTTTAAATTACTCCAAACCATTATAAAAACGCTATCAAGATGTCTAAAATAATTTTCACCACAGAGGTTTCAGCTGCCCTTTTGGTGTCACAGCAGCACTACAAAGGTGAAAAATTCTAACTCCCACTTGTGCTCCTGTGAGTCATGCAATGCTTCAAGGCATTTGTTTTTCTGAGAAAGTATTTCAGTCTGCCTCCTGCCATACATTTACCATCAAACTGTTGGAGCCAAAACTGAGTGTCTCCAACAGTTAATTCCTAGCAATCTAATAATGGAATTAAAACTGTCACCAATACAGCAGATTTTGCTATGTTAAAGATTTATTCATAGTGTTTGCTGTTAAAACACTGCAGAACCATTAGATGTTCTATTGATTTTTTTAAAAAATCACACTATGAAAAGACAAAGACCTTAGTCTTAATTTTTAAAACCAGTAATTTCAGTCATTGAACTAAAAAAAAAATAAAAATAAAAAGAAGTAATTTAAGGAATGCCAGGCTTTTTTCATAACAACCCACAACACACAAGCCAGAAAGAGCTTTATGTATTTCCTTGAAAATGTCCATGCTGTCAAAAAAGGAAAAAAAATATTGAATATTAATGGCCATGAAAGTAGATAGTGGGATTTCTTTAAATGCAACTGTCGGAAAATTGAGAGACTAGGCTAATGGACCCTTTTCTCTGTACTTCTGGAGGGCAAGTCACCTCTTTTACTGCACAGTGCAGGTAGCTATAAATCACATCCAGTGGTTAGCAGTGGACAGCCCTTAGACCACTGATGTTTGGTGGGTGACTCACTTTGCCTATAGGACATGCACATATTCAGGCAGTAAAACACATTTTTTTTGAGTGTTTTTCATAAGAGACCTAGT
Source organism: Pachyramphus minor (assembly GCA_013397135.1). NCBI lineage: Eukaryota > Metazoa > Chordata > Aves > Passeriformes > Tyrannidae > Pachyramphus > Pachyramphus minor. Next base: position 79,888 of record VYXB01000284.1, read on the forward strand.
TGCTTCTACCTGGATCAGTGTAAAGTCTCCAGTGTACTCATGAGGAAGGCAGAGGCTATGAGTACAGTAAACTGAGTATGGAAATGAGTTTTGCATATCAGATAATGGAAAAAGTCTGTAGTAGCAAAGGCATCCACATTGATCATGAGATTTTCTTTGCCTACATCTCTGGAGGGGGCAGATATTCAGTCTCTGAGCAATAAGACACTGAAGGGGAAGATGCTGAAGTATTCTGAAATCTATGTTCTTTCCGAACCAGCATTTTCTTTTTCCAGAAAATCTTTTACCAATTCCATTAGCCACAAAGCAATACTTGCAACTACTGCTATTTTGATTAGCTTTTCTAAATCAACAAGAGAATAAATAAATAACATAAGCAAATATATTTCTCCACTTACTTGATTTGGAAGTTTTCTAGGTCACATCTGCTCCCATTGGCTTCTACCATGTTCTGATACTAAACCATCTGGGACATACTGAGGAAGATATACACAAAGGAATTTTTACAGTGGAATATCTTAAAGTGGGTCATTCACTAAACCTCTTCAGTGGAAAACTAGGCAGAAATTGGCCTGTATGATAGAGAAGCATGGAGTATGCTTGAATGAGTAGTACTGCATGAGGCTGTGGATCTGAAGGTGGGAGTATGTAGAAATCACAGCTTGCAACCTGATGCAAGTAATTGCATTGCCCACAAGTGTGGGGGACATATTTTCTGATTATTTCTTGTGTCTCATGGACTTTCAGCTCAAGCTGTGGACTCAGTTTCCACTTTTCCTCTTTTGTTGATACAATTTGGAAGATTTTTTTCCTTGCTACTTATGAGGTAGATGGATATTCACGACAAATTAACATTTAAATCTACCTTCCTTGTCATAGTCAACTGCTGCAGATGGAGTTGTGCCCTTCACTCATAAGAGAGAGGCAATAATAAATTTTAATGATATAACAAAGTTCAGTGTCAAATGCAACAGTGTTTTAACAAGATACAGCGGTGAGGTACACTTGATTATTTACTGCACAGAGGACAGGGACAGACAAAAGTCTCAGGGAGATCCTTCTGCTGAATCATGAGGTTCAGAAAGGATCCTCTTGCTTTTTAAACTCCATGTGGCTCAATCCAGACTTAATTTCAGACAATCAATTCTTTATATTGCTTATCTAAGAATTCAAAATTTCATCATACTTGATCCCAATTTACTTACCAGGTCTCTGATGTGATAAGGATTCTCTCAAACTTGAAGACTAACCTTGAGAAGCACAGGAACCACCTTCCCTGCTCGAGGAAATATCCAGCTGGGCAGCCCACTGCCATGCAGGAGAGCACACTGATATACCAGCACTGACAATTGCACAACAGATAATGCACTTTTTATGTTCAATAACAATGATACAGTTTAATTCCCAGGACTTGCTCAGTATTTAAAATACAAGGCAACTCCCTGAAATTAAGGAAGTAGATATATAAATAGTGCCTTGCCAACTCATTCCATGTTTTCAAAAGCCATTAACCTGAAATGCCAATCTGAAATATGTTGTTGAGAATCAAGCAAGAAAGACAAGCCACATAAAATTTTGAATGTATTAGGTCTTGAACTAAAATACTGTTTGCAGTACAATTACTCTCATAGAAATCCTTATTTATCATGCATGTTCAATAATAGAAAATGAAAGAAAAATGTCATTATATTAGGCACCAAACCTATCAGGAGATTGTATCATACTATATTTCTGTAACAATTTAGAAAAAGTAATGTCTGTAAACTTATTTTTTAAAAAAAATCACTGTGATATGCAGCTGGAGGATATAAAAAGAAAGTGCCTTTACTAACAACAAAAGTTATGTGTAGATTATAAGGTGGGAGTACTGCCACCAAGTGGCAGCAAGAGCTGTGTCGGTTCACAAGAAGTCCATCTCAGTCTGTTTCAGTCTGTGGCATCCACTAGTCAAAAGTTAGTCCAAGTTTTAGACACCTGCAAACAGACTATCCCTTGGGGCATAGATATGGGATATGGGATTCCCCAAAATATTGTCAATAGGTAGTTTATTTGCATATACAGACATATATATGTTTAGTTGAGCAAGTATAACTGCCTGTCATTAGCATATAATCAGTTTTAAAATCCTATTTGTTTCTTGGTCTTTATTTCTTGCAAGAGTGAGCAGGTCTGATTAGATATTAATCATGTTAAATAATACTTTTGACCAATTTTAATCTGCTTCTCCTTTGAACTTCATCAAGTCCCACTTCTTGCATTAGGAAAATACATTATATATTAAATTATTCATTCCAATTTGCATTAATCACTGCATAGGTCAGAATTCAATTGCATTTGTTAACATACTGTCCATTCACATTATTAGGAATGGTTTTGCTCATGTTCATCTATAGAAATTTTGGATTCTAATTAAAATAATTTGGAAAGATGTATACTGCCATACTGTGTTCTGCTACAGACTGTCTTTGTCATCTTGGGTGGTGTACTCTACTAAGTTCACTGCTTTTGTCAACATACCTCTTTTACAATTTGGGAATAAATTTCTCCATATGAGAATGGACAATGCCAGGGCAAAATTTCTAAATGACAGTGAAATGTTGAGGGCCCTTTTAACAAGTAAGGATTTGGAAAATCACTTGAATAAAATGAATCAGCTAATGAAGGCAGGTATTTAGTAGATGAATAGATGAACTCATAGAGTTCAAAAATAATTTTCCTTATCAAACTCATTAGCTTCTTTCGCCATTAAGCCAGTACTGTAAAAATAGGACTGTTATCTAAATTAGTTTTTCATCAGAAATTAATATGATTGTGTTCAGAAGCACAGTGGTATTTTCTTGCCAAACCAAAATAACACTGTTTTTATTGCTTCATACATACCACATCTCCCTGAAACATTTTGTATATGTCTCAACTGTGATGGTATGTTGATTCAGAACTGTTCACATAGCTAATTCATCCATGGCTAATCACATTTCCTGAAGGTTGATCTACTCATTTCATGTTAAAAAGAGGGTCACTATGTACGCACAGAATTAATCTCTTTTTTTTTTCAGGATCTGTTGATTCAGAGAACTACATATAACAGAGACCTGAAATATTGGAGTAGAATACACCGGTTTTTTAACCTTCCAAATCTTGGAAATTTTGGTCTGTAGGAAAGCATCTCTTTCTTTGTAGAGATTCTTCAACTGGGCAGAACTTTTCTGTGAAATTTTTCACACTTAACTCTGCATATGGACCAATAACCTTATTTATCTGAGTTAGAGAAAGTAAAGTGACAGAAACATCTCCAATGTGGAACTAAAGGCATCAAGGTGAAATCATTCTCTTTCTATGCATAAGTCTAAACAGTTCTTTTTTTTCTGTGTTTAGAAATGTCTTTAAGGGATAGACATTAGATTTAATTTTTCCTGTACTTCTTCAGACATTCCTTCTAACTAAAGCTTTCCTTGAAAAAAGAGCTTATTGCTTGAAGTGAATTGATTGGCCAAATGTAAAAAGAAACTTCCTTCTAAAGCCACAGAGTATGCATTACTTTTCCACCTTGTCCAGGTTGATTGTAGGAATTTTTCACAAGTCATGCAATATTATTCCCTGGCAGCCCTCCATTTTCAGGGGATCTGTACTCACTTGAGAATTTCAGACTAAACACAGAAATACAAAAATGCAAATCTAAAGAACACCAGGCTTCAAAGAACCAAGGATGGATTATTTTTAGCTTGTGTTCTAAACTAAGTCTGTGTGATAGCAATTATTCCTAACAGTTCCAGATATTTGCAAAATTGGAACTGGAAGTGACCCCAAGAGATTCCATCCTTCCACTTCAGGACAGTACTAGCTATGCCTACAGCACTACTGGTGGAAGTCCTTAAAAATAACCAGTGAGGAATATTCCTTATTTTCCCCTTCTCAATCACCCAAGTCTTCCCTGATCTTGTCATTTAGAAAAATTTTCATATTAATTCAGCTAGATTATTAGCTGTTATATCTTGTCTAATTCCACACAGGGCATTTTGAAAAAATTCTTTGCAACTGACATTTTAAACACGTGTAAACTAGTAACATTTTGCTGCTTAATCTTATTTTGTCTAGACTAAACAGCCCCAGGCCCTTTAGTTTCTTCTCAGAGGCAGAGAGAAGAGGTCGAGATTTGTTAGATCTCAGCATATCATTGATGGTTTGTGTTGGATTCTCAGTTAACATGCACCTGGACACAGAGCTCTAACCTCTAGCAGAGGTCTAACAGTGCTGGGCAGAGCAGGCTTACATTGTGTACTGAGTCTATTTAATGTGCTTTTAGTCCTACCTCATTTCTTTGCTGTCTTGATAGCAATGTGGTTCTGTTAACCCATGGCCAGTCTGTTCTAGGAGAGACTAGATTTGCAAGGATCCTTAGATCCTTTTACTCAACATAATTCACTTGTTTTATCATTCTCATTTCTGATATTGTCATTGATTTTTTCCTAAAACCAGAATTTGGACCTTATTTTCTTTGAATTGGACTACATTTACTTTTTTTCTTTTATCATTTTTTGATTGTTGGGATACTCTGATTTCTAGTTCTGCAGCGTTCTCACATCTGTATGAGATCAAGATCAAGGATAGATTTCATGAGAACTCTTTCCATTCTGTTTTCCAAGATATTAATGAAACATCAAGGACAGATGTCTCTGGATCCCTCCTTACCAAGGTTTTCTTCTGTGGAGAGCTTGAGTGCATTCTGTGCCCTCACAGCACCCAGTCTCTTGAACAGAAAGACAAACAAGAGGTGTACATTTCCACTCAAAATTAAATTTCTTACCATGAATCTGTCATGCTCCTTTCCAGTTTAAAAATACTGTCACTTAAACACATAATGCATGCTCCATATTGGTATTAAGTTCATTATGCTTTTCCAACTTGCTCATGTTTCTCATCTTAGTTGGGAATATTGGAGAATTCTATTGTAGAGACATATTTTAAATACTCTTAAACATTTTCAATTTTCAGATCCACTGGAAACAGTTGACTACTGTTCACATAGTAATAATTTCAATAAACTATTAGCAACTTTTTGAAAATGCACATGTAAATACATGGACATAACCAAATTTTCACATAATGAGGTTTTCCTGAACGTACATAGATTCATTGCTACATGGCGGTTTAAGATCATAAACTGTCATTTAATGATAAATCTAATTCTCCCTTTATTGTAAGAATTTCACTTTAGGTTAAATCTTAATTAGATTCTCTGTCACAAAAATTTAACAATTGTGAACTACATAGTTTTCACATTGCTCTTGCATTCACCACCCTATATACATTTTTTAATTTTTAATTTTTCAGAAGGCAGTAACTATGTTATTAATATTACATTAAACATGAGTATTCTACAAGCTTTTAGAAACACTTTACTGTTCCTTGTTCTTGGGCAATAGACTCCAGGGGCACATGCAGAAAATGAGCATGTCTTCAATATGGTTTTGTTGTTCTCATCCACAAGTTTGTTTTCAAGGAAATAATGCTCGAACTAATTTGGGATTGCTAAAAAGCCTCATTTTTGATCCTCTAAGGAAACAAGACAAGTTTGTAGCTCACAAAAGAGAGAGGTATTCATGCAGTAGAGACTAAGGTATAATGTTTTCAGCAAGCAAACTCAGTCATCAGAGGATGACTGTCACACATCAGTTTCTCCAGAAGGAGACTCTGGGAAACCGTATTGAAAGCCTTGGAGAAACCCAGGTAGGCAATGCCCACTTCTCACCCCAGGTTACTTTGTCACAATCATGTTTGTCAATCATGTTTGGGTAATTCATGCCTGTTTTTTCCCAATAGTGTGCTTCACCTGACTTGTGGTAGCCCCTAGAAGGATTCATTCCATAACTTTCCCAGAGATTGAAGTAAGACTGATGGGTCTGTAATATCCTGGTTCATCATTTGTGAATCTTCCATTTGCCAATCTATAGGTCTTCTATGGGTACTTTGAGATACAGCTAGAACTCCCTAGTCCCTTACGCTATTGAGCAGATACCTCAAACCACCTGACACCTGCCCAGTTACTAAATGAATTGCTAGGATTCATAGTCATGTCACATGCAGAACATGATGTGATAGGCATTGCCAGATGATAAATACTGAAGAACAGGCTCTCCAAAAGGCTGGTGGTATTTCTCCTTCCCTTAACTTTGCCAAGTATTCAGTGGTTATATCCTTGCTAAAAAGTGCAGAAGATGAGTTCCATTTCTTATTCCTAAACTTCCTGTTACCCAGGTAGACACTTTTACTACTGCCAATCTTTTATTCTAGGCTGACAGTAATCTAGGTGTCCCATTTTGGCCATGACCACTTACACTACCCAGATGGAGAGCTATGTTTCTTTGCTCATTCTGGCAGTTTTACCAGGAGATGCTGGAAAAACTGAAACCATAGCTCAGAAGTCACTTAGGAAATCAGTGATGAAATTCAAATAGGACAGGAAGGAATTGAATTTGAATCCAAATCTTGCACAACCTGAGTCAATCCTGTCAGTGAGCTCCTATTTTGGCTGGCATAGTCAGTTACGTGAAAGTATTTAGGTTTAAGGTTGCTAAGTAAAATCAAATATCATTCTGTGGCCTGATTTAGCTCCTAATTTTTTGGGAGAAATTGGTTCTGAGAAACAGCTACCTCTTCCTCATTTCTGACTGAGAAACCTGAGTAGCTCAGTGTTCTGTCATTTTTAAAGCAGATTTAAGCTGAAAATTCTTCCTACTGTTCACCAAAGTATGTATTCATAGCAGGACCACTGAGTCCTACGTATCTGGAGTTTCAAGGTCAGATTTTGACTTCAAAATTTCCACTTATTTAGATAAGAATTATATATTCAAACATCTTCAGAATTTCAAAGTTGTTGCCCTAAATGTCGAGAACTGCTGTGTTCAGTAACACAACATGTATGTTTCGTTGACTAGATCTCAGTGCTTCTCCATTCCATAAAAGCTCTTTTTTGTAATAATTATAATTTGTATTTGTAATTATATTTGTAATAATTATAGCTGATAAGCTGTATTCTGATTAAATTCATTTAATGGGAAAATGTTACTTAGCCCAGCATGCTTTGTCAGAAGTATATTTTTTAACCAAAGTTGATACAGGGACAGGCAGTTTTCCCACAGTTTCCTGGACTGCCTCAGTATCCCAGGTTTTCAGACAGATCTGCACGGCACTGAGATAACAGTATGGTTCCTTCAGTTTTCCGATTCCTGAGCTGTCTTCTGGTAGCCAGAGCTCAGAGCTGGTGAGCTGTCTGTACTCAGGTTACAGAACTGGAGCTCTTGATGTCCCTCCTCTCCTGTTGTTACTCTGGTGTTTTTCAGACAGAGCTGCTTCAAGGCCAGGATACAGAGGTTTCTGAATCTGCTTATCCAAGCTCTCCCAGGGCTGGGGTGCCAGAGCCCCAGCATTAACAGCATGGGTGCACTTAGCCATGCCAGAGGTCTCAGTTGGTCTACCATGGAGTCAGGATTTAACTAGAGACACAAACCACATGAGCGCAGGGTATTGCTTAGTGAGATCACTGTTCTTGTCAAGCTTAATTCTACAAATAGCAGAAATGGGCAACAGACAAATTTCAATTTCAGTGAGCATACACACACCTATAGTCATTTCTGAAATAGCATGTCAACATTTTCTAGCACAAAATTTCCTCCAAATTTCTGACTCCCTGGGAAATTAGGGCTATCTCTTGTCTAGTCTACTTGTTTGCCCTGTCTATTCAGCTTAGACCAAAATAAATTGAACAAATAAACTCAACATGAAATTTTGCCTCCTTCTAGCATCACCTGCCTGAGGTTTATCAGGAGCCTAGGCTCATACATTTTCACAAAACTATAAATGGGATTAACTGCTCCATTTAGACGGATTTTTTAAGTGTATATATAGGACATTCTAAATATTATGTTACTCAGGAAATTACAGGTTTTGTTCTGCAATATTTTAAACATACATATATATTAGAAGGCTGTGTCACTTCAAACAACAAGTGACAGTGCAATTAAAATACAGTTTTAAAATAACTTTTCCTCATATATAAAGAAATAAGAAACCTGACCTCCCCTACTTAAGAAATACGATTTTATGATTCTGTACTTCTATACTCATTGTTTCAAGATAATGAAAGTTAACAGTTGCATCTTCTGGAAAACAGTGAAAGCATTTTTCCACATATAGGTTGACTGCATTTACTTGAAAGAATATGAAGTGGTTATATGTTCTGAAAACAAAAAATCAGATTCAGTATATGAACTAATATATCTGGGATGAAAGGAAAAATACAAATGTGCTATCATTTTCTTTTCTGTTAAAAATGTAACGTACCTTAAAATTGGGTTGCATTTACTAAAAAGAAATCAAAACCTAGTAGTATTATTGAAAGGCATAAATGTTCCTTTTCCTCTGTAATGCTATTGTAAATCAATCCATTTTGCAATTTTATTTCTCAAATTGCAAGCTAGACTTTTTGTTTTGAAGTCAAAATGTGTTGGGTCTTTTTGAGATGGAGTTCATTTTCCCTCACAGTGCTGTGATTTTCATTGTAAGCTAGAAGGGAGTTGATAACCCACCAGTGTTTTGGCTGCTGCTGAGTGGGGCTGGCACATCACTGTCTCCCCAACGTTCCCTCCCAGTCAAGAGGCTGGGAGTGGGCAAGATCCTTGAGGGGGACACAACTAGGCCAGCTGACCCAAACTGACCAAAAGCATATTGCATACTATATGACATCAACTCAGACATGAAAGCTAAGGGAAGGAGAAGGCAAAGAGGGCATTCATTACTTATGGTGTTTGCCTTCCAGAGCAACCACTGCGCTTGCTGAAACCCTGTTTCCTGGGAAGTGAATGGACACTAGCTGATGGGAAGCAGAAAATAAACCTTTTTTTCTTCCTCTTTGCTTGTGCTTTTTCTGTATTAATCTGCCTTAACTCAACCTATGAGTTGTTTTCCATCTCATTGTTTCTCCCCTGTCCATCTGGGAAGTGGTAGAGTGGCTTGGTGGGCACCTGGCATCCAGCCAAGGTCAATCCACAATACAAAACAAAACAGAAGACCATGTCAGTTAATAACTGTATTGTTGTAATGCCAGAGACTAAACTTTGTAGAAAGAAAAAAATTGCAACATTTTCTACAGTGTTAGGTGTGTTTGTTTGGTAGCCAATAGGTGATGCTCCCATCTGCAAAAAATGTATGATCAAATTCTCCTCCATACATTATGACAAAAAAATTATCACAATATCACACTTGAATACTAGGTCTTCAAAAAATCTATTTTATAATTGTAGAGTCAATGAATTTTGTGGGATTTTTTTCCAAAAGTTAATGATCTGTCATTTTACAGCACAAGCCTTCATTCAGGATGCTCTATTGGATGTTTTTTCTTTTTGCATTGCAAGTGCAAAACAGCTTGCAATGCAGTCACTCTTCTAAAGTTTCAGCAGACCAAACATAAGGTGACCACACATCCCTGTGGCACAGCTAACCTACAGGAAAGTCTGTCTGACTTGAGAATTTGTTGGAGATTTCAGCAACTGTTGTAGTTAAACTTAATACTTTTTATTACTTTGGCTTCATAACTACTCTAAAACTTCTCAATTTATTTCTAGTAAATTAATGTTTTCTCCTGAAATTTAAGCAATTTTTCAGTATTTCTGGTGTTAGAACACTGGTGGACTGGAGCAATATCTGTGATATGGATGAATATAGTCTCATTGGTTTTGCTTCAACTTCTATCCAGTGTATCTACTTCTAGTTTTTAGCTCTTATGCAATAGCTTACTTAAATACACTTTGAAGCAGGAACTGCCTTCTCCTTTAGCATTAGTACTGGTCCCTAATACACTTAGGGCCATACTCAGACTGTTTCTTCTAGAGAGTCTGTTGCTCAAATTGTTCTTACCACTTTTCAAAGTCTGTGAAACTTAAACACTACACAGTCTGATTTGTTTAGCACTTTCTGGAACCTAAATGCTAGCACAAATGTAGATGAACTTACTAAAAATATTTGCAAAGGAATGTAATGAAGACTTATTTAAGAGAACATCATAAGTTTATAATTGTATCTGGAGACAAAAAACCTGCAAAATATCTTCTTTGTGTTGAGTAAATTCTGTAGAATTGTATTTATTTCTAAAACAATGTATGTTTTATTGGTCCATACTAACTATAAAATGAGATGATTGTTATACTAATGTATAAGTAATTTATATAGTATTTAAAGACTGAAAAGACAAAAAAGAGAGGAATAATCTTTTGATGATTTAGAGAATCAATAATTTTATTTTTCTCTCTCTCTTTTCTTTTTCTCATTGGTTTGTGGGCAAGTCTTAATGCCATAAAAGAATAAGCAAAAGGGAATAGATGTAAGATTCATTACAGCTCCAAAATTGGTGAACCCTCAGGTGGCATGAAAAGAAATATAAAAAACACACAGGGGAATCAGACATGGTATTTTTTGATAGTTTGAGCTGTGTGGAGGTTTGCTAAGGGTGTGTTATTCAGAAGAGTTGCACTGACAGTTACTGATCAAAAGAATCAGCAATGGAACATTTATGATGCTAAATGCCTAATGCATTATCATTATGGCAGAAGTANTATACTAATGTATAAGTAATTTATATAGTATTTAAAGACTGAAAAGACAAAAAAGAGAGGAATAATCTTTTGATGATTTAGAGAATCAATAATTTTATTTTTCTCTCTCTCTTTTCTTTTTCTCATTGGTTTATGGGCAAGTCTTAATACCATAAAAGAATAAACAAAAGAAAATAGATATAAGATTCATTACAGGTCCAAAATTGGTGAGCCCTCAGGTGGCATGAAAAGAAATACAAAAAACACACAAGGGAATCAGACATGGTATTTTTTGATAGTTTGAGCTGTGTGGAGGTTTGCTAAGGGTGTGTTATTCAGAAGAGTTGCACTGACAGTTACTGATCAAAAGAATCAGCAATGGAACATTTATGATGCTAAATGCCTAATGCATTATCATTATGGCAGAAGTACCGAATCAGATCTACACTTCAGTTAATCACGTGAGAGTCTGGTGCAATCTAAGGAAGGTGACACTCCCAAGTATATTCCACCTCAGCCATTTCTGTAAAGCAATAAAGTTGTAGATAGTTATGAAAAAACCTGTTCCCACTGTTCTGAAAAGTAAGCACAAATGCTCAGTTCACTTTTATGTGTCCAAAGAAGAATTCTTGAACAAAATATAAAATCAGCATGATGTTTAAAAATCATACTGATGTAGTGTATTGCCAACAAAAGTAGCCTTAGCTAAACATGTTATTCAGAAGAGTTCATTACTATCTCACTCTGCTGCATATTTCTCAGGATTTTACTGCTGATGTCTCTTTGGGGATTTTTGTTCTCTTTATGTTTGATCTGTGGCAAGTCCTGAGACATGGGGCCGAAAAGTCATTCCACTTGAAATGGAAAGGATTTCGGTGTATGTCCATTAAAAGATCTTTCAAGATTCCTGGGACATACATCAAAACACAAGTACTAATACTATCTCCATCCATCAGACTCAATTACAAACAAATAAATTCTGTTGTGTGAAGGGAGTTGCTGTGTGTTATAATGAGCAATTTCTTAGAAAGAGTAAAAGCATGGAAAATTAAGAAATGAGTAATCAATATTCAGCTCAAACAGAAAAACAGTACAATTTTGAAAGAGTGGTTGATAAACATCAAACCAGTGACCAGACAAATGAGTGGAAATATTCTGACAGGAAAAAAGGTAGCTCAAAACCAATGACATGAATCTGTCTAGGAGATACATATTAGACAAATGTGAGTTCCATATATGTTTTCAAGGCATAATCATCTGCCAAACTAAACTGTCCAGTACCTGTCACTCATTTTAGTGGGCTCATTCTGAACAATAGTGCTTCAAACAGTGCTGGCATTTGAAGAGTCAGTGATGGTATCTGAAATGCAGCACAGGTATAACCCATGAAGTATCATGCAGTCTTGACCCCCAGTTATGTTAATCCTGGAGCATCCAATGCTACCAGGTTTTCTTTCATGAGGTAACAGACCTGATATCTGAGTCACGCCACAGCATGCAGCCAGGAAATGTCTTCGACCCCACAGGTTCAACATGTCCAATGTATGGTGGAGAACAAAGATGATGAAGGGGACCGGCATCATAATTACAAATCTTTTTAATGGTGGGCACAGTAAGAGTGATACAGAGTTTCTCAGACCTTTATTTCCTTTGTTTGTTTGCTTTTATTTGTTTATTGTGTTTCAAGACTCTTGAAATTGTATTATCCCAAGGCAGTTCACCAAAATATAGCCATACTATTTCAGTATCACTGTTCCTTATCAGACGTCAATATTTTTTCTGTGATGAAACTCTACACCATGTTTCCTCTCAGATCATGGGCTGTAATAGTGTTTCACCTTGTTATTTTGTAAGGAAAACAATAAAGATACTATGTAGGATAGGTATAGCTAGGGACAGCACAGCAAGGACACAGAGACCCAGTACACCCGGCAGCAGTTGCAGTTTCTCTGTAACCATCCCAGAGAGGAGAAACATGAGAGGCTTTGTGAGATGGGATTGCATATTCTTCTCCCCTTTTACCACTTGTATGGCAAGTGTGAGGGAACCAGACTCATTTATGTATGTATGTGCATGTTCTGTTGCTCAGTCATTAGACACAGTCACAGTAAGCATAACTTGCACACACTAAAAATGCGAAGTATGGAACCATGATGGGAATGCAAAAAGAAGGAATGTCCCTGACTTGAGCCAGAGATCAGAAAGCTGCTTTCAGCTGGCCTGTTCTTGGAGTTTCATTGTACACTTCTAAAATTCTATCAAAGTAGTGTACCAGACTTACAAGTCTGGTGGCAGCAAGGTTTTCTCCTACCAGCTTCTACTGTGGCATCGGAAACTCCAGACTCAGTCTAAAGTCCACTGAGCTATCAAGAAAAGGTTCTCTGCAGGAGGTGCTCAGTCACCACTGAAGCCCACGACAGAGTCAATAGCACATGACAATAAACTAGCAACTGCACTCATGAGTATGTATTCCCTTTCCCCAAGACTTTCATTCTGGGACAAAGTAAAACCTACAGTTCCTAGATAACACACCTGACTATAGATTCTTTCATCATTTGGTTTTCTCTTCAAGACTCTTTTAGTACTTTTTTCCTTTGTTTCTGGCTCAGAAAACTTGTCTAATTAGGTACAGATGAAAATCTCACAAATGCTGCATACATGCCATGGATGTTCATAGAGATAGATTGCATTATATTTAATTCCAAAGCTTTTAAAACTGACTACTATTCATCAGTGTCAACATATGGGTACATGTCCCACTTTGGACTGCTTGAAACCTTCCCCTGAGTACAGGATTTTTTGTCGACCATCAGAATACAACTACCATTTGTCTTCTTATGCAGTGCATTCTCCTATAATCAATTTATGAGTGAAATACTGTATATACATATCCAAATTAATTCTTCCTTAAGATTGGTCATCAGATTCCACCATATGATTGCCAAAAGCTGTTCTGCTCACTATCGTTTTCTACTTGCTAATTAATTAGAGAAAGTCACAAGAAATACCAACTAAGTATTTTTGGGGGCTTAAAGAATGAGTCTATTAATTTAAGAAGATTTAGCAATTATGCATTCTCTAATATTGATTTCCACTAAATCCTATCTGGAAATTAAGGAGATTGATAATAAAACCTTTTATGCAGTTCCACTACAATATATCTAATGAATAAATTGGCTGCATGTACATCCTTAGAACCAGATTAATTTAGCAATAAATGGTGCAACACAAAGGAGCATATTATTATTATTATTATTAAGCAGGGTGAAGAGCAGGTGTAGGCTGAACCCAGTAATATGATCAAGCACAGTGGGGAAAGGAAATTTTATGTGGTGGAGATTTTTTTCCCTTGGCCATCAAAGAATTTTCTTTCAAACTTTTTATTTACTTTTGTATAGCCAGCTCCTGTTTGTTGGGTTTCTTAACCTGTTGTTTCACAATGAAAAAATCTCATAAACTAAGCAGCACATCATGACCTGAATCCTGTTTGGTTAAAAAAATAATGGAATTAATTTTGATAGTTGTTGACCACACATTTTTTCTACTCCAGATTGTTTATTCCTATTCCAGAGCCCCAAAAGAGTGGGATAATTCCCATTAATGCAGAATATGCATCATGATCCAAAAAGAAAGGAAGTAGTATATGAAAAAAAGAACTGAAAGCAGGGAAGATCAAATGTTCAGCCTCCTTCATCTTCCAGAATGAAAGCTATAATAAGTTCATGCAAGGCTCATACTTGTGGTCATTTAACTTCAGGTTTAGCAATCCGGCCCATTCAGGCCTTCAGAGTGGTCAGCACCAAGAATCTCTCATAGCCCAAATGTAAATTATTCTTTCCATTACTCAGTAAACCTCACACATATGAGCAAGCTTTGAGGATAGAGTTGAAACACTAAATTGTTTTAGCATTTCCTCTCCTCAAGAGAGGAAAACAGTTTTGTTAATTCTTGAGTAGCTTCTAAACCTTCAGTCAACGGATTTTTTTCCTTTGAATTTTCCTTCTTTTCCATTCACAGTTCTTAAGTGCCTGCTACCTCCTGACTGCACATAGGAAGTACAGTTCAAATATCTAGCAGAAAAGATACTAAGGACCTGATTTAAAAACCCATATAAGTTAATTCATTAAAGACTCCCACTGATGTTAATAAAATTTTGATCAAGCAATGTGATTATTCAAATTAGGCTCTTAAATGTACTGTATAATGCATCCTAATTTGCTTTATTGTGTTACAATTCATGTCTTTTTGCCCAAGGGAAAAAATGCATATAAGTGAGAATCCAGCTTTTTAAGACTGTGGTCTGAAGAAACAAAACATTGTTAGCATCAGAATCAGACATCAAACACCAGAAATTAAGAAAAATGAGATGCTGATTCCAAAATAATTAATTTTCTTTTTTTTTTTCTGATTAGTACACTATTTTTAATAGAACAAGTAGTAAAAAACTCTCCTCACAGTAATTCATTTAATGTTAATAATATAGATTCCAATAATACTAAATTCATTAGGACCATGTCAAAACAACCCATTATGCTTTGACAGTGCATATACATGGACCACTAAACATTAGTGATTTGTTTCTCAACAGTCACTTTGCAAAGTAAGGATATATTACTGCCATTGTAAAAACAGCAGAGAGAAAGTAGGTTATTTTCTGGAGTACAGAGCACAGAAACTAATAGAGACAAAATGAGAACTCTGAGAATTTTATAAACCTTCACTCGGCTTTCACCATATAGCTACCTAGATGCATCTTTGATCATTTGGTAGGCTTTAACTTTTCATCCCCATATCACATATTGAGTTACATCTCACATACCTTACTAAATAAAAATACTCTAATCTACAAGCAAGTAAACAGATAACCTACCTCCTTATATAAAAACTGAATTATGTACATTAGCATGAGAACCTAGATCAGCAAATTATGTACAAGATGTGGAAACTGTGATGACAGACCTTTCCCTAGAACTCACTCTTCTTGTCTTTTGCTTTACACCTTTGCTCCTCTCAGACCCATTGTCATGGAAATAGAGGCATTGATAGAGATCCAAGAACAAGGAGTGGAGAAAGAAGCAGCACAGAAGAAATGGAAACTGCTAAGTGTGGCTGCCAAAAAAGCAAAGGGGAGGTGACAAGTAGCCTGGAAAAGATGAAAGACCAGGGTCCCTGTCCCAGGACACGGAGAAGACCATAAAATCAGTCTTAGAACAACAGCCTTATTTTCACACACACACACACACACACACTTACTTCATCCTCAATCTCCCCCTCCCACAACTGCAGCTCTCTCAGGGTGTGAGAAGGAAAAATAACTCTTTCTTTTACAGTCGTGGCAGCTATTTTAAAAGGCCTCTCCAGTACATTTAACCTTGCATTTGCATACCATGCATTACATATACCATGTACTGCTGCTCAGTCTCACATTTTCTGCAGATAAGACATGAATATACAGTAATTCTGGGTGTAGTTATTTTGGTGTGATGAAGTCAGCATAATATGGCTGAAAGTGAGAGAAAGCTGCCAAACTTTTATTTCTGATACACCTGGATGTAGTAACCTCAGAAGAGAAATTTTAGTATTCTGTTAAGTAGCTGAACAGCTAACAGGTTGAGTAATCTCTGTTCCCTCTGCTCTTCGTGTACCTGATCCAAGAAAGAATCCTTATGGAGTGGAGAATGAATCTGGCTTGCCTTTGGTGCCAGGGAATGCTCCATTAATAAGCTGCAGAACTGGGGTCCCTTTCCCTGTTTCTCAGGTTGCATAAATTCTGTGTCACTTCCTGTGCAGAAATTGGCTTCAAGCAGGAGAAGGAAGCTGGAGACTTTCTTCCCTTTAGAGATTAATCTCTTTTAGAGATCTCCTTCTCTCTCTCTAGCTAAGGCACTCTTCTCCCCAAACCAAGAATACATATTCCTCAATTTCTTGCTTAGGATTTTGTTTATCAGGGCGTACATAATCCAGTTCATGGTCCATTAGTCAGATCTGGCCCATAGCAGCTTTTTCATTGACTGCTATGAAGTGTAGCTGCTCAGATAGTGAATTCTTCCTATACTGCTGGATAATCCATCTCCCTTAGTGAAGAAGTTCTGCGCTCACTCAGAGACAGACCTACTGCCATATCATACCTGAGGAAGACGAAGCAGGCACCAGCAGACATATGTCTTCTCAGGAGTACCCACATAAAACCTGAACTGCTGCTCCCTTGAGCCTCAAGTTAACTGTGCAAAAAGGTGTTCCTCCACAAACCCCCTTCAGATGAGGGCTCTGTGCTGTGAATCCTGAGTAGCAGGAAGGGTTCAGGCTAGTTGCATGTGCAGAGCAGGAGCCTGAGTCTCTGCTGAAGCACTTTGGCTCTGTGTACAGACAGCGGTGAGAGCTGGCACCTGTGAAATGAATTTCCTGGGAGGATTTGATACAACACTTCATTGCCAAAGCAGCAGTGAGTCCTGGCTCACTATGTCACAGATAACTAAAACAGATTATAGCTGGAAAAGACAATTCATTTAGGAATTGAAGAACTCTGGTTTATTGTGAATAACTGAACTAAAAAATAAATAATCTTAAATAAGGTCTGATTAGAGGAAGGAATTTTTAACTCAATTTCTTAGAAAGAACCTATCTAGAAATCTACACATTCTACATAGCCAAATGTGCATCAGTTCAATTACAAAGGTGGTATTGTAACAAATTTAATAATGAACATTAATCATCTTTCACTGAGACCCATTATTTCCCTCTTGTCCCAGGATGCCTACTCTCCAAAAGTACTTATTTAAAAACGGGTTAGCAGAATCAGCTGGTAAAATCTCTAATGTCAATAGGCTTTCAATACCCTATGGAAAATTATTTCAAAAGAAATTTAAAACTAATCCCTTGGCATGACTTTTGCAAACACCAAGTTAGCAGTGATGCGGATGTCTGACTGATACTGTCATGTTTCATCAGCAATGCTGGACTGGAAGACACCACCAGGTGATGCTCTGAAGGAGGGCTATGAGATGTGTGATGGTATAGAAACTTTTTACCTGCAGACAGGGCATTGATAAAAATAACATTTCATTTTAGGAAGATTTACAACTTTTTTCCCACTAACAAAATAAAGAAATAGCGTGGATCTAAACATCAACTGCTTTCACCTTTAAGTTAATTTTTCATGGGATCTTCCACTGCTGAAGAAAGACAGCTGTCTTTTATCGGTTTATACACAAAGAATGTATTTCTTAAATTTTACCAAAAATCCAGAAAGACACATGGAGTCTTTCCTCCCCCAGGACTGCCTGTTACTTTTGGCTAAGGTAGTCTCCCAGAAAAGGTTGGTTTCAATCATGTTAGGTGAAGGAGGGCATCGTATCTGGGACTCTCACTTGACACCTGGCTTAGCACAACCTTCCCAAGTATATGAGTCACTGGAGTGTGGTATAGAAGGGGAAGCAACAGCAGGAAAAAGCCACTGCCAACTCATTTTTTTGTGGAGTCTACTGCAGTGGGTATATGACTAATGTTTCAAAGTATGAAACTAAGACTGAGTCTCTCTGGAGAACGCACAGAATTCATTGGGTCTTTTAATCCTGAGTGGGTTTAGCTATGAACCAGGCTGTGTCAGAACTGCCTGCTCCATTTTGGCACACTCTCTGTGCTTTTGGTGCTTCATTACAGCTCTGCAAGTTGCATTCAGTATTTGAATACCCCAGAGAGTATATTCAACCTACATGTGATTGATTGTGAGAATGGTTTCTAATACTGCTATTGAACAGTCTGGGGCAAGTTTCCTCGACACTAAGTCTTTAATTTAGGTATTAGCAAAATAAGATAGTAATATGCAATTAACTATCACACAAGAATATTATACAGCTTACTTGATTAATGTTTATAAGGCACACTTTGGAAACTAAAATGTTACATGCACTGCGTATTGTACAGCGTGGAAAAAATGTTTGACTGTTTAATTCGGATGGAATGCATGTAACACAATGAAACCATGAGCCTTGGCCAGAATGCAAGAGACCCCTTGCCATCTTTCATTTGATTTGCAAACACTGGATCAAGTTTCCTTTACTTTGGCCAAAGCAACACTCTCAGGAATCATACTGTGTCTCTCCCACAGTTGTATAATGTCCTTCTTCTTACAGAAGAATATAAGGTGGATTTTGGTAGTAAGATGCCAATACCCTGATGTATTTTAGAGTACTGTGAGAGCAAGAGTCTGTTCAGTTTGTTTACTGCAGAAAATTAAGAAAGAAAGACGATAAATAGTACAGACTTGTAGGTAAACCCTTCAGATGGTAATGAGAACTTCATTTTGTCATCCATAACAGTGTAAGAAACCTAAATCTTAAGATTCTCCACAGCAACGCATTTATCCTAGTCAATAAACAGAGTTGAACTTCTGACACATGCCATTAATCACAGAAGAATATTTTGACATAAACACAAAAAGAGTGAGAGAAGTTTTACAAATACACCATGTATAGACTTAACATGCTTATATCCCTGGCTTGCTTAAAATGTTGAGGAGGAGTTGTCTTTTTATTTTTCTTTTTTCTTTTCTTTTCTTTTCTTTTCTTTTCTTTTCTTTTCTTTTCTTTTCTTTTCTTTTCTTTTCTTTTCTTTTCTTTTCTTTTCTTTTCTTTTCTTTTCTTTTCTTTTCTTTTCTTTTCTTTTCTTTTCTTTTCTTTTCTTTTCTTTTCTTTTCTTTTCTTTTCTTTTCTTTTCTTTTCTTTTCTTTTCTTTTCTTTTCTTTTCTTTTCTTTTCTTTTCTTTTCTTTTCTTTTCTTTTCTTTTCTTTTCTTTTCTTTTCTTTTCTTTTCTTTTCTTTTCTTTTCTTTTCTTTTCTTTTCTTTTCTTTTCTTTTCTTTTCTTTTCTTTTCTTTTCTTTTCTTTTCTTTTCTTTTCTTTTCTTTTCTTTTCTTTTCTTTTCTTTTCTTTTCTTTTCTTTTCTTTTCTTTTCTTTTCTTTTCTTTTCTTTTCTTTTCTTTTCTTTTCTTTTCTTTTCTTTTCTTTTCTTTTCTTTTCTTTTCTTTTCTTTTCTTTTCTTTTCTTTTCTTTTCTTTTCTTTTCTTTTCTTTTCTTTTCTTTTCTTTTCTTTTCTTTTCTTTTCTTTTCTTTTCTTTTCTTTTCTTTTCTTTTCTTTTCTTTTCTTTTCTTTTCTTTTCTTTTCTTTTCTTTTCTTTTCTTTTCTTTTCTTTTCTTTTCTTTTCTTTTCTTTTCTTTTCTTTTCTTTTCTTTTCTTTTCTTTTCTTTTCTTTTCTTTTCTTTTCTTTTCCTTCACTCCCCTTCCCTTCCTTCTTCTCCCTCTCCCTCTCCCCTCTCTCTCCTTCTCTCTCTCTCTTTTTATCCCTGATTTATGCTCTGCCAATATCAAGTTTTAGCTGAACATGAGTCCTTAACACTGCCCATCTTTGTGAATGTACATTCCTTGGTACTCATTGGCCCTTAATCTCTATTCTGACAATGGAAGTGGCAGAGCAACATAGGATGAATGCAGAGAGAAACCTGTCAGCATTATGCACTGACATAATCTATCAGAGTTTACATGGGAGTTAGAACTTGAGACAGAATAAAAGGGAGGGAAAGAACAAAGAGAAACCTGAAGGAGATAATAAAAAATGAACCTATACCACCCTTGTTTTTTAGTTGCTAAAAAATACACATTGACTTAATTAAGAGAAAATCATACTCTTTAGACTCTGGAGTCTTAATGTGTCATTGTTTTATTAAAGTGCAACATGAATATTAAATAGTAGATGACTTCACCTCCCTACATTAAGAGCAAAGCCATTTGTTTTGAACTCTTGATCCCATTTATTTGCTTTTTATTTCTTGTGTGTGTTTTCTCTGTTGACATTATTCCTGATGCTGTGAGATCTAACAGAGAACTGGGATTCACCCTGAGTGGTGGTGTCTGATGTCCATTTGGAACAAATTCAAAAAACCTAAGCAGTCCAGGGAGAACTCCAGCTTCCCTTGTGATCACCACCTGCCATGAAGAGAAGCCTAGGACAATAGAACATTGACGTTTGGCAGATCTCCATCACAAGAAAGGTATGATTTTTCTGATTTAGTTAACAAAGATTCTGTCAATGCAAGAAACTGATATGCTGCTTGGAACAGAGAAGATTCTGCATAATCAGCATCTAGGAACAAAGACATAACTAATGCAGTATTTCAAATTGCCTTTCGAAAAATCAGGTAGGTCAGTTCAATTGTATAGAGTTACTTTATTTGAAACGCAGGCACAATGCAGTTGAATTTTCACTAGAATTTACAAAATACTGAATTCAAATAACATGTGTAGCACTACTTTTAGCCTTGATTCATCAGACTTTTAGGTTATTTAACATAAGGTATGTACTTCAGTTCAAGTGCCGGACCAAGGTCCTTGTGAGCTTATATGAACTCCTAGAAAGCATCTGAAAGAATCATTTTTTAAGACACTGAGGTAGATTTTAATTGAAAGTTTAGTTCCTGGCTAGAGTAACCACAGACCAGAGGGTTAAAATGTTCAGTGGCTTGATGTGCTTCATTTCTACTGGCTTCTTGCAGCAACCGTGGACAATGGTCTGATCCCTGATGAATGCTTACCCACATAATTGTATTGGCTGCAAGCTTGGACCAGCTGGGAGACAAATGACAATGAGAGTTAGAAAGTGCTACAGCAGTTGCTGTAGGTCATGGTTGATGTCTTCACATGACACTTGCCTACTTTTTCTCCCCTATGATCAGCGGAGATTTCTAACCTACATAATCCATATTTCATGGCCATACTCAGACACTAGCAAATGAAAACTCCCTTTAGCCATAGGGTTAATATGAATGTTTAGATGCCAGCTATTGTAGCTGAGCTAAGCTTGTCAGCTGCTGCAGTGTCTTTATATTGACATTCATTTTAGTAGTTACTTATGTTTTGAAGTCTAAAAATTTAAGCCAATCACCTCAGTTATATACTCTCTGTCTGAAAATACATTTTCAATGCCTCCTGCACCTGCTGATCCAGAGCGTAAAAGGTAAACATCTTGAATTCACTTGAAACCTTATCAAGGAAATCTTAATTTAAATGCAATGAAATTCTAATTTAAACCTCTTGTTTCAATATTGTATATGTACCACTGACTCCTAGCTATCTTGTAAGCTTCTGCAATTAGAAAAGCAAACATTTATCTATTGTGTGTGTAATTGGTTTCTTCTTACACCTCTCATATTGTGAAGTGGAAAGGGTTAGCCGGTCTATTATCCAGATGTGACATAATCAGTGCCTTACAGAGACAACTTTCCATGTGGACATTGAGATAGAACTAATTAGTTTCACCAAAGAAGCTATTATAGTGCATGGGATATGTACAAAGCATCTTCAGAAACTACGTAATAAATTCCTGGTAGACTCTTATTTGTTGCAGTAAATGATACATAATTCTCATCTGCTTAAAACTGAGTGCAGTGTTTATGTCAAAATCCTCAACATTTTATTTCCTATTGAGGATATGATAACTGTGTTCATGCTCTTGATTTAAAACAAACAAAAAATTTCAGTAGTTGTGGACATGTAGATTGAGATCTCTGTAGCTGGAACTTCACAACTGCTTTACTTCTACATAAGGGAGAGTTGCCCTTCACCTAGACAAGCTTTCTCTCTCCCCTAATCTGAACCACACATTTCTGCCTCTCCTTTGTACCCACTCCGAATGCTAAACTGAAACAAGAAACTAATCAGGCTTGGGGAAGGAAGGAGTCTGTGAGACACATATTGGGAAATTCTTTTCGTACAGATTAGTTCCTTGAACCAGGTCACTCACTTCTTAAGTCCCCAACATGTAGACATGGCTGGAGTTGGGAGAGAGGGTAGGATTGCTTGTCTCATTCCATTTAGGTTGGCTTTAAGCAACTATGCAATTGTTATCTTAACTAGATATTAAAAATAGCTTTTTTTTTCTGTAGCTTATGATTTTCTTAGGTACTTACTTAAATATCTTGCTGAATTGGAATCTAAGTCTCATTCTAAAGCAATTTCCTAGTATTTTTGTTTCTTGGTTGACTTCCTGGAGTGTCAGAGTCAGGGGAACTGTTCTTCTTTGTAACAATTTCACTTAAAAATATTTAACTGTTTTAAAGAAAATATTCATTGTTGCTAGGAAATATTGTTTGTGGCCTTTCTGTTAAGCAGCTACAGCACCTCAGGGAAGAAAAAAGAAGCATAAGCTTCGCAAGGAGTAAAACTCCAGGTAAGATTTGTGTTTTTATTAACCCCGAAAGAATTGACTTGATTTAACTAAGTTATATAATGAATAAAGGACTCTGTACCTCGGCTGTGGAGTATATTAGACGATAAAATTGGCTTATTCTGTGTTCCATTAGTGATGAGACCAGTGGATATACTAACTGAGACTGATATGTCTTGATGCCTAAGGAAGAATAGGGCACATTAAAGAGAATGGAGGGCTCCGAAGTGCTTTCCTAGCATAATGTAAGATAGGATGTAGTTGTAATTTCCTTCTTCTTCCTCAGTGGGAATACATGCGAGAGCTTAACATATTGTTGTAAAGAAGATACACAGCTCCCCAAAGACACCTGAGACATCTTCAGAATCAGCATTTTTTAAGTCTTTTTCTTTGTGTATTGAAGAGATGAAGATTGCAAAGCTGAACTCTGTGGGAGGTTCATAAACAAGACAGGGTCATGCCTGGATGGTTGCACATATTGCATGACACATAGTGTAGGGCTGTTACCTGGACAGTATATGAAACAGGACACATTTCTTCATCCATTTTTCTTCCATAAATACTTTCTGAAACAACCCTTTGAAACCAGCTGATCAAGCATTAGCATGGCAGAAATGGAAACTCAACATGTCGTTCCTAAGGTTGCCTGTCTCACCTTAGTGGTGACCATTTACACATTTACTGTAAGGAGGCCTTTCTTACATTCAACCACGTTGATTTTCACACAAAAGGAGAGACATTATGCAGAAATTCCCAAAAGCTGTACTCTATATCTCCCTTCTCCTCCTTCAAAACTCCCAGATTTCATGCCCTTGTTAGTGCTCTGCTCTCTTCTTGTTAAAATTATCTTCTATGTCTTGATCTTCACAAATATTCTTTTTTCCTTTTTTTTCTAAGAAATTGTTCAAGTTTATATTTATCTTCTATATTTATCATATATTATTCTACTGTTACCTAATTAACAAATGTTATCCTACTTAGTGCACAGGCACTAAATTATGCCATCTCCTTTCCACAAGATAACTGCTCACTCCAACCTACAAGCACAACTGCTCCTTAACCTAGTTCTGTCAGAATGATTTGATTTGTAAAATCCTTGCAGAAGAGTGTTTTCATAGGTTTTAAAAACCAAATTCTTTTGACAGAATCAGGTTGGGGGCAGCTACATGTGTAGTTATACACATATAGCAAATTTGAGCAGGGGTGGGAACCTTCGGGGAAACAGAAGGGAGAAGAGAGTGGCTGGTGATGAGCAATCTACATTATCTCCGTGTTTACATTACTCACATGTCTATCAACAGTCCTACCAACATCTGACTGCACCCTGCTTATTCAGATTGTCATACATTTTCCTCTTTTGTCCAAAGTATCCATCATTGCTGACAGACCTGTAAAAAAAACCCACAGTGTTCTTGCTCCATTACACTATCTATCTAAACCTGCATTTTAATTTCCTCAGCTGATTTTCCTTATTCTTTTTTTTCTCATACTACTGCCAATTTCATTATTTTCATTAATTTCTATAGTGTCCAGTTCTTTTCTTCAAATATTTTGTTCTTCATTTACATCTCTCCTTTAGTCCCTTTCTCAAAGCAGTTTTTTTCCTCAAATCTTATTAAACATCCTCTTTCTTCTGACTTGTTTTAATTATGTCATGAACCCTTTAGGTCAGTGAACATGACCAAAGTGTACAAAATGCTGTTAGTTTGCTGGTCTGCCAAATTATGATAACAGCAATACTCAAAATTATTGCTCACGGAGTTCTGAAATTTGAACACAAGATAGTATGCAATGCTGCAGAAAGTAAGCTGCAAAAAAAGAATAATTATTTTAAAAGTTTCAAAGGAAGACAGCCTGCAGAACTGAGCAATTTAGAAAATTCAGAACAATCAACAGTCACTGACACATGGAGAGGACAAGGAGAAAAGATGGGTCACTCTCAAGACAGAAAAGAAACTTCACACCCAAATTGCCTGATGAATCAGGTAGAAAAGTATCTGCAGTTCAGGAAACTCCAAAAATATTGTAATCGCCCTGGAGCATACACAGGATAAAATTCCACCCTGTCTTAATGACTGTGAGCTGATGTATGCATGGAAATGGGTGAGCTCTGTGAATGAAAATTGCTTTTAGAAAATGAATATATTCTTAGACAGGAACTGGTGAAACCTTTTTTGATAACTAAAAGGCACAATCCCTCTCTGAGAAAAGTCATTTCTGGTGCTATTTGAGAAGGAGCAAAGTAATGGAAAATGTACTGCCTGATGTTTATCTCTATTCACAACCCATGACAGACCTAGCTGGTAACCTAGAAAAAGCCTTGAAGAAAAACATGGAACAAGGGTAAAAAAGTAGATATGTATGAGAAAGAGAGAAAGGGACAAGAATAGTGAAATGTAGAAGATTGCAAATGAAGTACATTTCATTTCTGCATCTGCACATATGTTGTAGAGGAAAGAGCAGGAACATCAAATATTTAATGTTGGGGCATACTCCAAATTTGTACATCTTTTCAACAATATGTAAGTATTGTTGAAACACTGTTGTGCAAATAGACTATTGTATAAATGGAGCATCAATCCAATTTCAGTTCCCTCCCACATTCAAATCTGAGCCCTATTTCTTCAGTTCTCCACCCTGCCTACATACAGATACACCACCATCTGCCAGGTGGCTTCCTAGGTGAAGAAGCACAGGTTTAAAGGTGGTTCTGGTTCAAGACCCATCACTGCATCATGGAGTTTCATAGGGCAGTACTGAGTAGCTGACACTGTGAGGTTTTTTTGTCTCTCACTCTCCTTTTGTCTGCCCCACTGAGAACTTCTTAAAAACTTAAACTATAAAGGTCCTCTACTTTTCACTTTTTTCTTTTTTTCCTTTCTTTCCTTTTTTTTTTTTCACCAGGACAGGTGAATGGGTTTTGAAAAAGACATAATACAAAAAAAGGTTTGGCAACGAAGCTCGGCAAACAGCTGAGCAATTGGCTTTGGAAGAGGATTTAGACTACAGTGGCAAAAGAATGAGTGTTGACCTGGAAAATCAAGATGCATTAGGTATTTCAGGGCAGGAAAGGGAAGGTTATGCAACCTGTTCAGGTGGAAAGAGACCTAGTGGACAAGAGCTTAGTGACAAAACCAAAACCAAACAAACAAACCCACAAAAAAACAAACAAACACAAAGAAGGATTTTAGTAAAAAAAAAAAGTTTTGCAGAGAGGAACGTACGGAGATATTATAAAAGAAAGAACATGGCAGTCAAACCAATGAAAGCAGTATCTCTTCAAGGCTCAAAGTGACTGAAAATAAATTTATCAGCAACATAGAAATTAGCTATTATATTCAGGGCTCAGACTAACTAGGAATGGGATAGTAATCTCACAAAATAGAGCTTTATCACTAAAAATTGTAAATATATTTATTGAGATTTTTTTAGCATGGTTTATGCATGCAACTTCAAAATAATACATTTAATAAAACTACATCTTACAGTATGAAGAACTTCTTGTTGTTTTCCCTGCTGTCAGTCTTGGGGAGATCATGCACAGATTGTTTTTCAGGCCTGGTAGCGATGGAGATTCTGATGACATGGAATACACATTCCTGAAAAGCAGGGGAGAGGGGCTCTCCAGTGAGGAGAGTGAAGGTAGCTCCTTAAAATCACCAAATTAGGAACTACAACAGCACAACAAAGAGAGATAACACTTTTTCCAGGGGGATTTATTTGATCAAGATATTTCTGAGTGTGAAGTCTATGATGAAGATCATTGAAGAAGTTCAGGTGGAACAGGAAAATAGTACCATAGATCCAAGTGTAAATAATCAGGAAAATGAGTGTTCATACTTAATTGTTCATATACCTGGGAAACATTAGGTTCTAGCTTCAAAAAAACATAGAAAGGCTGTAGATGTCCAGCTATCATTAAGGCACATAAGCCCAGCCTCTGTATCTAAGTAGTGTTATTTAAATGAAAGCCAGTTACTTTGTAGCTCCTGTCCAGAAGCATTAGCATTTCTAATAGGGCTCAGCAAACTCCAAGTCAAAGACTATGGACCTGTCAGGATCCACAAGCACATTTTTTGGAGCTGTGCTAAACTACTTCAGTCACTTAGTCAAATATGCTACTAAATATACAAACAGATCCAAAAACAGCTGTAAAAAAACCTAATTCTGTTCAACTCCCTTCTGCTATTGAGCCTTTCCCAAGATCATGCCACTTCTCTTGGTCTTGATGAGTAATGCTAACACCACACACCCACCAGACTTGGACCACAAAGTTTCCAGCCATGTAAAAGCATGCATTTTCAGCCAACTCTCCACCAACTCTCATCTTCACCAGCCCTGGCAACAGAACCAGCCAGCACTCATTTCGCCACAGACTTCTAGCTATCTCCTCTTTCTTTCTACTTCTGGCCTCTTCCCAGACTCAATTTGTAGAAAACACAGGTTCAAACCCATGTGCACTGTGCTGTGATTTGAACTTATATATCTTTTTTTCTTTATATTTGAAATGTCACTCTATACAGAAGCTTCAAATGTTACGTATTAGTTGTTCATGGTAAAGCATCAATTACAGTGATTTAAAGCATTTATAAGATTCCCTTCAGCTTTTTCAGGGCCAAATATTCACAGATCTCTCCTTGTTGTCTCAGATGCTCCAAGTCCTTAATCGTCTTCCTGGCCCATTGCTGGACATGCCCAAATACATTCCTCTTTCTCTTGTACTCAGGAACCAAGAGCTGGGAACAGCTGTCCAGGTGTTCCTCAGCAGTTCTAAACAGAGGAGAAAGATTATCTCCCTCAATCTTCAGGTAACATTTTTCCTAGTGCAACTAAGGATGCTGTTTGCCTTTTCCTGTGAGAGCATATCACTGTCTCATGTTCAACTTGCCCATCAGGTCGTTTTCTGTAAGGCTGCTTTCCAGCCAGCTGCGCTAATGTAGAGGGATTTTCCACCTCAGGTGCAGGATTTAACACTTCTCTTCAGTGAGCTTCTGACATTCCTCTTGGCTCATTTCTCCAGCCATGTTGAGTGAATCATCTTAATGGCAACACAACACTCTGACACATCAGCCACTCCTCCCAATTTCACATTACAGCAGACTTGATGGGAGTGGGCTCTCTTGTGTCATCCAGATCATTAATTAAGACGCTAAACTGTGTAAGGCCCAGTACTGACACCTTGGATACAGACCTACTAACTGGCTTCCAGTGTTTCTGGGTTATTACTGGTAACAAATAAATTCAAGCAGCTGGACTTCATGGTGCTGGTCACAATCAGTTCAATCGAGTTTTCAGTCAATCTCACTTTTGTCCGCAGTTTCCCTATGAGGATTTTCTGGTACACTGCAACAAAATACTTCCAAAGTTGAGATAAACAATAATCAGGTGCTCTTCCATCTTTCTGCACACCAGTCATCTCATCATAGAGAACAATGCAATTCATTACACATAATTTCCTCTTCATAAATCCATGCTGACTCTACCCAATCACCTCTTTGTCCTTCATATGTTTGGAAATGTTTCCCAGGATTATTTGTTCCCTCGCTTTTGAAGAGACTAAGGTGAGGGTGACAAGTCTGTAGTTCTCCTGAACCTCCTTTTTGACCTTCTTGAAAAAAGAAGCAACATTTGCTTTCTTCTGATCCTTGAAAACCTACCCAGAATGTCATGACCTGTCAAAGTTAAACAAGAGTGGTTTTGCAATAACATCAACCTCCTTCCTTGACCTCATGCATCCTAATGTCAGTTCTTCCATATTTTGCAAGCACGAGGTCAAGCAGAACATCTGCCTTTGTCTGCTCCTGGATCACCTGTGCTGTGTTGTCATCAACATACTCCAGAAATTTCCTGGATCACTTGTGCTCTGCTGAGATGTCCCTCCAGAGATATCAAGGTGGTAAAAGACACCTCTAATAACCAGGGCCATTGAATATAAAATTTCTGCAAATTACCTGAAGT
This sequence comes from Pachyramphus minor, assembly GCA_013397135.1. Taxonomy (NCBI): domain Eukaryota; kingdom Metazoa; phylum Chordata; class Aves; order Passeriformes; family Tyrannidae; genus Pachyramphus; species Pachyramphus minor. The sequence goes on from VYXB01000284.1 coordinate 108,647, forward strand.
CTGCATCAACTTCATTTTCTTGATCGGGCGGTCTGTAAGAGACATTACACCACCATCCATGTTGGTCTGTCTGATAGTCCTGATCTACAAATTCTCAACTTGTTTGTCATCCATCCTCTGGCAGAACTCCAAGCATTCCAGTTGTCTTTGCATATAAAAATTAAAATGCTCATTAGTTGCCTAATTTCAAATCCAATTGACCAAACCAGTTCTGCCTTCCTTTTTATTTTTTTCTCTTTTCCCCCTTCTGCATAGAATTCATACCAAAGTCAGTATGTGTTTGTGTGCAAGAGAAAACCATTTTAATCTTTCTCTCAATCTCGCTGATGCTCTATATTGAAAGTACAGAAGAGATGGAATGAGAGAGTTAAATGGTTGCTCTTATGGCAGAAAGAAATTATGGAGGAATAAATTCGCACTGGGAGTTTACCTCCTAGAGTGTCTGACTGTTTATAGCATTGTAGAACAGATGGATAACTCACACAAATTTACTCCATTTTAGCTTCCTGTACACCTACAGCTATGAACATTTCCTATTGTGCTTTTAAAAACCTACCAGCTTTTTCTCCTTCACAAAGTTTAGAGGGAAAAATGTGAATTCTGGGTGAGATTTAACAGATTAAAGCTTCAGATAGATCTGCATTATGCTAAGAATGAAAGACATCTTTGATTAATGGCTTGCTGTGTCTTAGCTAGCATTACGCATCTTGAGTAAATAACTAGGACAGTAACGTGAAGGATGAGCGTGCAGAGAATAGGCTGCATATTCAGAAAACACTGCAGAATTTCCATGGGTCATGGTGCAGAAACCTAATGATCTTCTTTCTTTCATCAGGCACAGTTTATAAATTAATTAGGCACAGAAATATACTCAGTACTGCAAAATAATTTACCTCTACTGCAGGACCCTTAATGCATTGACAGCATTGCTTTTTCCCACAATGGCCTAAAAATTCCCATTTTTCTTTTTAAAGTCTCATGCCTTTTTCTTAGAATTTGAGGCTTTAGTTATTGGGTAAATCCATTATGGTTTCACAGAGCAGTTCCCAGGCATCGCAAAGGATATGCACAATGAAACAACTCAAGTTACAGCAAAGTGCTTATATAAAGGTTACTTAATCTAAATTACTTCAGTGTTCATATTTTTTTATCTGCTTTACACTTGGGGCGTTATAGCTTTCATTTCTAACCACATCTTGAATTAGAATTAGATTTGAAGAACAGAGGCAAAGATACTTCATATTTAAATTAAACAATTGAACTGTAATTGTTGAAACAATCAGTCACATAGAGAAAAAGCATAAGACAAAAATCAGAATTTACTGTGCACAGATCAAAATACAAGGCAAAAGATGATTTCAAGGGACTTCAGAAAATGAAGCAACAGATAATATAAGCCTTAAAGGATATTCACGGGGAACTAAGTATCACATTGTGATAGGAATAGTCAGTAGGTGCCACTTCACACAGAGAGTGTGAAAAAACAGTTCTCAGATGTACTGGGTAAATAAACATTCAGCCAGAGAGTTTGGATGAAAATCAGAAAGCAACATGAAACTCATAGACCAGAGATTCAAAAAAATGAGTCTCTGATTTGGGCTCTTTTTGTCTATGGATTTTCAAATCTAAATATATCACAGAATGACAGAATATTCTGATATTTTAACTTAAGCTGGATATGAAGAATCAGAAATCAATTTTTGACCAACTACTCCATATATTCATAATTTAACAACTCCACATCACTGCTTTGGAGTTTGGACTTCACATGGCACCATAAGATTTTATTTAAGAAATAAATCAGGTCTTTGGTGATAATTCCCATGTTACATATTATCACTAATAATTCAAGGCAGGATGCACAGCTCCAACCTTAAAGTTCTCTCAGCTTCAGATTTCTGCAGGAATTTTTCCACTTCACACTTACGATTATGATGAAGGCCATCTCTTATGTAATGCAGTCCTTTTTTTTTTCTCAGAATTGTTGACTGGAAAACCTAGAAATGTCACATCAGAGACATGGGAATATCTAACCTATTAAAGCTTCACTCATGCTACAGTATATATTTATTTGTCAGAGTTATGGTTATACAATGCTGCCTTTCTTTCATGAATTCTATTAGGTGATCCCCTCTTGCAGAGGCATTCTGCACACCTTGCTTTTCTTAGGTGACTTAAATGAAACTACTCCCTCAGGAGTAAATTTAATCCCTTGAAAAGTGAACCACCAGTTAATTTACACTTAAACCAAAATTGTGGATGGACACAGCTGGGCAACAAACCTTGCTAAAAGGAAACAGAAAGGTCTTCAGTTAACTCTGTTTTTTTAATAAAGCCCACTTTGTTTTGATACTTCATACATTCTGGCTGTAATTACTCTGCAGAACCCTTTTTCAGTCTGTCAGACCATGTCAGCATGTGCTCTAGGCTTGCCACAAAGTAAGAGTTGCCTTCTTGAAAGAATCTGAAAGTTACCATAAAAATTAATAGTTTTTTTCTATCACAGAAGTAGTAATGCTGAGATTTTTTTTTTCCTGCATATGGTTTAATTTTGTAGAGTATTAAAATCAACTGTATTGTTTCTCAGGTGCAGCCTTTACTGTGGGTTGGACAGGCCTCCCTGTTCCCTGAGGCTCATAGATTTCAGACTACGGTACTTAAAATTTTGCATGTGCAGTCTGAAGGACAGTACCTATGACCAAAACTATATTATGTGTTTAAAAATTTATTGGCACTGATAAAATATTCTTTTGGTATATTCCATTTAAGTATAGCTGAATTAACTTTCATACTGCAAATAAAATGCACTTAAAATAAGTCAACTTATCCTGAAACAAGCAATCAGCTAAAGCATAAGACACATCTCATGCATTCAAAGAAATATACTGAATCTGTTGCCTATGTGCTTTACCATTGCATATCTGCTTCAGAGTTGGGAGAATGCAATTACAGCAATACTGAGCTCAAAGCATTCTAGGAAAAGAGAACATCAATCATCAAATCTGGGGGAAAAGTGAAACAGGAAACTTTCTGTAGTCCTGGAGTCTTAACTTCATGATAATTAAGTTAGCCACAGAGTGACCAGTGACCCTCTCAAGAACAAACTAACACTGTTCTGCTAAGTCCAATATTTGATTGACTGGCACTTTTCCAAAGTCAAAATAAGACAAAACAATTCTTCCAGTTAAATTCAATAGACACTTCAAAGCTAATGACCATAAAGTTCTGGAATGAAAATAATACTATTATGACCTCAGTGATAACACTTTGTTCTGAGAAACTGATTGGATCACTCAATGTGAAAGATTTGTTTTCTCACAGGACAAAATTGAGTAAAAGCTTTAATTTGTTGGATCCCTAAACCAGATCTTTCCCTGAATAGATATTACAAACATATCAGCTTTTTTTAAAAAAAAGACATTAATGAAAAAAATTTTACTGAGTTGATAGTCTTATAAAACCAGCAATCTTAGAAGATTGATCTGTGTGTATGTTTCCTGTTATATGTCAGACTATGTAAGGAAGACACCATTTCTGACATACCAGGAACTAGAATTATAATTAAGTGCTTTAATATTCAGATAAACTTTAGTAAACCTCTACGGTTTTTATCACACTCAAGGTATTTACCATTTATGGAGGAAATTAATGGGTTATATTGTAAGGACAGATTGCCTTTTTTTTTAATATTAAAAATTAGATCCAGAGTATGTTTTCTGTTATGCTCCCCTTCACTTAACACTGTCCTAGTCTGAGCCCTCTTTTTAGCATAAGGAAATAATCCATGTCACTAAAGATATCCTATGGGTAGGAACCTATACACTGAGATCTTCCAATTTCTATTGATTAAGATCTACATAAAAAAACTGATTCAAATAAATGAGTCTTTTTATTGCCTGAAATGGACTTAGGAGCAGATCTTTATATGACAGCTGAGTGTACTCAGCATCTCATAGAACCAAGATTCCCAAAACAAAAAGTTGACCTTATTAATGAAAAATCAAAATGCTTTCATTAGGAGTGCTTTATATCTTTGCAAGAACAGAGTCACATTATCTGTGTCTGAAATTATTACTTTCACATTGGAATGAACATCTTATGAAGGATTTGATTAAATGACATCTAATGTACTTTTCTCATAGATGTTTAGGAATTTTTGAAGGGATAAACTTTTTAGACTTTTTTATAGTCTGCCAGAAAAGATGTCTATGAGAGGGAATAGGGATAGCAGACACATCCTTTGGGCTACTCAGAATTGGTGTATTTTCCTTTTAAAATATATCTGTACATATATCCACATTTTATCAATTAATTTTAAAATTTAAAAAAATATTTTAATTATTTGACACTGTATAACACACTTAGCTTTGGAACATATTTGTCATTATTTTTAGTTGTCAGTTTTCATTATCTATACATATATGCTACATCATGATGAAATTAGAAAAATCCCAAATTTACTATGAAAATGATGCCAAAAAGGAACACATAACCATAACACATAAATCAGAAAATTCTGTACTGAATAAACTATCTTCAAAAACAGTCAATACAGCAATGTTTCAGTACCTATACATTCTAAAGTAAAGACAATGAAGCATCAAATATTGATCTTTCCTGGGGATTTTAAGTGATTTCCTAGGTACTTTAAATTTTTTCAATATCATATCTAAAATATTTTACTAGGTTTTTTCTAATGTGTGATTTCAACACAGCCCCTTTAAATTTAGCAGAGTGCTTTGACTCCAAATTGTTTGTTTTGAAAGTGACTTTCTATGTCATTTATCCTTGTGTTTGGCAAGTATCCCTATTTTCCAGCTTCCCATGCTTTGGCAAAATAACTCACAGAATCATAAAAACAAGGAATTGTTTAGGTTGGGAAAGACCTCTAAGATCATCAAGTCGAATCATAAACTTATCCCTGCCAAGTCCACCACCAAACTGTGTCCTTAAGTGCCACATCTACATGTCTTGTAAATCCTTTCAGGGATGATGATTCAACCACTTTCCCAGGCAGCCTGTTCCAGTATTTAACACCTTTTTGGTGAAAAAGTTTTTCTTACTATCCAGTCTAAACCTCTCTCAATATAATTTGAGGCCCTTTCCTCTCATTCTGGTTCTTGTTATTTCTAAGAAGATTCTGACCTTCACCTCAGCACAATCTACTTCCAGATAGTTGTAGAGAGTGGTAAGGCCTCCTTCGAGCCAGAATTCTTATTCTGTAACAATGTTTACTTTATAATCACTGTCCACTCACCACCCCTTGACCTTCCATCCCAAGAGTACAGTTGACAAAGATAGGCAAGCAGATCACTCTCACAAATATACAGTCCTCTTCCTGATTCCCACAATATGGAAGAAGAGAAGGAACAGGTGGAAGGAAGAGAAGAAAGGAAGGAAGCAGGCAACCCAAATAAACTTGCAAATGTCAGGGTCAACTCAGAGCAGTGATCCATGTGGGTCCCTTCCAGCTCAGCATATTCTGTGATTAACCTTCAGCTTTTCTAACTCCTGTATCAGATGCTTCATATGGTCTTATATTATTTAGTCTAAATCAAACATTTTATAAGAAAAGTATAAATACTCTGAAATCTCAGATTTATGGGGTATTCATGGTCATATTTTTGAAATAAGTAATTGGCCTCTTGTTGACATCAAGAAGCCCAGGTCTTTTGATAGTCTGGTCCCAGTCACAAGCACAGAGCTCTGCAAAATTTGATCATGAAAGACTGAGCTCTGAAATCTTAATAGCCTCATAGGAAATTATGTTAACAATAAAATCTTTGAATAAAAGATAAGGGGACTGTTTCGAGAAACTAACAACCAGGTTTATTTCTGATGTGGTGGCTTAGGAAAGAGCTTGACTTTCCTTACAAATGTGCTAAATACGTTAGTACATTGTGATTTTTTTGGTTTGGTTTGATTTGTATTTTACCAAGGCTGATATGGTTTTAGAAATTTTGGATAACTGCTATCAACATCCAGAAACACATAGAAGATTTAGAGAAGCATAGAACACGTGGTTGAAAAAATCCAAAGGGACCATGACCTTAGATGTTGTTTCCCACTCTGGTAATGTTCCCTGAGAATAACTCCTCTGTGGGGCACTCTCACCAGCCTCTGTACAGCTGCATTAATATTGAAGCTTAAGGGCCCAAGTTCCATTTTCCATGTAACACAGGGCAGAAAGGATAAGCTAGCTGGTGCATTACAATAGCCCAGTGAATCCTTGTGCACAGGTAAGAAGGAGCTCAGGGCTTCCAAGTGATATTCCCAGGAGGCTGTACATCTATGCCTGTGTTTTTTAGTTGTATTTTCACAGCTATGTTGCACTCAGTTTTGAAGCTTTCACTGCAGGCTTGGGGTTCCCATACTGAATTCTAATATTAATGGTACATATCAGTTAAAACTACTTTGAAAATAAATGTATATGCATATTTCAAAATATTGAAATAATAGCCTAACTAAGCTACTTGTTAAAAAACATATGAAGCGTCTCTACTTTAGGTATCTCCATAGTAGACATCAATCTGCATTCAGTGTAAAGTCTAGTCACATCTATTTTCTTTCAGAAATGTGTACACCCTTTAACATTTTCATTTGAACTGCTATTGGCAAGGTGACCTTGCTCAGTTATATAACACAGTAATGTGGCACTGCATCAGCTTACTGAATTCAGTCTGGTCTGAAATCTGGCAGCTCCTTTCCTCCAACACAAACCATTAAACTTTCTTTTTCCCTTCTTTATTTCTATGTCTCATTACAATAAATACATGGGGGAATGCAATGAATGCAGAATTGTAGGTAACAAGCCAGGACTGTTGTTTCTTTGATGTTAAAAATCACTGTAGCAAATTCTATCGGTTTTCACAATTAACCTTCAGAAGCTACTGCATCTATTGTGTTGCTTGGTCATTAAGACACAAGTTCAGTACTAAATACATATGCAATAAAGGAACTGAATCCCCTTGCTGTAGTTATAAACCGAAACATACAGAGTGATAGATTCTCAGTATTGAAGCTCCCAAAGAAACAAGGAAATATTGAAATGTATTGTTTCATGTACTTTTAAATAGTCTTGAATGTTTATAATAAATATTTATAATAAATAGGTTGTCATACACCAGTTGGAAATGAGCTGAAAAAAGAATTCAATGTGAATGTAATACGGGAGTTTAGTGGAGGACTTGTCAGACACTCAAATCAAGAATCACAGAATATGCTGAGGTAAAGGGACCCTCAAGGATCATTTAGACCAAACCTTAGCCCTTCACAGGACCCTCCCTAAGAGTCACATCATGTGCCTGAGAGTATTATTCAAATGCTTTTTGAACTCTGTCAGGCTTGGTGCTGTGAGCAAGCTCCCCAGGCTCTGGGGAGCTTGTTCCAGCATCCAACCACCCTCTGGATGAAGAAGTTTTTCCTAATATCCAACCTAAACCTCTCCTGACATGACTTCAGGATGAGTGTCTGTCCCTCCTCTTCCCCTCATGAGGAAGTTGTAGACTGCAATGAGGTCTCCCCTCAGTCTCTTCTTCTCAATGCTGAACTGATCAAGTGACCTCAGCCACTCCCCATACGGCTTCCCCTCAAGGCCCTTTCATCATCTTCATTGCCCTCCTTTGGACGCTTCCTAAGAGCTTAATATATTTCTTATATTGCAGTGACCAAAACTACACATGATCTCTTTGGCTTTCAAGTGCAGAAGTGTTTGCCTAATTATGTAAAGTTGATTCCCTTAAATATGCTGATTCAGAATACTTCTGTTGAGGCATTCAAACAATTAATCATGAAACTTGATGTAACTAATGAAATTTGCCTGCACACAAGTATTTTTATAGAAGAAGATAGATTTATTCAACATCACTGCAAATAGTAACACAGCTTTTTTTAATTATTATTATTTAAAGGGGGAAATACTCTGTCAAAATATGTCCAATAAAGCGGATAATGGCTTTACAATGAAAAATTAAACATGGAATTTGGAAACACATAGTTCTAAGTAACCTGTAGAAATACAAGAGCCGTTAAAAGTTTTAATAAATTCTTTCAAAAGGCACCTAAAAGTCTGAAAACAAAGGAATGAAATGTACTGTTTCTTCTAGTGTATGTCCTACCTTTTTACATATTTCATTTAAAAAATAAAATATTAATAGTTTATATCAAAGATTATTGAATTGGTCAATAAAATACTAATACCCTAGCTAATTTCTAACTTATATCATATCTGTATTTTGATATGTGGCAGCTATTAATTTCATGGCCACATACATTATCTAAATTCCTTGAGCTGACATCTGTGCTCTAGAAATCAAGAATGCCAAGTCCATATTACATCTTTCAAAAGGTGCAGCAACCTATCACTGCAGTAGGCAGCTTGCCATAAATATTAGCAAGAGCTAGAGTGAAATTCCAGGAAATGAAGATTAAAGGAAACCACTTTGAAATTGGCTGAGCTGAGCAAATTAAGGAATTCATGTACCTCCTAATGTTGTAAATCAACTTACGATGTACAGTCCCTGGCTATTTAATTAACAGCTTTATATTCTGCTCACAAAAGAAGGGTCACAAGGACAAGGTATACAATGTGCAGTTATTTCACGAAGGTCTACATTACTTCTAAGGCCAAAATACTGGGTTTTTTCAATTAATATAACTCCTGAGTTATAACCAGAAAGACCTTTTTCAGCTTCTTTCTTCTTTACTGTTTATTTAATTCCCTTTACTTCTTTATCTGTGTGTTCATGCCCACTTTTCATATTCCTTCATTGTCTTAGTCCTATAGTGGTTGATTAGGTCAGCAATTCTTCAGTTTGATGTACAAAGCTCAAATGAGTGCAAAGTGTAATGAGGCCTGACAGCATTCAAAATTATAGTTTTTAAGCTGTAACAGCCATCAGTTTTGTAGTTAAATGAGTACTTGCAAATGGAACACATAAATGTAGATGTTTATTCATGAGAGCTTCATGTACAAACAAGGATACTTTTGCACAGCAGCAAACATGCAGTAAACCTTCAGAGGTTTCTGGGTCTGAATCCCAGAAATTAAGCTGTAGTTCTTCATTTTCCCTAGAAAACAGTATTCAGAATTAAAATTCAGCAAAACTTTGGAGGGATTGGGACAATTTAAACAGTGAATGTTGAGCTTACCTAAAAAAAAAAAAATAAAGGCTGACAAGAAAAACAAAAATGGGGATTAATAATAAGAAAAATACAGTGTGATAATTCATAGATGGCAGTTTGGGGAAGTAGGGCTTTATAGACCTGCATCCTTCCACCCATCTGAAATAATGGACTCTGCACAAACTTTCTAATCATTATGATATTAAAGGAAGCATGTTTTCTTCCAGACATTTTCTGGGAAAATATAAATTGCAAAAAAAAAACCAAAACACCATCACCAACCATCTTATCTGGAAATAACGTAGTGTTCTCTCCAAATTTAAAGTGAAAAACTAGTTTATTGCTGTTATTGTTTTAGGAGGATCCTTATCTGAACCAAGAAACTTGATATTAATTTAAAACAGTTAAATAATAATGCATATTTGACAGCAGTTGGGTTTCCAGGAAATTCATTGTCATTATCACTTTAGCATGCTGAGATTGCCACATGCAGATGATGATATGAAAAACTAAATTTTCTATAATTTTTTATTCTGAATTTTTATCTAAAATCGAAGTACTCTGGACTTCCTTAACTGGTCCATGAGGTTGTTTTTTACACAGTTAAAATAGACGTAAAATTCATGTAAATAGATATAAAAATATGGCTTGCTACTCATAATACACCATCAAACACCCATATACAGCCTAGAGCAATGCACGTGGCTGAACACAACCAAATTAGTCAACTGCTCAAGCACTCTACCACCTTAGAATTATTTATAGAGACCTTTCCTTACAAAATCTTTTTTTTTTCCTCTCAATATTTCCAGAACATGTATGTAAAATAATCTGTGGACAATTCTGACTATGAGAAAATTAATAAGAGTAGAAGAAATATTTTTCTGTAATTTGAAAGAATAATTTCTCTATCAGTTTCTTAGTCTTTAAAATAAAGTAAGAGATAACTGGTTTTCTGATTTTTTATTGTTACTACTATTGACAATTAAGACAACTTGCTTAAGAATGAACTGAACATTGATAAGGCATCAGTAAAGAAACAGGAATTTCTGAATGTTCTCAAAATCTTGTGGAAAATGAGATCCAAGTGTGCTAAAGTCTTCTTCATACTGTCTGCTCCTTGATTTGGTATCTGTTACCAGTTTGATTATGACAGTCAGGGCCCACAGTGAAGTTCAGTGCAGTTGAAAATAATTTCCTGAAAAGAAAGCTGACACAGAAGGAATATGTAGATACTTGTCTGCTGGCTCCCTTTCTACATAATATTAATTGCATAATATGATTTCACTTCAGCCCATGGTGAAAATGTTTGTACTCATTGACCACCCGGGATAGAAATGAGAGAATATCATTGTTCTGATCAAGGTCAATCATTTTTTCATGTTCTGATTCATGGAACATGTTGGAGGAATATAGTCTTCTTCTTCCCTGTAAAATATGTATGTATAGTCATCTTTTCCCACCCTTCAGAAAGTCATTATCTTCAACAGTATGTTAGTATAGGACTAATACTTAATAAAAAAAGATACAATGTCAGAAAGCCAAAAGACTTCATTCCACTGACTTTTTTGTTTTATTTTAGTACAAAGTATACTATGCTGCATGAGTTGAAAGAAAAAGAATAATGAATTATCTGTAGGAACTGTGCCAGAAATCTGGTTTGAGTGTTTATCACCATGTTTTATAAGTGTTGATGTATAGGTTTTCTAAAATGTCCCTCAGATTTACACACATTCCAAAGTAAACAAATCTCCAATGAATGTGAGTTGGTCCCCCCTCATTTTTGTCCCAGTATGGCAGCAGTAAAAAATCCACAACATAACCACTAAGTATATTTCTAAGTGTTACTGAAAATTGGTTTCCATGTGAAAACATTAATTAATGGAAAATAGATTTTCAAAAAACCTATCTGAAAGTCCAACAGAGATTTCTGATATACAAAAGATCTTAGCAACTAATTTCACAATCCAGGGCATTTATATTGAAGGCATAAGGCCCCCTTTCATGTCAGATATTATGCAAGATAACAATTATTACCACATTTCCATGGTTTTATGAGCACGAACTTGAGTTCCTTAATATATATCAGATTCTTGATACAGTGTGAATGAGCAGTCTTCCTACGTGTGTTTATCTGCACCGTTTCTTACCTGTTTATTTGTCACTTACTTGTCTGTGGGTATATGTTAAAAAAAAAAAATACTCAAAGAAACCTAGATTAAGGAATATGAGAATCTTCAGGATAATATTTCTTTATCAAGAATTAGACCTGTGTTTTTAACATGTGGGAAAAATATTACCTCCTATTTTATTGAGATTCATTATTTTCTACTCTTCTAAGTTAAAGTGAATTGTTTTATCTGGGTGTTATTGCTTATGGTCACTGAGCAAGTTCCCCAGGAACTTGTTGATGTTAGTGTCGTTACAATATGTGTTTCCATTGCAATTTCAAACCTGATATGGCATCTGACATCGTTATAACCAGTATCACTTTCAAAAAGCAGTCTATTAAGCATGGTCATTAGTGATCCTCATTTTGTTATTTGTAATTCTAAACGTTCAAATACATATTAATCCCATTTACATGTTACAGCAGAAGTGAATATTTAACTGGGACGTTACTCTTCATGCTGGAATGTACATGTTGACTTACTTCAAAGAGAGTAACTTCCCTGCAAACAGAAGTCATGAGCCATTTAAATGACAGAATTTGTTTTCTGAATCAGAAATTATTGAGGTACTCTGGACATCACAGTTTCCAAGTGCAAAGGTAGAGAAACTCAAGTACCACACAACAATGTCTTTATATGTATTTATATGTTTGGCTGGTTGTGTAGCCTTGACGTCACTGACCATAATGAATTAAATTTTCTGCAAAAGGATCACAATGGCTTTCCAAGTGGAAAAAAAAACAAACACATGAGATGAAATGCAGAGTTCATTAAAACTAGCAGGTAATTTCTGTGGGATATCTACACCTATTTGCACTACATAAGAATGTATGAGAATTAAGTATATTGTCCTTATGTAAATTTCCGGTACTGAAAATAGATTACTAATACGTTTGATTTTGTGTGCACATATTTTTTATACTTTTCTTAATTTTTGCATGGCAATTACTTCAATGAAAGATTTGATTTCTCACTCCATCAAAACTCATTGGAGAAAGGTCCTTTTCACAAAGAAAATGGAAAAGTAGATAGGAATTGCATTTAATCATGTAAACATGATGTGCTTTTTCATTTCAAGTGCTGGCATATTTTTTCCCAGGATATTTTTGCTTCACTGCCTGTCATATTTTAGACTTGAAATACCATTTGACATTGATCAACATCCAAACTGAAATCTGAGTATCATATAAATCATATAAAGGAAGGTAAAGGAAGAAAATTGGCTAATGCCAAAGGACACTTCTAGTTTCAACATCTTTTTATTGTCAGATTTCTTTGCTTTTCATTAGGATCCCTACAGATTTATGTGTCTGTGTGTATATTTCTTGAGCATAAGTAGACTTTGCTGAACAGATCCTTATGTGAACATTTTCCAACTCAAAAGCACTGTATTTCTGGAATGTCCTACAAAATATCTGATAGACATGGTACTGAATGCTTGAAAAACATTGTTTTGTATACAAACACCGAGAGCTGGGAGACTGCCAGATGAACATTCTGAATGAGTTCCCAACACTCTGCCCACACTTACTTCTTTCCACTTTTCTTCTTTGGATTGTTCATCATCTTTTCACAAGGTCCCTCATTTAGGTCTTGCTGAGGAAGGAATCAATTACAGATGTTCTCTAAAAGAAGTTTCCACATGCAGGCAATCTACAGGCTCAGGTGGCTGGGCAAAGGTTCTATTACCTCTAAATAAAGCTTCTTAAACCCTTCAGAAGAATTTCTGTGGTGGTAACCTCCGTCAGCCAACTAGACCTCCTTGACTGTCAGTCCAAGTGTCATGGTGCTTGTAAATATGGCTGAATTCTATTTTCCCCCTGAAAAAACTGAGTAGTTGCATCGAAACTTGTAGCAACCGACCCACAATATGAGAAGTGGAAGAAGTCCTTTCAGGGGTGGACTTCCGAAACTGATAAAGAAATAAGCAAACCTGTTGTACAAACTGACTATAACAGTGCATGAATAAGTTTTCCTACCCTTGANCTATGACATGTTCTCCTCAAGTTGTACCTTCTCATGGTCTGGCACTGCCTGGCACTAGCGGATTGAAGTGTGATAGCACTTCAGCAGATCATACTTTGACAGTATAGAGTAACCTCTTTGTCAGCTGTTTTTTTGCAAAACAGTGCCCTGAGAAAATACATTTCTCTTCTCTGTTTATTATGTCCACAAGTGATCCTCTGATTCCCAACCTTAGCTATGTAAGTCTTGTAATTTAGTCAATATTTGAAAAGAACCTTTCCCAGCAAGCAGATCATCTCTTAGTGAACTCTTATCTTTTTACTTAGATGCGCTGCTGGGTTACCTTCCTTCCATTTCCTTAGCAACTCTGTTACTGAATCAAACTAACAAATACATCAAGGACCTATTTCAGTGGTCCAACACTTTCCTGCCATACCTGTGGCCTTGATTCATAACTGATTTACTGATCCTTCACCAGTCTTGTCATTGTTTCTAACACTGAAAGCAAGGCACTTTCATTAAAATTAACACACAATTTATATTATATGTCCTCCCTTTGCAGCACTCAAGAGTGCTCAAATAATGAAAAATATTAGTTCTTTGGTATTTGAGTGTCAGATATGAGGCATTATAAGTCCCATGAAATCTAGTAATGAAAATACGTTCATGATAGGTAGATCAAACTTAAGCCAAAATCTCCAGTGTGGTTTGCACCACAGAAATAATGAATGCTGGACTCACCTGATTCTTTTCCTCATCTTTCATGGCTTTCCCTTTTTGGAGTGAGGAGAGGAAACTTGTGTTTACACATCCTTTATTTAATGGGTTATATATTTTCAATAAAGACCTTTGTTAAAATAGATGCCTAAGCAGAAGATTCCACATCATTAAGTATTTAGAAAACTTGTGTTATATCATACCTGTGCATATGCTTCAAATTAAGACATGGTTCTCACCAGTGTACCTTTGTTACCAGATTAGTGTAGATAATATTTTCTCATTGGAAGGGACCCCAGAATAGCAGTGATCAGGATATAAATATGTTCTGACATAGCTATTTATCCAGAACCTCTTCATCCTTTGTGAAAAAAAAAAATCTGTGAACTTCAATCAGATTCAAATATTGTTGCAGTAAAACTGACCAAACTGCAGTATTAGTAACTGCAGTTACCATAAAATTTTTACTCCCACAAAAAATGGGAAGAGACTTTAAAAGAGAATAGGTCTGCTTGTCTTTAAAACAAAACTTTTTCATAAACATTAAAGGTGCTGAACTTGCAACTTGGGAAAGCAACAGAATTAATTTTGACTACAATTTCCAAAACATTTTGATTAAAAAGAATGTCATAATTGGGATATTTTGGGAATGGAATGGTTTGCAAAGTGTGAAAGGAGCAGCAATAATGGTTGCTTGCATTTGTAGGAAAACATCCCTGTGACACTCAGATGTTATTTCAGCAACTATTATCTAAAATGTAATCTTTTTCATCTGATGCAATTTTATCTTATATTTCAGAGTTTCAGAGAATGGAACTAATCAATTCTAGAAGTCAGTGTAAGGTTACAGTTCTCTAAGTAAAAAGATGAAATTGTGTCAAATTATTTTATGAAGTCTAAGATTCATCTTAGATTCCTAATATCTAGTATTAACACAGTCACAGTCACTGTTCATTTGCAAAAGATGGGAGGTATTAACAACAGATTTACATACAGATTTGGCAGCACAAATATCTTCATAAAATCATAGCATGGCTGAAATCGGAAGAGACCTCTGAAGGTCATTTGGTCCAAACTTCATGGTCAAGTCGGGATACCTATACCTAGTTGTCCAGGAATATGTCCAGATGGCTTTTGAATGTTTCCAGGGTTGGAGATTGTGCAACTTCTCTGTACAACCTGTGCTACTGCTTGGTCATCCTCACAGTAAAAAAGTGTTTCCTTATGTCCAAAGGGAACTTGCTCTGGCTCAGTTTATGCACATTTCCCTGTTTTTCCATAAGAGAAATTACTTTTGAAGGACTATGATATATATCAGGCATATGATGTCCAAAAAAACCAAACCAAAAAACAGAAGGACCTTAACTATATTAAATGACCTACGTTTTGCAGAAAGATTACCACAGAAAAATGCTACTGACCTCTACTATCAACATGCTAACCTTCACCTTTTTTAAAATACTGTTTTCCTTAGTCATAGACATTAATATTATTCTGTCTTCTGATTACTAAAAAAATTATTAATTTTGTGAAACTATGTGTTAAATAATTCAATAATAACCTTTCCTCTGACCCTTAAATATAATTATCAGCAAACACAGAAATTCATTTTTTGTTACTTCAAAACATATATCACTGTGATTGTCCCTCTGACAACAACCAAGTTTTGAAAACAATGGGCTTCAAGGTCCATTGCACATCATACCTTTTAATTACAGAGCAGCTAACATTTTAGACTGTAATTTCCAAAGGAGGTCAGTGTAGCCAGCTCTTCTGCTTTATTTTTCTTCCTCAGGGGTCTGTTTTCTAGCAGAGGTCAGCTTCATTTAGAATGCAGGTAAAGAAATTATTTTATTTCACAAACATACTCATCTAGTCCTTTTCTTTTAAAAACAAAACAAAAAAAACACACACACACACAAAAAAAAAAACAATAACCAAATAAAAAAAAAGGTCCCTCAGTTTTCTTGCAGGAACTTCTGAAAGATTTGCCTCTGCTGAAAACTTGTTAAACATTAAATTAGTGGGCACAAGAACTAGTGCAGCAGTGGTGTTCTAAATCGATGCAAATAAACAGGACTTTCTATATTCCCGCCCCGATTATGGAAAATTCAGAAACTTTCAAAAATATGATGTCACAGCTCTTAACAATTTGGTTGATATTACTGATCATTGCTTGATTGTCTAAAATAATACTCACATAAATGCATTATCTTATTCTAAGGCACAATAAGCTGATGGAATTTAATTCAATGGATTGGTTATTTGCCAAGTGTGAATGTTCCTGAGGATTCTGAGTTTAAGCTTGCTTATTTTACACGACCACAATGGAGTTAGATACTGGACTTGCCCATAATGAGGTTTGGTATATCTTAATCAAACTATTTATGGACTAAATCAGTCTGAATACAGTAATTGCACTTGTGGAAAAGGGTATCATGTATTCATCCATCTGACTCGGTTTGAGATCAATGTAATGCAGACAAAATAAAGCACAGACACGTAATCAGTTACTGTCACATTGCTGTTTTGTTCTGCTGCCTCCCAGCATTGGTGGTTGCACATCATGCTGAGCTGCAAACAGCTGGATACTGGTGATGCTATTTCTGAGTGTTGTCTTATCTGCCTGCCATAACAGGATCATCTTTCCACAAATGACTTCTGTGCATAGTTAAATGACTTCTGTGTTAGTTAAGAAAACTAACAATGACTTTCATTTCTCAATGAAACTTTGAGTATTCAGAAAGTTTCCAATCATATTTAATATATTTTTCATTTTCCTTGTAATGTTCCCCAAGTTCAAGATGAAAGAAATTGCATTTCAGTGGCAAACTAACAAGTTTATAGTTGGCCATATAGTTTACCTTATTTTTGTAAATTGTATGCAGCAGACCATTCAATGCCTTCCCAAAATCCCAGCCCAGTTTCTCAAGTCCAATTTTAGAGAAATCATCTCACATTTGTTGTTTCCTTCCTATTTGAGGCTGTTTCTTATTTATTCCTACA
Organism: Pachyramphus minor; assembly: GCA_013397135.1. Lineage (NCBI taxonomy): Eukaryota > Metazoa > Chordata > Aves > Passeriformes > Tyrannidae > Pachyramphus > Pachyramphus minor. Next base: position 125,629 of record VYXB01000284.1, read on the forward strand.
CAATGCCATGAATCTAGTCTGATATCATGTGCCTTAGCTGTAAAGGCGATAATTTCCTTCGCTGAGAACAATCACAATTAGAGCTGTTTGTGTGACTGACCTGCTGCCTTTTATAGTCTGTTTTAATTCATTTCCTTTTTTTATTGAAAAAGCTTACCATCTTTTTCTACTAACACTGTTTGGCAGTCTATCACAGCTAGTCATTCTGTTAGTTTCAAAACTGTTGCATATACTATGAAAGAAGCATAGCATATTTTATAATGTATATTGTATTTTTCTGTATATCTTGTAAAATAGCAAAAATTATACTATTGTGTTGGGGATATAGTCCATGCTAGCAAAACCGAGAGTGTTTTTAATTCTGTTTGAAAAAGTTCTAATCAAGCAAAACCAAAGATATCCCTTTAAATCACTACATTTAAAATAATATTGACTACTAGGAAAATAAAGAAGCATCTTGTAAGGGTGGAATAGATACCACATGACGATAAAAAAAAATTTTTTAAAAAAAAAGGTCCCTCAGTTTTACTTAATTAAATTTTAAAGAAGCCGGTGAAAATTTCTGGAGTATTTTTACATCGTAATCCCTGAGTCTAAGCAATTGTAAACCCAGTAGCAAGTATACATAGCTCAGGGCCTGGTATAAACCTTATCTGTCTCTGTTGCCTTGCTAAAGACAAAGGAAGAAAAAGTATACGCTGCAATCATACTTCACACCATGTATCTTTTTACTTCTCAAAAAAAAAAAGACAGAGATACAATTTATTGGCAGAGATGTAGTCCAGGCCCATTAAGAAGATACATGTTCCCTGCAGAAATTCTGAATTTCTGCATTCACACTAAAATGTGAGCACATTCTGAGTCTTTCCTGATAAGTCACTGACTCCTTTTAGTAACAGTTGGCAGAAGGAAGCTGTTAATACTTATCAGTTCTCAGTTCAACAGCTCCCAGACTAAATCCTGTCTTTTTTTTCAGTTTCGTGTAAGAAGCACTGTTCTATTTGGAATGCACTAAATAGCACAAGGCATGAAGCTTTTTTAATAAAAACTAGGGAGTGTAAATAAAATGTTGTTGTTCTATAGAATGAGATTTTTATTATATATTATGTATTAGTCACCTTATATTTTATACTATGTAATATGTATATTATGTATATTTTATATTCTCATTGCATTCTATGAGTTATGTGTCTTATAGTACATAAATTGTTGAATTGTATATATATATATATATGTCTATTAAAAATGTCCTTCATAGGGCTTGAGAACAATATATAATGCTAGAAATTGCTGGCTAGGAGTTTTAGAACTGCTGGAGCAACTTTAGCCCACTCCACTGGCAACCTTAACTTTGACTTAAAACTGATTGAAATTTACTTCTAGTCTCAGGAAATCAGTTGACTTGTGAAAAATGAGTAGTCTGAATACAAAGAACACTGAAAGACAACCATGTTACTTTGAAAGGAGAGATTTTATCTCTATACCTTTTCCTCTTGCTTCTGCTTTTGACCGAAAAAAAAAGGTCAATGGCTATAGTATTTGGGTGGAGTGGAAAATAATGACCAGAATTAGGAATTAAACTAATTGAATATCCATCCTGTGTATAAAACTAATATATGCAAAATAAAGGATGAACATGTATAAACATTTTCATATGTGTGATCCTTGTGTGAACTGTGTGTAGTACTTATTTCATAAGCAAAATACATAAGTATTCCTTAAGTGGTACATACCACTTATGGTACATACCTATGTAGAGGAACACAAACAACCTTTCATTGCAGAGGGTGCACTGTATCAAGTATACACTGACAGATTGCATGTCACCTTCCTTAGAGTAAGAAGTGTATTTGACTATGTTACAAAGGACTTGAGAGTGTTGGTCAGCTGCAGTCTGCATCATTGAGTGAATTGCATTACTTCAGATGATATACAGGAAGGTGACAAGTAATTTTATAAAGCTAGATTTTATCATTTCAAATCATCAATAATCTCACTCATCACTGATTGACAATGAGAAAGTGTACCTCTGAAGCTACACCGTGTGATCCACTTTGCAATATGAAGTATTGGAGTGGCTGAGATGGAGTTGAGCACTAAATAGAAGAGAATCAGGGGTTAAAGATGATGACACTAACAGAGAGACAAAATGAAATGCAGTACACCAGGCTGCTGGGGCAACACAATTTAGCCAATAAAACTGCCTTTCTTATCTAAAAAAATATAATTATCTGTCAGTGTTAATTATTGTACTAGGGTCTAGATTAATGGAATCCTACAAAGTAGCTTTTGTCACCTATAGCTCTATCTTGCTCAAATTTTATGTAAATCCTCACCCCTATGTATAGAGGAATGCTGTCAAGCTGTGGTTTTAGTTTTGTAAGAACTCATGCATTTATCGGGGATGAGGTCACTAAGTGTTCCTAAAATTTTTATGTTTACTTCCAATTACAACACTCCTCATCTAGGATTTAAATACATTCCTGCTGTGTTTGGAGCCTAACTATTGCAGTGTTGTGACACTGAGGGTGGAGAGACTTGTACTACCCTCCTGCAGATAATCCAGGACTGACCCATCTGTTTTATTTGTCCTTGATGAGAGAAATAGAGGATAAACAAATCACCACTAACAATAAGAGATAATTTGGCTTCAAAAAGCCCCTCATTTATAAAAGCTGGAGCTCTTGCATTACATAAAAAGATATACAGTCTAATAAAAGGGTTTTTTACCTTGTCATTGTCCCCTTAATAGTATTATGATGGTAGCATAGCAATGCTCAAGCTCAGTCTTTCTTGGTCAGCAAGAAAATATAGAATCAATCCTAAATGTACTGCAAGTTCCTTTTTTTACAAAAAGGTCCTGAAAGTGACAGAAAAGAGCACGTGGAGCAGGTAAAAGACCACATGTGGTATGAGAATCTTGATTGTCTTGGGTTCTTGATCTAATCTGCTCTGCCCTTGTCGTTTTTGTTGGTTCCTGGTATGGTGAGCAGGGGACAAACTTCAGAGTGTAACAGATTGTAAGGAGTGAACTTCCCCCATTCATACAAGGAGAGGTTGTGACATAGAAGGAGAGTTCATTAAAAAAATAAAAATAAAAATACAGTGTCACTCCACAGATCAGAGCCAGAGCACAACCAAAACCTCACTGTTCAGGTACATCTCTACTGAGTTTATCAGTCCAATTTTTAGATATCCACACTTAGTTTATTTAAAATGTTTAATCATCCTTGCCCTCAAAAGTTGCCTCAAAACCTTCATAAGAACAAGCCCCTGGGGGTGTCCTAGTTTTTCCAGACAAGGACATACCATAACAGCAATTTCTGTAGTGTTGTGTAATTTAATAGGCTTCATAGAAATCTTTTGTGTGTTTATTGTCACAAATATACAACTAATTGATTTCATTATATTTTGAACAATTTGGGGAAAAAAAACAAGTCTCTGTCTTCTGGCTTAAAAGTTCTATGACACAGAGCATTTTTTCATTTTATTTGTCCCAAGAATCTGGTATCTACACACAGTCTTATTTTCTTCAAATAAATATCTTTCCCTATTGAAATGTTGTTTAAAATTTGTCATTTTGAGGTTTGGGGTAATTGCTTTATATACAGTAGCTTATTGTTCATGTGAGTGACTTCAGTGACTAGCTTCTCAAAAGACTAAATAACTGAACTATTTTAAAATCAAACAATGATTTTTT